>CM035169.1:27239976-27593077 GCA_020205615.1 Panax quinquefolius | reverse complement strand
CTTATTATTAATGAAATTTAATTTTCTCTATTTATTATTTTGAAATAGTAAGGGTTGATTTGATTAATGTGGATAGTTAGGGGTAAAATCATGAAATATTTCAAAATAAAAGTGGTTATAAAATATTCATTGTTTGTCGGAGAATATTCGTTTGGTAAGTGGAATATTAAATCTTTGTCGGGGAATATTAAATGCGGACAGTATGACCGTGTGTGGGCCCCATGTGAGCGATTGGATGGAAGAAAGCGACAAATATAAGTTGTTTAAAAATAGCTTGGCGTAGTTATTCTGCAATTATCTTGTTAAAATACTACAAATTGGTTAAAAACACGGTAGCTTTGCGGTATTGCACGATTATTGATTCTTACGTAAGAAGGCCACTACTCGATAATGGTTCTGATAATTCTTTATTCGATATTTTATTTTATTGATTTAATAATTCTTTGCGTTGATATTTTATATTCTTTGTTGTTTTGATAATTGTCATTTACGCAGTATTTTTCATTATCGAAGCGATAATTCATATTATCTGAATAATATTATTAGATAACATTATTAGCGATGTCTAGAAAGTTACATCTAAGGAGAGGTTTGGTTACCTAATTGCTTGCCGATAAGGAGAAATCTTTATTAGAAGCCCCTGCTTTCTCAGGCTGCACTGGTTGTCGATATTGTGATTACGTAATATTATTTGTGAATAATTAATTATTGATTCATATGATGAAGAAAATATTGATTTTATGTGGATATAGATGGAAAAATTTTAATGTGACAATTGTTGAAAATTGAAATTTTATCTTTTTACGATAAAATAATTCATTTAAATATATTATTATATTTTAATAATATAATAATGGTGATATTTTACAATGAATGTGGGATATATGAGTATCTGAGGAGGAAGAGTATTTTTTTTTGCAATAAATGTTTAAAACATATTAAACATGTAAATTGGACCCCATTTATTAGTGAAATTTGATTATAGCTTTGTAAAATCTTGTGTTTGTGGATTTGGTCGATTTTGTTTGGAATTTGGAAAAACTTTCTTACGCAAAGTTGTAGAAATTGAATTTCCTATAAAAATTGCGAGATTCGAATTTTTACGATAAAAGGGCTATTTATTGTGAATTATTGAAGTTAGAAGCTCAGAAATAATTGATTTTGGAAGTTTTAATTATTTAAATTAAGAAAAACGTTTTAATGTTTTGTCACATGGTGGTGATGTCTTGGACCAAATTAGTGGGCGTAGGAAATTTGAAAAAATAATATTATTAATTTATTAAATTTTACGCTTTTGGTGTTCTAGCGTTTTCTATAAATAGGGTCTTGGGTTAGAATTGAAAATCACGAAGCTGAAGTTTTCTCTCTCTATATTATCGGCGTATTCTTGTGAGTATTTTGAGTATACTTTGAGTATTATTTAGGCGGTCTGAGTTCCTTGACTTTATATCCCGGTATTAAATTAGAAATCTTAATCTTTCGAGGTAAGGGATATTATTATTTTTTCGTAATGATATTATTTCTTGATATCATTATCTTTGAAATATTGATCTGAAGTTTTTATCAAATTTGGAACTTTTGGTGTCGGAGATTATTTATTCATTATTCACTTATATCTGACCTTATTCATCGAACTATTCATGAAAAATGAAAAATTTTCTTTTCGTCCAAAATATCTAATACGGATACTAGCTTTGATTGTATCCATGTTTTGATCATTCTTGAATTTTACACCTTTGTGATTATTTTTGAGGTATTTTTGGGCGTGGATAAAAAAAAAAATACGAATCCTTAATCCTTAATCCTTGTCGTTTTGTTTCCTTTGGATTCGTTTCTTTAAAAATATTTTCATCATCTTGATCTTAAATGATGATATTATGGAATATCTTTTGGCTGTAGTGCAAAGATGAATGATTTGAAGAATATCTTTGGCACGTAGTCTGAAGATGAGCAGTGTTTAGATGAACATGACAAGTGATGAATATCTTTGGCTGTAGTGCAAAGATGAATATTTGATTCGAGATATATATTGATTGATGTTACGAGGATAAAAGATAGGCGATGAACTTTTAAATTCATACATAGAAGATAGTAGTTTGCATTCTCTACTTAACTCTTCAATGAATTATTATTTCAGCTGCGAATATTGATTTAAAATTTGTTGTCTATTGTATTACATTAGATTTTTCCTGTTGAAGACTAACGATAATTTGTTGTATATTATCTTAGTCATAATATTCTTCTTGGGCTAGTTGAGCTCACCCTTTTCCTTTTGTTCCATTTTTCTTCTAGGGGGAGGCGAGAATATAAGCGAGTGCAGTCGGGGTATGGAATGAAGGTTCTAGAGAGAGTTGTTTAGTAGTCCTCACCATTTTTGTAAAATAATGTATCGATAAATATGATGAGGATTTATTTGAGTATAGATATTATACAGAAGATAATATTTGTATTCAAACTCACAGTTTATTGTTGTAATAATAAAGTTGTAGTTGTTTACGTACCATGTATTGACATTTCGAATGGGTGATGTATACCTATTTTGGGGGCGTCACGGTTGGTATCGAGCTTAGGGATATGATCTCTGGCGGAGATCGGGGAATAGAACTAGGAGGGAGGCAGTAAATCCTTCCTTATTTAGTGTGTCTACTACTAAGCTTATTTAGTTTAGTCGGTATATAAGGATATTATGTGATATATTGATTTCCTTAATTAACCCTTGTTTTATGGCGGTATTTGAGAATGTATTTGAGAATATTAACAATGGAAATGAGGCCAGTGGAGGCGCTGTACTCACCAGCGAGGAGAGCGTGCTGCAGTGGCAATGTATTCTCACTGTGAACAACAACACCTTTGGCGAGATGATGAGCGAGGGGATGTTTAGAAGCTTTTTGCAGTTCATGCAAAATCGAACGAGGAGACTTCGTGTTCAAAATCTGAGGAGAAATGATAGCAATTCACGGGTTATCACGATGAAAGCGATTCAAAAGTTGGGACCACGAATTTAAGGAAAGCGAGATCCGATCATGGCGGAAACATGGGTCAAACAAATTGCAAGATATTCGATGTCTTGGGATGCGGCGGAACGAAGGTTCCATTCGCCACCTTTATGTTCCGTGGTGGCGGACTCTTGGTGGGAGTGCGTGAAGCGTACCCATCGGTACTTTTCGGCGTATGTCTTGGGGAGCGTTTGAAACTATTTAATGACAAATACTTTCACGAAAGTGTTCGTCATATGAAGGAAGTGGAGTTTATCAGTTAGAGCAAAACAACATGGCGGTGTCTCGATGCGAGGCAAAGTTTGCGAGTTATCGAGTTTGCACCTCATTTGGTGGAGAATGAGGAGTGTATGGCGGATGTTTCTTAGAGGTTTGAAACGGCATCGTCGATATCTCATTTCTCATAAATTTTCTCTCTATTAGGATGTTGTAAATGGGGCTCGATTATTAGAAGCGAGATACTTGAGTATATTCATTGAGGACCCTAACCGAGGATCGTACCGGAGATAGCGATCAGCGAGAATAATGATAACCCGGTAGGAGAAAAGCAGACGGACAAAAATGGTAACCACTCGGTGGTAATCATAGCCGTGAAAATAGAAAAGCGAGTCGGAGGAGATTTTAAAGAGGAGATTTAATGACGACCGTATGAAAGCAGCGGTCTCGCGTGACAATTGGTTCTAAGGAGGAGAAGCGACCACCGGTCGTATCTTATAAATCTTGAAAAAGAGGACATATCGGTCAAAGCGTCCACATGCAGTTCAAGGTATGCTATAATTGTGGAAAGGAAGGACATATCGCTCGAGATTATGCGATAGCGAAACCTAGTTCAGTGAGGGGCGGTGACTCGAAAAAGTATCCCGAGAAAAGTCAAAGTCAGCGATTAGGAAGAAGCGTTTGTTGTATTTGGTCATAATCGAGGAAACAACGAGGTGATCACGGGTAAGCTATTTATAAATTCTTGCGAAGTTTATACCTTACTTGATCTGGGGTCTACCCATTCATTTATCTCTCTGCGTGTGCTCAGCGTTTAAACTTGACTCAGGAGAAATTAGACTTTGACTATCTGTGGAAACTCAGTTAGGAGAAACTTTCATCACATCCCTTTGTTTATAAATCTTGTTTGATTCAAGTTGGCACCATCACCTTACACATTGACCTTATCTCTTTAAAGATACTTGCTTTTGATGTGATTTTAGGGATTGATTGGTTAAGCTACTCATCATACCAAAATTGATTGTTTTCGTAAGGTTGTTAGTTTTCATATTCTAACTTGACTTTTTATGCGAATTCAAGCAACTAAACCATTAAAATCAATCCTTTGTCATATCTAATCATAAAAGCTATTCGTTTATTGAAAAGCGGATGTCAAGCTTTCTTAGCCCATGTTATGGATTTGAATAAAGACACGTCAAATTTGAATAATATTCTGTTGTTATTGACTTTCTGGCGTATTTCTGAAGAACTTTCGGTCTACCCCGAGCGTGAAGTTGAATTCTTTATTGATCTTGAACACAGTACAAGCCCATTTCTAAAACCCCATATCGAATGGCTCTATTGAACTTGAGGAGTTAAAGGTCCAACTACGAGGAATTGTTGGACATCGGTTTCATTAAATCTAGTACATCTCCTTGGGGTGCTCTGTTTTATTAAGTAAAGAAGAAAAGCGGGAGTATGCGACTTTGTATTGACTATCGGGGAATTGAACCATGTCACCATCGAGAATAGGTATCCTCTACCTCGTATTGATGACTTGTTTGACCGATTCTGAGAGGCACAATTCTTTTCAAAAATCGATCTTAGATTACGGATATCATCAATTTGAAGATTAAAAGCGAGGATATTCAAAAGCGCCTTTAGAACTTCGGTATGGGCATTATGAATTCTTAGTCGTGTCTTTCGGATAACTAATGCTCTACTTGGCTTTCATGGATATGATGAGCCAAGTATTGAGGAATATTTGGATCGATTTGTTGTTGTCTTTATTGATGACATCCTTATATATTCAAAAGTCGTGAAGATCATGAGCACCATTTGAAATTTGGTACTCGAAGGCCCGTGAAAACAAACTATATGCCAAATTGAAGAAATCGAGTTACGGCTTGAGAAGTAGCATTTCTTGGGCATCAGTGTCAAAACATGGAGTATCTGTTGATCCGTGAAGATTGAAGCAATACAAAGTTAGAACAGCCGAAGTCGGTGATTGAAATACGTAACTTTGGGCTGCAAATTTGGTTATTATCGGAGATTAGTGGAAGGGTTTTCTCGAATCGCTACTCCATTAACTTCACTAACTTTCGGAAGGATACAAAATTCGTTTGGAAGCGAAGAATGCGAGAAGAGTTTCAAGAGCTTAGAGGAGACTTATTTGGCTTTTGTTCTAACAATACCATCTGGTTCGGATGGATTTGTTATCTCTGACGATGCTTGAGGCAAAGGGTTAGGATGTGTTCTCATGCAGCGTGGGAAAGTCATAGCCTTTATGCCTCATGACAACTTAAAAAGTATGAGAGGAATTATCCTACTCATGATCTAGAGTTAGCGGTGATCGTTTTCAGTATTAAAGATATGGAGGCACTATCTATATGGGGAGAAAGTGGAGATATATTGGACCATAAAAAGCCTTAAATATTTCTTCACTCGAAAAAGAACTCAACATGCGGCGGTGACGTTGGCTCGAGCTATTGAAGACTACGACCACACTATTGATACCATCTGGAAAAGCGAGCGTGGTGGCGGCGCGTTGAGTAGAAGATCATATCATGGGGAATGAGTGCGATGATGTCAAGTATCTCGCGTAGAGCCGACTTTAATAGAAAAAGTTAAGGTTGCTCGAGCCGCAGGCCGGGTGATCGTATGAAGAAGAAAGTACAAGAAGGAGCTATTAGGGCGAGAATTGATGAAGAAGGAATACTTGAGTCCACTCGGACTTTGTGTCCCTAACGACTCGATTTGAAGTACAAGATTATGATGGAGGCACCTGATACACCATTTGCAATCCATCACTGGAAGTACTAAAATGTATCGTGATCTTGACATACATTTTGGTGGAACAATATGAAGAGAGAGATT
Organism: Panax quinquefolius; assembly: GCA_020205615.1. NCBI lineage: Eukaryota > Viridiplantae > Streptophyta > Magnoliopsida > Apiales > Araliaceae > Panax > Panax quinquefolius. The sequence continues at coordinate 27,587,009 of CM035169.1, read as the reverse complement.
GCAAAGTTTATCTCGATGTGTTTAAACCAGCGTGTAAAGCGAGAGCATCTAGTACCCTAAGGGTTAAATTGCAACCACTTGAGATTAGAAATGGAAGTGGGAACACATTACCATGGATTTAGATTACGGGTCTTTCTACGGTTTCTCAAGGCATCAATCTTATTTGGGTTATTGTTGATAGATTAACCAAATCGCTTTCATTTTTCTTGCCGTCGGAGACTTATTCCTTGAGCGTCTTTGCTAGTATATGCGTGAATGAGATTGTGAGGTTGCGTGGCATGCACTGTATCCATAGTTTGGATCGTGACCCGAAGATTCACTTCAAGATTTTGGGTTAGCTTGCAAAAAGCTATGGAGCGCAGTTTGCGATTTGATTGGCATACCATCCTCAAGCAGACGAGACAATCGAAAGGACTATTCAAACTCTTGAAGATTTATTAAGACTACGTGTCCTAGACTTCAAAGGCGGTTGGGATAAGTATTTACCATTGGTGGAATTCTCCTGACAAGAGTTATCGGCAAGTATAGGTGTGGCTCCATTTGAAGCATTATATATGGACGAAAGTGTCGCTCTCTCGATATGTTGGGATGAGGTGGGTGAAGCAACATTGTTGGGACCCGAGAGTTAATGCGATATGACTCTGAAAAGATCAAATGATTCGACAGCGTATACAAGCGGCACAAGATCGACAAAAGAGTTATCACGGATCTTCATCGAAAGGGCGTGGAATTTAGTATAGGGGATCGTGTATTGTTGCGAGTTGCTCCATGGAAGGAGTTACAAGATTTGGGAAGAGGAAAGCTCGATCCACGATTTATTGGTCCATTTCAAATTCTTGTAGGAAGTAGGAAATGTAGCCTATAGACTTCGCGTTACCTCAGTATGTCTCGTGTTCATAATGTGTTTCACATATCTCGTACTTCGTAAATATGTGAAAAGACCGAATCACGTTATAGAGTTAGAAGCAGGACGAGATAGCAGAAGACTTAACGTATGAGGAGGTACTGTCAAGATCTTGGATAGGAAGGGCATGTCCCTACCTGTGAAAGGTCATACCACAAGTTAAAGTTTTGTGGAGGAATCATCTTTATATAGGAAATGACACAGGAATTGGAAGCGGAAATGAAAGCGAGGTATCCTCACCTTTTGAAACACAGTGCGTCGTCGATTTCGAGGGCGAAATTTCATAAGGAGGGAGGTTGTAAGACCCCAACTTATTATTAATGAAATTTAATTTTCTCTATTTATTATTTTGAAATAGTAAGGGTTGATTTGATTAATGTGGATAGTTAGGGGTAAAATCATGCAAATATTTCAAAATAATGAGTGGTTATAAAATATTCATTGTTGTCGGGGAATATTCGTTTGGTGCGTGGAATATTCGTCTTTGTCGGGGAATATTAAATGCGATGGTAGCGACCATATGTGGGCCCCATGTGAAGCGATTGGATGAAGAAAATGACAAATATAAGTTGTTTAAAAATAGCAGGCGTGGTTATTCTGCAGATTATCTTGTTAAAATACTAAATTGGTTAAAACACGATTGCTTAGCGGTATTGCACCAATTATTGATTCTTACGTGAGAAGGCCTACTCGATAATGGTTACGATAATTCTTTATTCGATATTTTATTTTATTGATTTAATAATTCTTTGCGTTGATATTTTATATTCTTTGTTGTTTGATAATTGTCATTTACGGTATTTTTCATTATCGAAGCAATAATTCATATTATCTGAATAATATTATTAGATAACATTATTGGCGATGTCTAGAAAGTTACATCTAAGGAGAGGTTTGGTCACTAATTGCGCTTGATGAGGAGAAATCTTTATTGAAAGCCCCTCTTTCTGAGGCTGCTGGTTGTCGATATTGTGATTACGTAATATTATTTGTGAATAATTAATTATTGATTCATATGATGAAGAAAATATTGATTTTATGTGGATATAGATGGAGAAAATTTTAATGTGACAATTGTTGAAAATTGAAATTTTATCTTTTTACGATAAAATAATTCATTTAAATATATTATTATATTTTAATAATATAATAATGGTGATATTTTTTACAAGCGAATGTGGGATATATGAGTATCTGAGGAGGAAGAGTATTTTTGTTGCAATAAATATTTAAAACATGTTAAACATGTGATTGGACCCCATTTATTGGTTGAAATTTGATTATAGCTTTGTAAAATCGCTTGGTTTGTGGATTTGGTCAATTTACATTTGGAATTTGGAAAAACTTTTTCTTCTGCAAAGTTGTAGAAATTGAATTTCCTATAAAAATTCATGAGATTGAATTTTCTGATAAAAGGCTATTTATTGTGAATTATTGAAGTTCGAAGCTCAAAATAATTGATTTTGGAAGTTTTAATTATTTAAATTAAGAAAAACGTTTTTAATGTTTTGTCACATGGTGGCTGATGTCTTGGACCAAATTAGTGGGCGTAGGAAATTTGAAAAATAATATTATTAATTTATTAAATTTTACGCTTTTGGTATTCTAAGCATTTTCTATAAATAGGGTCTTTGGGTTAGAATTGAAAATCACACGAAGCTGAAGTTTTTCTCTCTATATTATCGGCGTATTCTTGTGAGTATTTTGAGTATACTTTGAGTATTGTTAGGCGGTGCTGAGTTCCTCTTGACTTTATATCGTTATTAAATTAGAAGAAATCTTAATCTTTCGAGGTAAGGGATATTATTATTTTTTCGTAATGATATTATTTCTTCAATATCATTATCTTTGAAATATTGATCTGAAGTTTTTATCAAATTTGGAACTTTTGGTGTGAGATTACTTATTCACGTATCTGACATTTTATTCATTATCTGACTTATTAAGAATCTATCGAAAAATGAAAAATTTTCTTTTTCGTCAAAATATCTAATACGGATACTAGCTTTGATTGTATCCATGTTTTGATCATTCTTGAATTTTACACCACTTGTGATTATTTTTGAGGTATTTTTTGGGCGTGGATAAAACAAAATACGAATCTTAATCCTTAATCCTTGTCATTTTGTTTCCTTTGGATTCGTTTCTTTTAAAAATATTTTTCATCATCTTGAGGTCTTAAATGATGATATTATGGAATATCTTTTGTAAGACCCAAATTTTTTTAAATAAAAAGGAATTTCCTTTATTTATTATTTTGAAATAGTAAGGGTTGATTTGATTAATGTGGATTGTTAAGGGTAAAAACGCTAAAATATTTCAAAATAAGCAAGTGGTTATAAAATATTCATTGTTGTAGGGAATATTCGTTTGGTCGTGGAATATTAAATCTTTGTCTAGAGAATATTAAATTTGGCCTTGTGATAAATATATGTAGGCCCCCATGTGAGCGATTGGATGAGAAAATGACAAATATAAGTTGGTTAAAAAATAACAGCGTAGTTATTACTGAATTAAGATTTGTTGGAATACCCAATTGGTTAAAAACTGATGTCTGTCGTGGTTGCGTTTTAGTTAGCACCGGTATTACATGCAGTATTGTTGAATTATTGATCCTTACGTGTGAAGGCCTTACTCAATAATTTTCACAGTGAATTCTTGTTCAATATTTTATTTTATTGATTGATAATTCTTTGCGTTGATATTTTATATTATTGTTGTTCAATAATTGTCAATTTTGACATTATCTCCATTATCGGATCAATAATTCATATTATTTAAATAATATTATTAGATAGCATTATTGGCAATGTCTAGAAAGTTACATCGAGGAGGTTTGGTCACCTAATTACTTTAGTAGTGAGAAATCCTTTATTGAAGCCCCCTCTTTCTGAGGCTACTTTTGGTTGTCATAATTGTGATTACGTAATATTATTTGTGAATAATTAATTATTGATTCATATGATAAAGAAATATTTATTTTATGTGGATATAAATGATGGATTTATTTATGTGGTTATAAATGAAGAAATTATTGTTGAGGTGTTTTATTAATATTTTATCGGATTGGAGGTATTAAAAATCAAATCGGGGTTTTGAGATATATTTTGGGGTTATAATTTTAATTAAAAATAGATTTGGATTGTGGTAATTTTTGGATATGTTATACATACATAAGTTGAGTATATGTCCACAAATTTTGAGCGAATTAAAAATGCACGAATGATTTGTTATGAATTTTAAGAGGTGTATCGATTGAAATTAGGTTTATAATTGATTTTGGTGGAAAATTCTAGAATTGAGTGGGCCCCACTTGTGGTTGGTGAAAAAATGTCTTTGAATTTTATTTCAAATGTGGTGGGTGGCAATAGTAGTAGGTAAAGCCATCATAGTGTTAGTCAATTTCTGCTTTGATGGGCTAACATTTTCCTATAAATAGAGAAATTTAAGTTAGAATTGAAAATCACACGAAACAAAGTTTTCTCTCTTTCTCTCTATATTATTAGGCGTATTTTGTGAGTATTTAGATACTTTGAGAGTTCTTTGTCGGTCTACAAGTTTCATTGAAAGATCACTTCAGGCCTTTCCTTCCGGAAATCTTGATTCTTTGAGGTAAGGGATATTATTTTTTTTTCGTAATGATATTATTTCTTCAATATCATTATCTTTGAAATATTGATCTGAAGTTTTTATCAAATTTGGAACTTTTTCATGTCGGGGTTACTATTCATGAGTTACTATTCACGAGTTCTTATTCATGAGTTCTTATTCACGATTCTTATTCACGAAAGTACTATTCATCTTAAGCGTGAAGAAGTTTTTTTGTGAAATTTCATCTTTTGGTGTGATATTCTTATTCGATATCTGACCTTTATTCACCAAAAAATAAAATTTCTTTCTTTTGTCCAAAATATCTATTACGGATACTAGCTCTGATTGTATCCATGTTTTGATCATTCTTGAATTTTACACCACTATGATTATTTTTGAGGTATTTTTGGACGATGGATAAAACCAAATGCGAATCTTAATCCTTAACCCTTGTCATTTTTGTTTCTTTGGATTCGTTTCTTTAAAATATTTTTCATCATCCTCGGTCTTAAATGATGATATTATGGAATATCTTTGGCACTGTAAGTAAAAGATGAATGATTTCTTAAGAATATCTTTGGCACGTAGTGCAAAGATGAATGATTTCTGAAGAATATCTTTGGCCCGTAGTGCAAAGAGATGAGCAGTGTTTAAATGAACATGACCAGTGATGAATATCTTTGGCACGTAGTACAAAGATGAATATTTGATTCAGATGTATATTGATTGATGTTACTGGGATAAAAGATGAGCGATGAACTTTTAAATTCATACATAGAAGATAGTAGTTTGCATTCTATACTTAACTCTTCTAATGAATTATTATTTCAGCTGCGAATATTGATTTAAAATTTGTTGTTGTCTATTGTATTCTATTAGATTTTTCCTATTGAAGACTAACGATAATTTGTTGTATATTATCTTAGTCATAATATTCTTCTTGAGCTAGTTGAGCTCACCCTTTTCCTTTTTGTTCCATTTTCTTAGAGGGGAGGCGAGAATATAGCGAGTCAGGTCGGGGTATGGAATGAAGGTTTTAGAAAGGAGTTGTTTAGTAGTCCTCACCATTTTTGTAAAATAATGTATCAATAAATGTGATGAGGATTTATTTGAGTATAGATATTGTCTAGAAGATAATATTTGTATTCAAACTCACATGTTGATTTTTCTTGTTGTAATAATAAAGTTGTAGTTGTTTACATGTACCATGTATTGACAACTCGGAATGGGTGATGTATACCTATTTTGGGGGCGTCACGGTTGGTATCAAAGCTTAGGGATATGATCTCTGGCGGAGATGGGGAATAGAACTAGGAGGGAGAGCGAGTAAATCCTTGTTAGTGTGTCCTACTAAGCTTAGTTGTTAGTTGTGTCGATTATATGAGGGATATTATGTGATATATTGATTTCCTTAATTAACCCTTGTTTTTATGCAGTATTTGAGAATGTCATTGAGAATATTAACAATGGAAATGAGAACGCATTAGAGACGCCTTTGTACTCACCAAGCGAGGAGAGCGTGCTGGCAAGTGGCAATGTTCTCTCATGAACAACACCATGGAGCGAGATGATGAGCGAGGGGATGTTTAGAAGTTTTTTGCGATTTCATGCAAAAATCGAGACGAGGAGACTCGTGTTCAAAATCTGAGGAGGAAATGATAGCAATTCACGGGTTGTCACGACCCAAGCGATTCAAAGAGTTGGGACCCACGAATTTAAGGGAAAGCGAGATCCGATCAGGCGGAAACATGGGTCAAACAAATTACCAAGATATTCGATGTCTTGGGATGCTGGCGGAGGAACGAAGGTTCCATTTGCCACCTTTATGTTAAAGTGGCGAAGCGGATTCTTGGTGGGAGTCCGTAAGCGTATCCATCCATCCGACCGCTTTCGGCGTATCTTGGGAGCATTTGAGAGACTATTTAATGACAAATACTTTCACGAAAGTGTTCGCTATATGAAGGAAGTGGAGTTCATCGAGTTAAAGCAAAACAACATGGCCAATTGTCTCGATGACGAGGCAAAGTTTGCGAGTTATCGAGTTTGCACCTCATTTGGTGGAGAATGAGGAGCGTATTATGGCGGATGTTTCTTAGAGGTTTGAAACCGGCATACGTCGGTATCTCATTTCTCATAAACTTTCTCTTTATTCGGATGTTGTAAATGAGGCTCAATTATTAGGCGAGATAACGATAGTGCGGTCGGTGAGGACCATAACGAGGATCGTACGGAGATAGCGATCAGCAGAATAATGATAACTGCGGAGAAAGAAAGCAGAGCCGGATGAAATGGTAACCACTGGTGGTAATCATAGTCGTGAAAATAGAAAAGCGAGTCGGGAGGAGATTTTAAAAGAGGAGATTTAACAACGACTATGTGAAGGCAGCAGTCTTGCGTGAGAAGCGGTTCTAAGGAGGAGAAACGACCACCGATTCGTATCTGCTACAAATCACGGAAAAGAGGGACATATCGGTCAAAGCGCCCACAACAGTTCAAGGTATGCTATAGTTGTGGAAAGGAAGGACATATCGCTTTCGAGATTATCGATAGCGAAACCTAGTTCAATGAGGACGGTGACTCAAAAGCTCTGTCGAGAAAAAGTCAAAGTCAGCGATTAGGAAGAAGCGTTTGTTGTGGTGGTCATAATCGCGAGGAACCAAACGAGGTGATCGCGGGTAAGCTATTTATAAATTCTTGCGAAGTTTATACCTTACCAATCTGGGTGCTACCCATTCATTTATCTCTCCTGCATGTGCTCAGCGTTTAAACTTGACTCAGGAGAAATTAGACTTTGATCTATCTGTGGAAACTCCGTTGGGAGAAACTTTCATCACATCCATTTGTTTATAAATCTTGTTTGATTCAAGTTGGCACCATTACTTTACATTGACCTTATCTCTTTAAAGATACTTGCTTTTGATGTGATTTTAGGGATTGATTGGTTAACTACTCATCATGCCAAAATTGATTGTTTTAAGTAAGGTTGTTAGTTTTCATATTCTAACCTTGACACATTTATGCAATTCAGCAACTAAACCATTAAAATCAATCACTATCATATCTAATCATAAAGCTATTCGTTTATTGAAAAAGCGGATGTCAAGCTTTCTTAGCCCATGTTATGGATTTGAATAAAGACACGTCAAATTTGAATAATATTCTGTTGTTATTGACTTTCTGGCGTATTTCTGAAGAACTTCGATCTACCCCCGAGCGTGAAGTTGAATTCTTTATTGATCTTGAACACTGGTACAAGCCCATTTCTAAAACCCCATATCGAATGGCTCTATTGAACTTGAGGAGTTAAAGGTCAACTACGAGGAATTGTTGGACATCGGTTTCATTCGTCTAGTACATCTCCTTGGGGTGCTCTCTTTTTATTAAGTAAAGAAGAAAAGGCGGGGAGTATGCGACTTTGTATTGACTATCGGGAATTGAACCATGTCACCATCAAGAATAGGTATCCTCTACCTCGTATTGATGACTTGTTTGACCGATTCCGAGGAGGCACAATTCTTTTCAAAAATCGATCTTCGATTCGGATATCATCATTTGAAGATTAAAAGCGAGGATATTCAAAGAGCGCCTTGAGAACTTCGGTATGGGCATTATGAATTCTTAGTCGTGTCTTTCGGACTAACTAATGCTCCTGCTGACTTTCATGGATATGATGAGCCCGGTATTTAAGGAATATTTGGATCGGTTTCGTTGTTGTCTTTATTGATGACATCCTTATATATTCCAAAAGTCGTGAAGATCATGAGCACCATTTGAAATTTGGTACTCGAAGGCTTCGTGAAAACCAACTATATGCCAAATTGAAGAAATGCGAGTTACGGCGAGGAAGTAGCATTTCTTGGGCATGTGGTGTCAAAACATGGAGTATCTGTTGATCGTGAAGATTGAAGTAATACAAAGTTAGAGAGCAGAAGTCGGTGATTGAAATCACGTAGCTTTTTGGCTTAAATTTGGTTATTATCGGAGATTTGTGGAAGGTTTTCTCGAATCGCTACTCCATTAACTCGCCTAACTCGGAAGGATACAAAATTCGTTTGGGCGAAGAATGCGAGAAAAGTTTCCAAGAGCTTAGGAGGAGACTTATTTATTTTGTTCTAATAATACCATACGGTTCGGATGGATTTGTTATCTCTGATGATGCTTAGGGCAAAGGGTTAGGATGTGTTCTCATGCAACGTGGGAAAGTCATAGCCTATGCCTCGCATGACAACTTAAAAGAGTATGAGAGGAATTATCCTACTCATGATCTAGAGTTAGCGGTGATCGTTTTGCTATTAAAGATATGGAGGCACTATCTATATGGGGAGAAAGTGGAGATATATTCGCACCATAAAAGCCTTAAATATTTCTTCACTCAAAAAGAACTCAACATGGCGGCGTGACGTTGGCTCGAGCTATTGAAGACTACGACCACTTTATTCAATACCATCTGGAAAAGCGAGCGTGGTAGTGACGTAGCGTTGAGTAGAAGATCATATCTTGAGGAGCGAGTGCGATGATGTCAGTATACGAAATGAGCCAACTTTAATAGAAAAAGTTAAGGTTGCTTCGAGCCGCGCAGGCAAGAGCTTATGCGTATGAAGAAGAAAGTCCAAGAAGGAGCTATTAGGAGCGAGAATTGATGAAGAAGGAATACTTTGAGTCCACTCTAGACTTTGTGTTCCTAACGACTCGATTTGAAGTACAAGATTATGATGGAGGCACGATACACCATTTGCAATCCATCCCGGAAGTACTAAAATGTATCGTGATCTTGACATACATTTTGGTGGAACAATATGAAGAGAGAGATTGCAAAGTTTATCTCAATGTGTTTAACTTGTCAGCGTGTAAAGGCGGAGCATCTAGTACCTAAGGGTCCGTTGCAACCACTTGAGATTAGGAATGGAAGTGGGAACACATTACCATGGATTTCGTTACGGGTCTTCCTACGGTTTCTCAAGAGCATCAATCTTATTTGGGTTATTGTTGATAGATTAACCAAATCGCTCATTTCTTCTTGAAATCACGGAGACTTATTCCCTTGAAGCGTCTTCTTTAGTATGTACGTAAATGAGATTGTGAGGTTGCATGGCATGCTTGTATCCATAGTTTCGGATCGTGACTCAAGATTCACTTCAAGATTTTGGGTTAGCTTGCAAAAAGCTATGGAGCGCAGATTTGCGATTTAGTTAGGCATACCATCCCCAAAGCAGACGGACAATCGAGAGGACTATTCAAACTCTTGAAGATTTATTAAGACTCGTGTCCTGACATCAAGGCGGTTGGGATAAGTATTTACCATTGGTGGAATTCTCCTACAACAGCAGTTATCGAGGCAAGTATAGGTGTGGCTCCATTTGAAGCATTATATGGGCGAAAATGTCGTTCTCAATATGTTGGGATGAGGTGGGTGAAGCAACATTGTTGGGACCCGAGAGTTAATGCGTATGACTCACCGAAAAGATCCGAATGATTCGACAAGCGTATACAAAGCGGCACAAGATCGACAAAAGAGTTATGCGGATCTTCATCGAAAGGACGTGGAATTTAATGTAGGGGATCATGTATTGTTGCGAGTTGCTCCATGGAAGGAGTTACAAGATTTGGGAAGAGAAAAGCTCGATCCACGATTTATTGGTCCATTTCAAATTCTTGGACCGAGTAGGAAATGTAGCCTATAGACTTGCGTTACCTCCAGTATGTCTCGTGTTCATAATGTGTTTCACGTATCGGTTTCAGTAAATATGTGAAAGACCGAACCACGTTATAGAGTTAGAACAGGGGACGAGATAATAGAAGACTAGCGTATGAGGAGGTGCACTGTCAAGATCTTGGATAGGAAGGAGCATGTCCTACGCAATGAAAGGTCATACCACAAGTTAAAGTTTTGTGGAGGAATCATGCTATAGAGAAATGACACGAGAATTGGAAGCGGAAATGAAAGCGAGGTATCCTCACCTTTTCGAAAAACACCAGTATACGTCACGTCGATTTCGAGGACGAAATTTCATAAGGAGGGAGGTTGTAAGACCCAGAAATTTTTTAAATAAAAGGAATTTCCTTTATTTATTATTTTGAAATAGTAAGGGTTGATTTGATTAATGTGGATTGTTAGGGGTAAAATACATAAATATTTCAAAATAATGAGTGGTTATAAAATATTCATTGTTGTCGGGAATATTCGTTTGGTCGTGGAATATTAAATGCTGTGGGAATATTAAATATCTGACAGTATGACCACGTGTGTGGGCCCCATGTGAAAGCGATTGGATGAGGAAAGCGAGCAAATATAAGTTGGTTAAAAATAACAGGCGTAGTTATTCACAGATTAAGAATTTGTTGGAATATAAATTGGTTAAAATACGATGTCTGGCGTCAGTTTTAGCGATGGTAGCTTGCGGTATTGCGAGATTGTTGAATTATTGATCTTACGTAAGAAGGCCTTTACTCGATAATTTTCACGGTGAATTCTTATTCGATATTTTATTTTATTGATTCAATAATTCTTTGCGTTGATATTTTATATTATTGTTGTTTGATAATTGTCACTTTGACATTATCTCCATTATCGGATCGATAATTTTATTATTTAAATAATATTATTAGATAGCATTATTGGCGATGTCTAGAAAGTTCTATCGAGGAGAGGTTTGATCACTAATTGCGGCAGATAAAAGAGAAATCCTTATTGAAAGCCCCCTCTTTCGAGGAACGGCCTGGTTGTCATAATTGTAATTCTGTAATATTATTTGTGAATAATTAATTATTGATTCATATGATAAAGAAATATTTATTTTATGTGGATATAAATGATGGATTTATTTATATGGTTATAAATGAAAAAATTATTGTTGAGGTGTTTTATCGTATTTTATCGGATTGGAGGTATTAAAAATCAAATCGGGGTTTTGAGATATATCATGGGGTTATAATTTTTAATCAAATAGTTGGATTGTGGTAATTTTGGGTATGTTATACATACATAAGTTGAGTATATGTCCACAAATTTTGAACCGATTAAAATGCACGAATGATTTGTTATGAATTTTAAGAGGTTAATCGATTCGGAAATTAGGTTTATAATTGATTTTGGTGGAAAATTCTAGAATTGAGTGGGCCCCACTTGTGGTTGGTGAAAAATGTGCTGAATTTTATTTCAAATGTGGTGGGTGGCAATAGTAGCGAGGTAAAGCCATGCAGTGGCAGTCAAGTCTGCTTCTTGGTAATTTAACATTTTCCTATAAATAGAGGGCTAAGTTAGAATTGAAAATCACACCGAGAAACAAAGTTTTCTCTTTTCTCTCTATATTATTGAGCGTATTTTGTGAGTATTTAGATACTTTGAGAGTTCTTTGTTCAAGACAAGTTTCATTCAAAGATCACTTGAGACCTTTCCTTCCAAGAAATGCGATTCTTTTGAGGTAATGGATGTTATTTTCTTCTCAAATGATATTATTTCTTGATATCATTATCTTTGAAATATTGATTGGAACTTTTTATCAAATTTGGAACTTTTTCATGTCGGGTTCTTATTCATGAGTTCTTATTCACGAGTTCTTATTCATGAGTTATTTATTCACGATTCTTATTCACGAAAGTACTATTAAATGTAAGCGTGAAGATGTTTTTGTGAAATTTTTATCTTTTGGTGTGAGAGTTCTTATTCACGATATCTAAGACTATTCACGATATCTGAGACTTATTCACGATACTGACCTTATTCAATAGAAAAATAAAATTTCTTCTTTTTGTCCAAAATATCTATTACGGATACTAGCTACGATTGTATCCATGTTTTGATCATTCTTGAATTTTACACCACTATGATTATTTTGAGGTATTTACGACGTGGATAAAACCAAGTACGAATCCTTAATCCTTAACCTTGTCATTTTGTTTCTTTGGATTCGTTTCTTTAAAAATATTTTTCATCATCCTCGATCTTAAATGATGATATTATGGAATATCTTTGGCCTTGTAGTGCAAAGATGAATGATTTCTTAAGAATATCTTTGGCTGTGGTGCAAAGATGAATGATTCTGAAGAATATCTTTGGCCGTAGTGCAAAGATGAGCGGTGTTTAAATGAACATGACGGTGATGAATATCTTTGGCTGTAGTCAAAGATGAATATTTGATTCAGGATGTATATTGATTGATGTTACTGGGGGATAAAAGATGAGCGATGAACTTTTAAATTCATACATAGAAGATAGTAGTTTGCATTCTCTACTTAACTCTTCTAATGAATTATTATTTCCATTGCGAATATTGATTTAAAATTTGTTGTCTATCAGATTCTATTAGATTTTTCCTGTTGAAGACTAACGATAATTTGTTGTATATTATCTTAGTCATAATATTCTTTCTTGAGCTAGTTGAAGCTCACCCTTTTCTTTTTTTGTTCCATTTTTCTTCGTGAGGCGAGAATATAGCGAAATGCAGTCGGGGTTTGGAATGAAGGTCTAGAGAGAGTTGTTTAGTAGTCCTCACCATTTTGTAAAATAATGTATCAATAAATGTGATGAGGATTTATTTGAGTATAGATATTGTCAGAAGATAATATTTGTATTCAAACTCACGTTTCTTGTTGTAATAATAAAGTTGTAGTTGTTTACGTACCATGTATTGACAACTCGAGAATGGGTGATGTATACCTATTTTGGGGGCGTCACATATTTGGCTGTAATGCAAAGATGAATGATTTCGAGAAGAATATCTTTGGCCTGTAGTGCAAAGATGAATAGGTGTTTAGATGAACATGACCGGTGATGAATATCTTTGGCAGTAGTGCAAAGATGAGCAGTGTTTAGATGAACATGATTAAGTCGATGAATATCTTTGGCACGTAGTGCAAAGATGAATATTTGATTCGAGATATATATTGATTGATGTTACAGGGGATAAAAGATAGGCGATGAACTTTTTAAATTCATACATAGAAGATGGTAGTTTGCATTCTTTACTTAACTCTTCTAATGAATTATTATTTCATTGCGAATATTGATTTAAAATTTGTTGTCTATTGTATTCTATTAGATTTTTCCTCGTTGAAGACTAACGATAATTTGTTGTATATTATCTTAGTCATAATATTCTTTACCGAGCTAGTTGAGCTCACCCTTTTCTTTTTGTTCCATTTTTCTTCTCGTGGAAGCGAGAATATAGCGAAAAACGCAGTGGGGTTTGGAATAAAGGTTCAGAGAGAGTTGTTTAGTAGTCCTCACCATTTTGTAAAATAATGTATCAATAAATATGATGAGGATTTATTTGAGTATAGATATTGTCAGAAGATAATATTTGTATTCAAACTCATGATTTTATTGTTGTAATAATAAAAGTTGTAGTTGTTTCGTATCATGTATTGACAACTCGAGAATGGGTGATGTATACCTATTTTGGGGGCGTCAGCGAGATATGATCAAAGAATCTTTCAGAATAATAATTTAGTATAGCTAAGTGACTTCTCACGTAAGCATCAATAATCAATACTAGTGTCTACTCTTATGCAACCACGCCAGACATCGTACTTTTACCACCGGGTAGTTCAGCAGCTTTTAACGATAACACCTCTCGTAGTTATTTTTATAGAAAGATAATTTTGTCGTTTTAACTACGAAAATACTTACATTGTGGGGTCCACTAATGATTAAGTCGTCGCATACGAATATTCCCAAACAAAAAGAATATTCCCACCAAACGAATATTTTATAACAACTTGCTTACTTTGCAAAATTTATAAATATTACCCACAACTATAACATTATATCAAATTTATTCCATAATATTCAAAAATAATATTTATAGAAAATTCATCTTTATTTATAAAAGCTGGGGTCTTACACTTCTGACTGGAATACTTGATATAGTGCTGAAAGAACTTGCACCATATAGCAATACTCAAAGTACTAAAATACTCACAAAATACGCTCAATATAATAGAGAGAGAAAGAGAGAGAAATCTTTAGTTTCTGGTGTGATTTTCAATTTTAACCTAAGCACCCTATTTAAAGAAAAATGCTCAGAACACCAAAGCAGAAAATTTAATAAAATATTATTATTATTATAAAATTTTCACGCCAACCTCTTGACAACTGATTTCAGCACATTCCAATGTACCAAAACCATCAAAAAAACGTTTTTCTCAATTAATTTATTTAAAACTTCAAATAATAATAATTAATTAATCCGGAACTTCAATAATTCATAATAAATAGCCCTTTTATCAGAAAATTCGAATCTTGCAATTTTTTTATGGGAAATTCAATTCTCTACAACTTTACGTAAGAAAGTTTTTCCAAATTCCAAAGCAGAAATTGGACAAGAAATCCATTAAGCAGACGATTTTACTGTGCTATAATCAAATTTTAGTCAAGAAATGGGCCCATGTAGACATGTTTAACATGTTTTAAATAACTTTTGCAACAAAAAATACTCTTCCTCCTCATATACTCATATATCCCACATTCATTATAAAATATCATCATTATTATATTATAATAATATAATAAAATATTATTTTATCATAAAAGATAAAATATCGATTTTCAACAATTGTCACTTTAAAAATTTTCTCCATCTATATCCACATAAAATCAATATTTTTTCTCATCATAAAAATTAATAATTAATTATTCACAAATAATATTACAGAATCACAATAATGACAACGGTAGCTCCCAAAAGAGGGGCTTTCAATAAGAATTTCTCTCTCTGGCGGCAATTAATTGACCAAACCTCTCCTTAGACGTAACTTTCTAGACATTGCCAATAATGCTATCTAATAATATTATTCAAATAATATGAATTATTAATTTGATAATGGAAAATCTTCAAAAGGACAATTATTAAAACAACAATAATATAAAATATCAACGCAAAGAATTATTGAATCAAAAATAAAATATTGAATAAAGAATTATCGTAATAATTATTGAAAAGGCCTTCTCACGTAAGAATCAATAATTCAAAAATACGTGTGCAATACCGTAAATGCATCTTGTGCAAAAACGCAGATTACTTTACTTTATCCACAAGGGTATTCTAACAAATGTTAATGATAACGATTACGCCGATTATTTATAAAAACTTTAATTTGTCGTTTTCTTCATCCCACGCTTATTATTACATTATGGGGCCCACATAAAGGTCGCACTGGTCGTATGAATATTCCCTTACGGAAGAATATTTCACCACCAAACGAATATTCCCAAACAACAATGAGTATTTTATAACCACTGCTTATTTTGAAAAAATTCATATATCACCCTTAACTTTAACTTTTTATCAATTTAACCATTTCTTGAATTATAATTATAAGAAAAATTGAATACTTTTATTTCATAAAATTCGGGGTCTTACAAGGTCATCTTTGCACTACAGGCCAAATATATTAATATATCAAAGAAATATATAATCATTTCGGAATTTATATAAATAATAATTATAACAATGTTGATCAATTCACCTTTCCACTTAAGCTAAAGATATTCAATTATAAATTCAATGGTCATGATCATACGATCCACAATTCAACTTTTCACCATCGCCAAAGAGAACCCTAGTCATGATCATACCAATAATCTACCCATCTTTACACCACAGGTGAAAGAGAATTTCAACATCAGTGTTATAAAAATGTTATATATGATAATAAAATCAATATAATCAATATATAGTTTTAATCTCCAGAGTAATATTCATAAATCAACTATAATTTGGTTAGAAAAAGAAACCAATTTTGTAGTGAATAGTAACTCATGAATAGTAACCCGTCGTGAATAGTCATGAATAGTAAACCGTGAACAGTAACTCGTGAATATTAACTCATAAATAGTAAACCCGACATGAAAAAGTTCCAAATTTGATACAAATTCCCACCAATATTTCGGCATAATGATATTGAAGAAATAATATCATTTTTGAATAAAATAACATCCCTTACAATCCCTTACTATCCCTTACCTCAAAAGAGCAGTACTTCTGACTCGAATAACGCTGAACGAACTTGCATCGTATAGCAACACTCAAGATATCAAAATACTCACAAGAATACACTCGATAATATAGAGAGAGAAATAGAGAGAAAACTTCAGTTTCTAGTGTGATTTTCAATTCTAACCTAAACATCCTATTTATAGGAAAATGCTTAGAACATCAAAGCAGAAAATTTAATATAATATTAATATATATATCAAAAATTCTTACGCCCAAATTCTCAGATCTGAAATTAGCCAACAAATAATAACAAAAACAAAAAAAACGTTTTTGTTATTAAAAATAATTAAAACTTTCAAAAATTAATTATTTCGGAACTTCAGAACTTCTATAATTCATAATAAATAGTTCTTTTATCAGAAAATTCGAATCTCGCGACTTTTTATAGGAAATTAAATTCTCTACAACTTTACGGAAGAAAGTTTTTCCAAATTCCAAACAAAAATTGACCGAAATCCACATACGGACGATTTTACAAGCTATACTCAAATTTCAGTCAAGAAATGGGTCCACCAATATGTTTAACATGTTTTAAACAATTTTTGTAACAAAAATACTCTTCCTCCTCATATACTCATATATTCCACATTCATTGTAAAACTATCACCATTATTATATTATTAAAATATAATAATAAATTATTTTATCAGAAAAGATAAAATATCGATTTTCAACAATTGTCACTTTAAAAATTTTCTCCATCTATATCCACATAAAATAAATATTTTCCTCATCATATAAATTAATAATTAATTATTCACAAATAATATTACAGAATCACAAGATCGGGCAACTGTGCCGGTCCTCAGGAAAGAGAACTTTCAATAAGAATTTTTCTTACTTGGCCAAGCAATTAGGTGATTCAAACCTCTCTTTAGATGTAACTTTCTAGATATTGTCAATAATGTTATCTAATAATATTATTCAGATAATATGAATTATTGATTTGATAATGGAAAATACGCAATGAAATGACAATTATTAAAACAACAATAATATAAAATATCAACGTATGAGCAATTATTGAATCAATAAAATAAAACATTGAATAAAGAATTACCGTAACAATTATTGAGTATAGTGCCTTCACGTAAGAATCAATAATTCAAAAAAATATCGCGTAATACTGCAGTGTCTTCTTTGCAACAACGCGACATCGTATTTTAACCAGGGTATTCCAACGAAGATAACTGTGAATAACTACGCCAAGTTATTTATAAACAACTTATACTTGTCGTTTTCTTCCTCCAATCGCTTTCCGTTACGGGGCCCACAAAAGACTGCGTCGCGTACGAATATTCCCCGACAACAATGAGTATTTTATAACCACTTGCATATTTTAAAAAATTTATATATATCACCCTTAACTTTAAACTTTTATCAATTTAACCATTTACTGAATAGTAATTATAAGAAAAAATTGAATACTTTTATTTCATAAAATTCGGGGTCTTACAACCTGCATGTGCGGTCTATCGCATGCATGGTGATTTCTTTTGTTATTCCATTCTTTATTATACTCAGTTGGTTAAAACTTTAACTTATACTCCATAAAATTAGTGGAATATCCTCGATATTTCAAGGCTTCATCCAAAGATCTTTTCATGGAAATATTCTTACGAGCATTCTTGAATTTTACTCTACAAAGAAGTATCATGTTGACAATGTGGACGTTATTAGTTCTCGGATAAATTAATTCTTGAACTTGTTTTATTGAATTCTTATAACATTGTCATCATCCTCATGCTTATATTATGTTGAAAGTCATATGTGGCCTGTAGTGCATTGATGGACTTGGTATGATTATGACCAGGGATTATTCGGTATAATCATAACCGTAATGTTAAAAATGATGTGGAAAAAGTCCTCATTGGCCCGTAGTGCATTGATGGACAGTTTTTGGTATGATTATGGCTATGAATTCTCTTTGGTCGTTGTGCAAAGATGATGTGTTTTATGGCATAATCAGGATCGTTGATGAAAACATGATTATCTTTAGCCGTAGTGCATGGATAATTCGTGGTCGTGATACTAAAGAATATCCTTGGCCGTAATGCAGGGGTGATTCGATGATGTGGATTATTTATTAAGCTGAGTCCCAGCGATAAAAGTGATGAAAAACCTTTTAAATCATAGAAGATAGTAGATTTTATTCCCTACTTGACTCTTCTAATGGATTGCTTGTTCACCGCAGATTAAACTTGATAGTTATTATACTTTATCAGTTTAACACTGTTGAAGGCTAACGATAAATTATTCTGCATTATCTTAGTCATAATATTTCTTACTGGGCTAGTTGAGCTCACCATTTCTCTTACTGTTCTCTTTAGGAAATGAGAACGTAGCTGTGATTAGTCGGAGAACAGAGTGATGGTCCTAGATGTTTGCATTAGTAGTCCTCATTATTCTGTGAAATAGTGTGATAATAATTGTAATGAGGACTCCTTTTGAGTTTTTATACTCTCTAGTAGACAATATTTGTATCCAAACTCACAGTTTATGTTTTGTCGTATTGTACACGACAGTTGTATTATTAAGTTGTATTTGAATTCTGTACCATGTATCTGGCGACTCAAGATGGGTGATGTATACCTAATTTTGGGGGCGTCACATGAAAAGTTCTAAGTGAACTATGAAGAAGCCAAGTTTGATGGACTTGAAGGGTTCAAGAGTGAACTAAGAAGTGCCTAGACTGCTGATCTAGAAGGAATCTGTGTGATTCAGAAAATGTAAAAGACATCCTTAGTGGATTTCCTACTCGAGGAGTAGAAGAGTGGACTAGGAGCTTTAAGTGCTCTGAACAACTTAAAACGACTGTGTCTATTACATTCTTGCTATAACTGAGATATCTTCCATAACTGTCTTACTCTCATTAAAACAAATATTAATTTCGCTGTGTTTTAATCATTATCAACTAACAAGTTAAAACGAAAAGAATTTTTAAATATCAATTCAACCCCCCTTCTAGAGAACTATTGTGCCTCTAGGAACTAACACCATGAATGATATAAAGATCAAAACTTTAATTTCAATCTTTATATACCAAAACAGATAAAATCATATTCAAAATCAATCTTTATATACCAAAACAGATAAAACCATATTCATCTTGCGTCCCATATTCTTGCCCAACTTTAAACAATTCATAGATTTATAGAATCCCAATACCAAATCTTCTATCCCCCAACTTTAAACAATTCACCGTTTTGGGTTATTTATCATGCTATATTCATATGAAATGAAAAACTGTTAAAATTAAATAAACAGAGGAAGATGATTATCACTCTTCCTCTTCCTCGATTTTTTATTCTTGTTTTCGTTCTATTTCTGATAACATGCTCTGCTCATAGATGACTTGTGAGAGCACACCAACCAAAATAACCCCAATAATTGGGACTTTGTGCCAATCAGATGGCGAAGTGATCAAGGAGTCAACAATTATAATTTTTTTTGCCCTAGGTTCTTGAAGAATAGTCATTCGTTTCTCTCATCTTCAATTTGACCTTCAAATTATGCTAACTTCTCTTCATTTTTTTCAAGCTCCAATTTGTTTGATTCTGCTGATTCTTCAAAGGCTTGCATCCTACAGATTGAAAATATCGAATCAACAGAGTCTGTGGCTTTATTCGCTTCCGTCGTCAAATCAACCACGCGTCAGTGATGTGTGGTGGGCCCGCTGGTCCTGGGACTAACGCAGGTGGAATTATTGGTGGCGCCACCGGTGGTTGGCATCCCCTCTCCCCAAAAAGAGATAAAATTTATTAAAATGAATAAATAAATTTACCAATCAGAATTTAAGATTAGCTGTAATATATTTTACTCTCTCCTCTAGAAGAGTTTAGAGAGAGAAATGAGCGAGATACGAGGCAAATAGAGAGAGGTTCTATGGCAGTTCTGGGAACCCAGATCTGTTTTATTATTTTAGAGCATAAGAAGAAGAACGGAGAGAGAGAAAGAGAAAAGAGGGAGAAGAAAGGAAGAGGAAAGAGAGAGAAGAAAGAGAAAAGAATAAAAATTTTATTCTTGTCACGTGTCAATCTCCTAACACGTCCGTTTGTCTAGTTGGATTTTTTTTAACGGGAGGGGCACAATTGACCTTAAATTTATAACGTTAAGGGTACTTTTGAAAAAAAATAGTTTCGGGTGTAAGTGGGATATCGGGGTAAACATCATGGGCATTTTTGGACCTTTGCCCTATATATATATAGAAAATGATTCATGAAAAACGTTAGTTCTAGGCACTGTTTCAACTAACTATTATCCAGCCGTCCAAAATTGGAGTGAATGACTGAGATAAAGGGTACAACCGCTACTCCTTCCAAATGACCGGTAGATTTCTTTTATTTTTGGTAATTACTCCATCTAGCGGCCGGTCAAAGCGATCGTATGGTGGTCATTAGAGGAATGTGACCAACATAAAAAAATTTGGCTTAATTACTGATTATCCCGATTATCCTTATACATACTACTTATAATCAATAATTATTCTTATATTTATTAATAAAATAAGTATGTATAAGGATAATTACTGATTATCGTCTTATGATTTTTAATTATAAATAGGAAATAGTGATTGAATTTATATTATATTCCTACTCAAATATATAAACTCAATCACTATTTTTTATTTATAATTAAAAATCATAAGACGATAATCAGTAATTATTTTTATACATACTTATTTTATTTATAAGTATAAGGATAATTATAAAGATAATTACTGATTATCCTTATAATTTTTTATTATTTTATTTTATTGATTAATAAATAGTATGTATCAGGATAATCAGTAATTAAGCCAAATTTTTTTATGTTGGTCATTATTTCTCTCTAATACCATCAAAACATGGTCGTTTTAATGACCATTAGAAGGAGTAGTAATTTTGAGCCCTCATCTCAGTCATTCACTCTAATTTTGGACGACTGAATAACAATTAGTTAAAACAGTGTCCAAAACTAACGTTTTTCATAAATCATTTCTCTATATGTATATATTAAAGAATCATAATCTTCATCATAGTTATTATTAAGGCGTATGGTATGGACTTAATTATAAAGATCTACAACTATTTTTCCCCCATAAATAATAGTCTAATCATTTTTATGAATACTATATAACATATAATTATTACTAAAAGTGCAATAGTAGTACTTTATTTGTTCAACAAAATAAATAAATAGAAATTCTCATAAATTATATATGAGTAGAGAGTATAAAGCTGAAATTAAATTGCCAAAAAAATGTTTATTAGCTTATAACTTTCGAGCTTGTTTTGTTGTTAGTTATACTTTTTTTTGATAATTTAATAATCTTTATGTATAGTTAGTTGTTAATTTTTTTAATTTAATATGTGATAAATTAAAATAATACGGGTCAAATTTCGAGTCCGAAATAAATCTCGGATCAAATCTCAACTCTAAATCAAATCAAATCAATCAAAATAATGTCTTAAATAACTGGTCCAATAGTATATTATTGGGTCATCTTAGTTCACCACTCAATAAGGTATGACTTAAGCTACTATTGGTAGTAATTTATTTTATTATATACAGACAAATTGTTCCCATATTTTTTGATGTCGATGTGGGGCTGGGGTATTACAAGCTTTCCCCACTTAAATCTCTGACGCGTCCCTCGTCAGAACTGATCACACATGGTCCACATATATTTGTCTCTTTAGTCATTGTGAGATAATATCGGTTGACTTCGTGTCCCCATATTTTTGGACCTCTATATCTCTAGTGTGGAATAATATCACTAACCTTTGTCTCTTTTTCGAGAGTCGGCTCTCATATTATATCAAACAACTCGGATCAAATCCCTAATCTAGAACAAATCTCGGGTTAAATCTGAATCGAATCAAATCTATCCAAATAAGGCCTTAAATCACTAACCCAATAGTATTTTATTGGGTCATCTTAACCCACCACATGCTTACCTAAAAAGTCATAATTAAATGTACTATTGGTAGTAACTTATTTTTTTACCTACAGGCAAATTATTCCCATATCTTTTGATGTCTATGTGGGACTGATATATTACATAAATAATAACATAATAATTTGTAAAGTACAAAATAATGTACATAAAAATAATAGTAATTTCAAGCATGTAATAACAGTCAAATTTTATTTGCCACTCACCGTAGGTTTGTTATACATTATTTTATAAGAAGTCCACGATTAAATGTATCTATAACTAGTTGTGTCTCGTGCCTCCGACACAAATGGACGGTTGATTTATACTAAATTTTAGACGATCCAGATGATTTATTAGGATGAGCGAAAAATTCAAAATCAAATGTATTTTGTTAGATAAATTAGATGCATTTATGAAATTTGAAAAACGAACCGACATGGATGTTTTACCAATGTGATTTTTTCTCCCATCATTGAAATTAAAAAATTAATCAAATCAATAATTACCGAGTCAACTTGGTTGTAATTATGAAATAGTAGTACAATGTATATTACTAAATTGAGTCAACTCGGTTAGATAATATATGAGTTACTGTTGAGTTAACTTGATTGGTTCCTTTTTTAATTGGAAACTAAGCTCAAGACAATCTTTTATATATAGATATTGATTTATCTTATAAAATGGACTTTAATTTATAAAAATTAATAAAAAAATTAAGTACATTTATGTTAATTAAAGTAATGTTATATCTAAAATTTTGGTTTAATTATTGTAGTGTAGTTAAAAAAAATGACACTAGGGCAAAGTGGAGAGGAGATTACATATCCCATTCTCATTCCAACTTTTATAAATATTATTTGTAACCCATCTCCGTTTAAAAAGTAAAAATACAATTTGATTTTTAAGATTAAACGATTTACACATTAAACTACAAAATTGCTACGACTCACAAAAGTTTAAAATTAAATAAATTTTGTGATTAATAAATTTTGTTATATACTATATAATTATAATAACTAAAATTACATAAATTTACATTAATTTTAAATTTAGTATAATATTAATTGGTCTCTAAATTTAATTGTATCTCTTATTTTAAAAAGGAGGGAATACCTGATAACAATCGCTATCCTCCTGGTAAAATTTTAAACTCTCATCTGAAACTTATATTCCTACAAAGTTAAATTTTTTGTGAGTTGTTTTAAAAAAAGAAGATAAATTGTTTAATTATATTTGCAACAATACATAGATGAAAATAAATTATACATTAATGTATGTATGTACGAATAAATAATAACAATTTATCATCACTAAGCGATATATGATCATTTAATGATATAAAATTCATCAAAAAAACGTTTAATTTATCAAATACTACAATATCTACATATAAGATAATACATTATAATTATGTAACTATATAAACTAATTTAAGTAATACTCCTATATAATTATTATAGACGGGAGATGTAAATACCATATTCTCCCTAATATGTAATTATTTGGTGTTTTTTTATTTAAATATTTGGTACTACTATGAGACTGTCTCCGATAAAAGTCAAAATTATCACCCCACAGGTCGAGATCACTTATGAGCACGACACAAATTGTCATCCATGTGTAAATGTAGCCTTTATACAATTATAATATTTTTTGACATATTTAATTATATCTAAATCCGTTTAATTGTAATTGTATAAAATTTATATTAATAAGATATAATTTATTTTGAATTTGGGCGGGAAAACATAAAGATTGTTCATATTTATTTAGACAAGTAAGGGTGGTGGGAGATAAATCACAAAAGAGACAAAATGAGAGTTGGTTGTTGAAACTGAAAGAATGAGAGGGAAGATTTCGTTATTAGACGGTATCTTTTGGCACGAACAATTGCTAGTAATTAATATAATTAAATAAAATAATTAAAATTTTTTAATTAATTCAAATAAAATAATTAACTCAAATAAAATAATTAATCTTTTTCTATTTGTGGGTCAATGAAGTAAAAGAGGTAGAGGACTAAGAAAAATAAAAAGAAGACTAGAGAACGCCGTTGTAAAGAATGGCAACTGGCAAGACAACTCTTACCCGAAGGAACGCGGCAGTAACCTCTGATCCTTGAATTCAACAGAGAGATAAACCTTGGAATCTTCTTCGCTTTCGTCTCTCTCATCGCGTTCCCAAAATCTCACTCCTCCGTCAACTTATTCTCCTCCTCCTTCAAACCCTTGATCTTACCCTATCCTATAATCTGTTCACGACTCACGATTCCAAGCGAGTTAATTGATTTCGACCCATTTTAGCTTCAATTTAATCAATGAAGCAGCAATTTGTCCGTCTCTTAAGCACTTTATTGCTATTCGCAGTGTTATCTGGCTCAGTTAGTCAGCTTGTATCGTATAAGACTCCGGTTGGGAAGGATTATAACAGCCTTGATCTATCACCGGCGCGGCGGTCCCTTTTAGCAGTTCCAGAGTAAGTGTTAATTCTTAACTTATATAGTTATTTTTTTCAAATAATAATTTTACTGCTGGATTAGTTGTTATAGATGCATTTTATTCATTGTATGCATGGACTCGTAATTGGAACAAAGTGAGTAACCAATTTCACATGTACATGTTAGCTGAAGAAGCAGAATACATGTTGATGTTGTTATTTGAATGAAACAATTTTTTTTTAAAAATTTAATGCCCTTCTGCAAGTTATTATTCACAATTAGCAGTGAAATCAAACATAACGCTGAGCAGTTTTAATGGCTAAGGGTAAAATATTCACTCTAATTGTATCTCCAGGTTAGGAGATAGGAAAAAAACCCGAAAAAAACCCAAAAGGGATGGAAGTAAAGAAAGACACTTGTTTATTCATTCCAGATACAAACAGGGGAAATAAAATTATTACAAAAATGAAATCCTGTTTAGTAATGCTTTAATTTCTTTATATTATTTTATTTAGATTTATTAAACTTATGTACTTTTTTTTATTAGAATTTATTTTTCAAGTGAACTTTTTTGTAGTTTACTTATTTTTCCATAAAAAGGGGATGCTTTATTCCACCTGAAAGTTCCAGGGTCAGATTATCTTTGAGTGGCATAGCTACATTACACGTATGCATTATGTGCTAAGATCATGATGTATTTATTCTGTAATTCGAACTTTAATGAATTCACATAATTTCCAATAATTGTATTGTCTAAAAATTAAATGAATTAAGATCAAACTTGAATTTGAAAAATTTCTCAAATTGACTATCAAAAAGTCAAATTTATCTTATATTTTGGAACAGAGGAAGTATATATTTGATATTTCCTTGTTTGATTGTTTGAAATTAATTCACTGTACTTCATTTCCTCTACGTTCCAACTTTTTTTTTGATCATTGATTCCGACATTTCTTGAAACAGTGAACGTGCTACCACTCTAGTTGCTACATTGGATGGTTCAATCAATTTAGTGGATCCTATGTCTGAGAAAGTTCTATGGTCTTATGCAACAGGAGCTCCAATTTATTCATCATTCCACACTCCGGTCAAGCATAATACATCCGTACATGGAGCCCTTTACTATGTAGATTGTGGAGATGACTGGATGTTGTATGCGCACACTGAGGTTGGCAAAATGGTATGTTTGTGAGTCTCACCTCTAATAATCAGTTAGATGTTTTTCACTTGTGGTCAAGCCCAGATGGATCAGGGCTAGGATTTAGAATCCATAATTACTAACCTGTATTATAGCTTCAAAATTTTTAAACTAAGTATCCACTTTGATAGCTTAACCTAAAGGCGTCCAACTGTGATACTAACTTAACGAGGAAGACAAGAAGTTGGTCATCTCAAAATTTAACCCTTCTTTATTTGCAATTGTCCACGCATTCATGGGCACTATTGGGATGATCCATTGCCAACTGTCTGAACTGTTTTTTTGCGATGATTACTCACTGGTCCACAATATTGTTCTGTGGATGGCTAGTGTTAATCATTGGCCTTACGACAATTGTGCAGACAGTTGGATCCATCTAATGTTGACTCTGTGTGTGTGTGTATATATATGTGTGCGCGTCCGTGCGTGTGCGTGTATATATATGTTTATATAAATATAAGACAACATTTTCTTTTGACCTTATAAGATTTCTGTTTTCTCCTTTATTTAGGCTATGTGTGGAATTTGGAAAAGAAAAAAAAGGGAAAACAAAAATAAATGTTAAAAATGAAAAAATTATCTTGATAAACATAAGTCTAATGACTAGTTATTATACTTCGCATATCTCAAAATAAGAACAATTCTAAATTGTAGTATAATGACTCATTAAGAAAGATCCAATATATTGTTAGATTTTCTCTCTCTTTTCATTTCCTGCTTTTTTCTTGAGTTTTCCAAGTTCCAAATATACCTTTAGGTGCTTCCCATTAAGGTTCTGTTTCTGTAATTTGTGTCGTCATAAACTTCAATGCGTGAAAAGCTCTATCACACATTAGTAAATGTCTTCTATTTGTTTTCTCTCTCTTTTTTTTTGATTTTTAAAACTCCTTCCCAAGCTTAATTTTGATTATGTGGGAAAAAACACTTGCTGAAATTTCGCATTTTTTTATGGAGGAATGCTATAATTTTCTGCATATAAAAGTCTACTTAGATTTATCTTTGTCATGTATGCTATGGTTTATTTAACAGGTTTTCATTACATAGGTACTTCTGTCTTTTTATCATCACATCAATTACCTCATGCTACTAATAATTATCATTGACAGAAACTTGAAAGGAGTATTAGAGAATTTGTTGTTAATACGCCGCACGTATCAGAGGATGGAGGAATTATGAATGGAGCTATGAAAACTACTGTGTTTCTACTTGATGCGAATACTGGAAGGCGAATACACTCATACGGGGCAAATGAATATGACGAATCAGAACACAGTGGTTTCTTGAATCTGAAGACAGATGAGCTGCCGCTTCACATCACAAGGACAGATTATATATTGTCATTTACTTCAGCAAAAGATATGTGGAATGTGACGGTTTCTGAAATTGGGGCTACATTTCTTTGTCAAGATATTGAGAATTCAATTAGTGGTTCTCATACGAATTCTGGACATGAACTTCCTTCTGAACCTCCTGTTCAATTTAATATGCCATTACCTTGCCAATCAAAAGCTATTGTATGCGATTACGCAGTGGTAATGTGTCAGAATATTTTTCTGGACCGGATAGGCGAGCGCTAGGTTATCATGAAGATGTGATGCTACCAACACCCTCTCCAGATCATATGATTCCTTCACAGCCCAAGGTTGATAAAAGTCTAGACTTTCATCACAAGAATGATGCTGGACCTCTGCTTTCTTTACCTGAACTGACTAATAAATTGGAAATCTCTGGTTCAGATGTGAAAAAATCCCATAGAGTATTCTCCTTAATTTCTTTCCTTCTCATTGTTGTGGGTGTTTTAATCTACGTCTCTGCTCTACTCCATGGGGAGTCGATTAAAAATCTAAATACAAATGATGTTTCTTCTATAAGGAAGAAAAATCGGAAATCATTAAAGAATGGAGGCAGTGTTGAAAAAAAGGATAAACGGACCTTGTCTGATCTTGAGGATGGCTATTCAACCATTGAAAGTGATAAGAAACTGTTTTTGAATTTCAACCAACTAACTGATGATTGCACAGATGGGCGTACAATTGGTAAATTATTTGTGATTAATAAAGAAATTGCCAAGGAAGCAATGGCACCGTTGTCCTTGAAGGAATTTATGAAGGTCGTCCTGTTGCTGTGAAACGCCTAGTCAAGGCTCATCATGATGTAGCCTTTAAAGAAATTCAAAATCTTATTGCATCTGACCGACATCCAAATATTGTTAGATGGTACGGAGTGGAATATGATCAAGATTTTGTTTATCTTTCACTTGAACGTTGTACTTGCAGCTTAAATGATTTAATTCAGCTGTACTCCGATCATCACGAAAAGTCAGAATATACAGGGGCCCAAGCTTCTAGAGCTATGACAGAGTATAAAGTCCACTTGGATTCGGTGAAAGGTACTTTGCAGGATATTGAGTTATGGAAAGCAAACGGTTATCCTTCACCTATGCTCTTAAAATTGATGAGGTTAGTTTTCATGATGCAACTATAAAATATGTTACCATTCACATGACATGCCACATAAATCATATGATTGTTCAAAATTCATAACTGATAAAATATCAGTAACAATTCATCATTAAGCACTGGTTTCTTCCTATAGCTCACACAGTGGGTTTGCATTCATTATTGTATGGCTCGCACAATGGGGCCAGGTCCCAACTATGATAATATTCTAATTCTGTTTATTTCACTTAGACTTGTTACTGAAGCAGACCATTACTTGCATGAAATTTTCATTTAGGCATGCTAGATGAACTGTAGCACACATTTTTTTTGGCAACAACACCGTAGCACACTTAAAGTGAATATTTTATTGCATATGGTGGAGCAATTCTCGGAACTCATTAACTACTTCCTCTCTAATTTGCGACATAGGGACATCTATCAAAAAATTGTGATAGTGGCACCATTATTTGTATTTTTCCTTGGTAATTACCTATAGTTTTTAAGTCCTATCTTGCCAGAATTTATGCTCAAATTACCATTTGGTATGGAAAATAGCTACTAAATGGTAGTTCAAATTCCGAGCATCTGAAGTGATGTAATTTTATGTTCATTCAGACCTATGTGATTTTCATTGTAGTCTAAATATTTTTGCACCTCTTATACATGTGGGCATACTTCAATACTGGTTTCAATGGATTTAGTTCAGCATTTTCTGGGTTAAGGGGTTGGGGGAGCTAGTCTATGTGGCTGGGTCAGGGGACACATAACTCGAGGGAAAAAAAGTGTAGCATTTTCTTAATATTTTGCTCTGCATCTGTAATACAGGAATGTCGTTTCTGGGCTCGCGCATTTGCATGAATTGGGCATCATTCATAGAGATTTGAAGCCTCAAAATGTTTTGATAGTCAAGGAAAGATCTTTAAGTGCAAAGCTTTCGGATATGGGCATTAGCAAGCGCCTTGTTGGGGATATGTCTTCCTTGGGTTATCATGCTACTGGTAAGTACTTGAATTACTTTTATGACACTATTAGCAATTGTGAGAGTTTACACTGCAAATTTATGCCACAGGCTAAATTGCAGCTGATATCTTCGCATTAAAAATTCGTCAAATATATATCGGCATGTACAATGTAACACTGTTATGGCCGACTTCCTAGAAAGAAACTTGTTTAGACTTCCTAAGTGACCTTACCTAGATGGCTGTGAATAGGCCAGCACATGCCGGATCTTCATTTGTCTGGCTTGGCATCTGAGAAGCAGCTAGAGAACATCTAGATTATTGCTATATTTAAAAAGACTCACGCATAGAATCATCAGATCTTATTAAGTACCATATACGAAAGAATAATGCTGGTAACATCACATGTCATAGCCAATTCTAATTTTTGTACAAGTCAGAGAACGAAAAGACCCAACTATTTGTTAATTTTAAAATTACCCTTGACACATCAGCAGGTGCATATGCTGGTAAGCATATCAGGTACACAAAGCAAATTTAAGTCTTATGGTCAAGTATGCTGCATGTGTTTGTCTTTAACTTCTTCTCTCTTTTCTTCACCAAACTTTCTCACCTTAAATGCAACCTGTTGCTATAGCCATAGGTGAAAATGCTTCAAAACAAATATTAATAAAATAATTTTCATTAAATTGTAATATTTGTTATGCATTGCACAAGTGATATGTCCAGTAAGGTGTCTGGATATCTGAAGCATGCCAGTAGTTTACTGGAAAGTTTAAAAAAAAAATGAAAAATAAAACGTGGTAATTTAATTTTGATAGAAGTAATGACTAATTAATTCAGAGAACGAACTCATAAGAAAAACAAAAACAATTTAACAAACAATTAACTGGATGTTACGGTTTCAAAGTATCATGAAAGTTATCAGTGGTGACCCCAGGATATCTAACTCCGTGTGATGTTCATATACTTAAAACCATTCTTTACAGTGTCTATTATTTGTTTATTTTTCTGAATTTAGTACTTGTTGATGAATTATGGCAGGGTATGGAAGCTCAGGATGGCAAGCACCTGAACAGCTTCTCCATGGGCGCCAAACACGTGCAGTTGATTTATTTAGTTTAGGGTGTGTACTCTTTTTCTGCATCACCGGTGGTAGGCATCCATTTGGTGACCCTCTTGAACGTGATATCAATATTACAAAGAACAAAGTGGACCTCTTCTTAGTGGAGTATATCCCAGAAGCTGTTGATCTGTTTTCACGCTTATTTGACCCTCTTGCTGAACTTAGGTAAGAAATTGTGGTGCTTAACATTGAGCACATGCTTTAATTCTACTTCTTGCATTGAAACGAAAATGGTTGTTATGTTACTTGATTACTTCTTTCTGCTGTTATTCAGGTGGAATTTTAATGTCATAAATATGGAATGATTCCCTAGTTTTTGTTAGAGGGTCGGTATGTGTGCAACTTAGAAAACTTGAGGGAAAGAAAGGAATGGAATGAGATCTAAAAAATTATTTGGTTTGCTTAATCATTCATTACAATATATTTTAACATTATTCTTGCTACTAATTTCTTCAAAGCATAGATATTTTGAATAAGATGTTTTTTTCCCTTTTACGTATATATTTGCAATGTTCTAAAAGGCGCTAGGTGAGAGGCGGGCGGTCGGGAGGGGCCTAGCGCCTAGGGGGCCTAGGCGGGATTTTTTATTTTAAGTTAATTTTAATATTTTATCTTACATTTATTCAAACAAAACAATAATATAAAGCAAAACAATCTATAATTAAGATAATAAAGGCCTTTGCTTAAAGTTCAAACACATATCCATATTGTTAATGTCAAAGTTCAAACACAAACATGCAATTTTTCACAGTTAAAACATATTTTTAACGTATTAGTTTTATTCATAAACAAGATTGCTATTAAATAATTAATAAAATTTAAAATTTCAAGAATTTAATTCAATATTAAAACTTAAGAAACTAAATATAATTTTAAGAATTATATTGAATTAAACTAAATATTTCAAATGTATCATCATTTATATAATTTAAAGTTGGTACAAGTTCAAAAAATTACAACTATAATAAAATTATTCATTTTGACTTGATATTGTTCCCTTGTTGTGATTTGATATGCTGCAATTTGTATTATGAATATGGTAAATCATTAAAAAAATAAATATATTAAGATTTGGTTTGGATAGTTATTAATTTTTTTTTTAAAAAACTCTTCGCTTAGACTCTGCGAAGGCCCCTCCTAATTTTCTGAAGGGATTTTTTTGCCGCCTTGGGCCTAGGTGAGGTGCCAGGGGGTCTAGCGCCTAGGCGAGGCGCCAAGGGGGTGCCTAGCACCTGGGCGGGGCGCCAAGGGGGGCCTAACGCTTAGGCGGGGATTTTAGAACATTATATATTTGTTTTCCTTTTCCTTTCTCCGCATTTTCCAAGCTCCAAACATGCCCTTAATAAATAATTATGTGATAATTGGATTTTTGAGGCACCAATCACGTTTTTTAATTAACAGAATGCAGAAAATAAATAATGTATATCAGGAAGGGCATATATAAACCATTAAATTTGTTTGATTCAAAATTTTATTTCCAATGGCAAGAACATAAACTCCGATGTGACATAAAGGAATGGAATGTTGAATTGTTTATTTCTGTATTTAGTACAACAATCTTGTTAGGAGATTATTAGATTTTTCGCTTGGCAGTTTCCAGATGAAGCTTAATTATTGAAATGCTAATTTGTTATCAGGCCAAAGGCATTGGACGTCTTGCATCATCCTTTGTTTTGGAATTCTGAGATGCGACTGGCATTTCTCCGTGACACTAGTGACAGGGTAGAATTGGAAGATAGGGAAATAAACTCTGATTTCTTGAAATCATTAGAAAGTGTAGCACCAGTGGCCTTAGGTGGAAAATGGGATGTAAAGATGGAGCCTGCATTTATCTCTAATATCGGACATTACAGGCGTTACAAGTTTGACAGTGTTCGAGATCTGCTTAGGGTGATGCGGAACAAGTTAAATCACTATAGGGAACTGCCAAAGGACATTCAGGTTTGTTTTCTTGGCAAAACAACTAGTTGTTGAATTCTCGTGTTTTCTATTTGTTGTCTTAATAGTTTGGTTCAGAAATGGAGTTCATTGCAGTATAATTTCTGTTTTATTTGCATCCTATGACTAGTTGAATTGAACCCAAGATAGATGCCTCCTAATTCTAATTTCATTGCTTGAGTCTACCAAGTTAAATTTTTATGCTACTCCCAGCTCTTCTGTGAACAGTTTTCAGATGGCCAAAAAAAGTAGTAGTAAATATATTGGTTGTTCACGTACGTACGTACCTTCCTGGGGGGTGATATTTCTGTTTATTATTAATTACATTTATGTTGGGTTATTACAGGAACTTTTGGGAGCAGTACCTGAAGGGTTTGATGACTATTTTGGAAGTCGATTCCCCAAACTCTTGATTCAAGTGTATAATGTGGTGTACAAGTACTGCAAGGATGACGAGTGGGTTCGCAAGTACTCCAACAGTAATATACTACTATAAACCAAGCTATGATGTCTGTTTTACTGAGGGTGATGGATGATATATTTATCATGATTGCTGATCTATCAACCGGGCTGTGTACATATATGTGAATGTAGATGTAACATATTGAATGTATGAAACACATCTTAATTTATTTATCTAACGAATTATTGTATATATATATATATATATATATATATATATATATATTCTGATTATACTTTGTTTTCAGTTTTTCGAGTTTCTGAAATATCTACACATTATTATTTGAAATAATAAGAGTTTCAATGAACAATTAACAAAACTAAACTCCCTTCTTGCAATTCCGAGGGGGCCTATAGCTATAATCCCTTCTTGGAACTTGAAAAGGGTAAGAAGACGGAAAGGAAATATGCCAATATTAAAGATTTTTGGAGATTAATCAACAGATTTCAGTATTAATTAATATTATACAAGATATTAGAAAATATAAATAAAAAAGGTTATAATTTTCCTTATTACTAATGAATATTATTAATCAATCTAATATAGGTACTCTAATAATAATTATTAGGTTGATTCAAAAATGTCTCTATTTTCCTTTTTCTTCTTTTCCCCGAGTTAAAACATATAGATACAGTAAATATATGCTGTACAGTACTTCAGTAAATGTTTAGGCATATGAAGATCTCAATTATTGTTTTGAGCCAACAAAAGTTGGAGAAAACAAAAAATAAAAAGCCGCAACTATGCCGGATAGTTGATCATATTGAATTTCAAAAATGATGAGCATGTTCTGGGCAGAGGAAGATGATGATCACAAGTATTCGTTTTGATAACAGAAAAGAAAAGAAATAGAATTAAGCAACACTCCTCCTATCCTGTCCTTGACTCTAGAGCTGCATACACCTAGTTTTTGCCTCATCATCTGGTATCAAAGTTATAATCCCGAGAGGGACCTGTGAGATTGAGAGAGCTCAAACACAATTCCTAAACACTTATCACCTACCTTTCCAAAAACATGAAATCAGAAAATTCACTCACTGAAATTGCATCTCCAGTGTTTTATGGAACAAATTATCAGGTGTGGGCTGTTAGAATGGAAGCCTATCTTGATGTCATTGATATGTGGGAAGCTCTGAACAAGTATATGAAGTTCCACCCTTACCAAAAAATTCAACTCTTGCACAAATCAAAAATTAAAAAGAAAGGAAGCAAAGAAAATCAAAAGCAAGAGCAACCTTGTTTGCTGCAGTCTCATCCACCATATTTATCAGAATTATAACACTTAAAACAGCCAAAGAAATTTGGGATTTTTTGAAGCAAGAATACGAAGGAAATGAAAGGGTCAAAGGGATGCAAGTGTTCAATTTGATCCGAGAATTTGAGATGCAAAAGATGAAAGAATCAGAAATAATCAAGGAATATTCTGACAGACTTCTAAGTATTGAAAACAAAGTCAGACTCCTTGGTACTTATTTTTTTTTATTCTAGAATTGTTCAAAAGATCCTAGTCACAGTTCCTGAAAAGTTTGAGACTACAATTTCATCTTTGGAAAACTCAAAAGATCCGTCAAGTATTACTTTGGCAGAATTGTTGAATGCATTGCAGGCACAAGAACAAAGGAGACTTGTGAGGAAAGACGAATATGTGGAGGGTGCTTTTTCAAGCGAAATTACATATCAACAATGGTATAAAAACAACAACAAAAAAGGCAGAACAAAAGCAACAAGCCTGGAAGTTTTACAAGCAACAACAAAAATTGCCAACGCAACAACACTCAAGTCTTTCCACCTTGCCCTCATTGCAAAAAAAACCAATCATCCACAAAGCAAGTGTTGGTGGGGGCCAGATGTAAGATGTCCCAAATATGGACAGTTAGAGAATATGGAAAGGATATCCAAGACTCAACAACAAGGAGAGACCAAGGCTGCTGAGGATCAACCTCAAGAGGAGTAGTTGTTTGTGGTATCATGCTTTGCCATTAACAGTTTCACGGAAAGCTGGCTTATATATAGTTGTTGTATAAACCACATGACTTATGATCTAGAGCTCTTCAGAGAGCTTGACAAGACCGCTGTTTTTAAAGTCAGAAATGGAAATGGAACACACATTGCAGTGAAAGGCAAAGGAACAGTAGCAATTGAAGGTCACACAGGTCTGAAATTAATTTATGATATTTTATATGTTTCTGAAATTAATCAAAATCTTTTGAGTGTTGCTCAATTGTTGGAAAAAGGCTATAAGGTGATGTTTGAAAATAAAAACTGTGTGATTAAAGATACAAAAGACATAAAAGTGTTCAAAGTTCAAATGAAAGGCAAACATTTTGCTATGGAATTGGTGAAAGAGGAGCAGGCTGCTACTGTACATAAAGAAGATAGCAATACAGTGCTTTGGCACAAGAGAATGGGTCATTTCCATCATGCCGCTATACTCTTCATAAAGAAGAACAATTTGATGAAAGGCTTGCCTGAATTAGAGGAGAAGCCTCCTAAATGTGCTGCCTGTCAATATGAGAAGCAAACCAAGCTTTCTTTTCAACAAAACAAGATCTGGAGGGTTACACAGAGGCTACAATTAATATACACGGATGTGGGAGGACTAATGAAAACACCATCATTGAATAACAATAAGTATTATATTGCTTTCATTGATGATTACTCAAGAATGTGCTGGATATATTTTATGAAATTTAAATTTGAAGTTGATGACATCTTTGGAAAGTTTAAAGCTTGCGTTAAAACTTAAAATTAATTCAAAATGCAGGTGATCAGGTCTGATAATGGAACTGAATATACCTCTGAAAAATTTAACAAGTTTTGTGAAGATGCATGCATTGAATATTAGTTGATAACACCTTACACTCCTCAACAAAATGGAGTTGTGGCTAGGAAAAATCGAACAATTATAGAGATGACTAGGTGTTTGCTTCATGACAAAGGGTTGCCAAAGAAATGTTGGGCCAAGGATGCTAACACAAAGGTTTTTCTGCTAAACAGATTGCCAACAAAAACTTTGCAAAAGAGGACTCCATTTGAAGCATGGCATGACTACAAACCAAAGTTGATTAACCTGAAGGCATTTGGTTACCTATGTTTCTCTTACATCCCTCAAGTTAAGAGAGACAAATTGGACAAAAAAGCAGAATCTGGATTTTTGTAGGCTCAATTTAAAAGGCCTACAAGATCTACTTACCACAAAAAAACAAAGTAATTGTCAGTAGGGATGTTCAATTCCTTGAGTTAGATAATTGGAGTTGGGAGAATGATAAAAAACTTGAGGTTCAGGAGGAGAATGATGATGTGGATGATGAACCTGTTACAAGAACTAGATCACTCTCTGACATTTATCAGAGGTGCAATATTGCTGTAATGGAGCTTGCAGGGTATGAAGTAGCTGCAACTGATCAAAGTGGATAGTTTCAATGAAAGATGAGCTAAAGATGATTGAAAAGAACCAGACATGGGAGTTGGTGGATAAACCTAAACACAAGAAAACTACAGGAGTCAAGTGGATTTACAAGACCAAGGTCATTCTTGATGGTTCTGTTAACAAGTACAAGGCAAGACTTGTTGTTAAGGGTTATGCCCAGACGTTTGGGGTAGATTTTTCTGAAACTTTTTCCCCGGTTTCCAGGTTGGATACCATAAAGATGTTGTTGGCTCTTTCTGCACAAAAGGGTTAGTTTTATACCAAATGGATGTCAAATCAGCTTTTTTGAATGGATACTTGGATGAAAAATTTTTTGTGGAGCAACCTGAAGGGTTCATTTTTAAAGGACAAGAGGAGAAGGTATATGGACTGAAAAAGGCCATGTATGGTTTAAAACAGGCACCAAAGTCTTGGTATAGCAGAATTGATGCACACTTGGTAAACTTAGACTTTAAAAAAAGTCTGAGTGAATTTACTTTATATATCAAGAATGTTGATGATGAAATACATCTCTGTATGTTGATGATCTACTCGTTACAGGAAATAACAAGGAGTTGATTGACAAGTTTGAAAAAGAAATGAAAGATGTTTTTGAAATGACAGACCTTGGGAGGATGACATTCTTCCTTGGTATGTAGGTATATCAAAAGCAAAATGAAATATTTCTATGCCAACATAAATATGCAAAGAAAGTCCTCAAGAAGTTCAACATGGAAGAGTGCAAGCCAACTGAAATTCCAATGAATCAAAAGGAGAAGTTTTGCAAGGATAATGGAGCTGAAAAGGTAGATGAAAGGTTGTACATGCGTCTAATAAGCTGCCCAATGTATTTAACTGCAACCAGGCCAAATATCATCATGCATGCAGTGAGTTTGATATCAAGGTATAAGCACTGTGCTAGTGAAATTCATTATGGAGTAAGGTTCAAACAAGTTAAGAACTTTAGTTTTCATAGTTATTCTGATAGTGATTGGGTTGGATGGGTTGATGATATGAAAAACACCTCAGGTTACTGTTTTAACTTTGGTTCTGGAATTTTTTCATGGTGTTCTAAGAAGCAAGTAGGGGTGTTCATTTTTTTCGGTTTTTCGGTTTTCGAATCCAGGATCGAACCTGTCGATTGGTATAAATAAAAAGAGTTTGTTCGTTTTAAGAAAAAAACCCAGATATACCGGTTTTTTTTGCACCGTTTTAATTCAGTTTTTTATGGTTCTAAAAATCGAACCCAGAATTCTATTATAGTTTTTTAATTTTTTTATTATTAATAATTTATTAATAATAATAATAATAAATAATGATTATAATAATAAAAAAATAATAATAATAATAAAATAATGATAATAATAATAATAATAATAAATAATGATTATAATAATAAAAATAATAATAATAAAAATAAAAATAATAAAATAATAATAAAATAATAATAAAATAATAATTATATTAATTTTTAGAATGCTAAGACTTAATCCCAGATCACTGCATGGGCAGATATCTCCATTCAACCCAGACTGCAGATTTGTATTAAGATTTGGGCGGTTTTGGTTTAAGATGCAGTTCGGTTATCGGCCCAGGTTCTATCCGAAGAAAAAAAGGTTGAACACCCCCTAATAAGAACTCATAGCTCAATTCACAGCAGAAGCAAAATATGTAGCTGTTGTTGCTGCTGCGAATCAAGCTGTTTGGATTAGAAAACTCATGACAGATTTGCATATGGAACAACAAGAAGGCGCACAAATATTTGTGGACAACTAAGTTGCAATTTCAATTCCTAATAATCAGTGTTCCATGACAAAACAAAACACTTCAAGATAAAACTTTTCTAAGAGGTACAAAGGGAAGGAGAAGTGCAGCTAATCCATTGTAAAACAGAAAATCAAAGTGCTGACATCCTAATGAAGCACTTCCAAATATTAGATATGAATTCTTAAGGCAGAATCTAGGTGTATGCAACTCTAGAGTTAAGGAGGAGTGTTGACTGGAATGACTCATGAAGCTGAATCAGTTTCATTTGTTGCTATTCTTTAGTATTATGACCATTTCTTCATCCTATTTTTAGGCACTTGGTTATTACGCTATTTTTTAGGAGTGTTGTTATGCTATTTTTTAGGAGTGTTGACCGGAATGACTCATGAAGCTGAAACAGTTTCATTTGTTGCTATTCTTTAGTATTATGACCATTTCTTCATCCTAATTTTAGGCATTTGGTTGTTATGCTATTTTTTAGGTACTTAACTGTTATGCTTATCATGTAGTTTCATTTGTTGCTATTCTTTAAGATTATGACCATTTATTCATCCTATTTTTAGGCACTTGGTTGTTATGCTATTTTTAGGTACTTAACTGTTATGCTTATTATGTAGCAGATTTTCTGCAATTCAGTTTTCATTATGCTGTATAAATAAATAGTATGTTGCTCAATAAAATGTGTCCCTAAATTAGCTTTCCCTCATTATCTGTAGTCCTTGTTTTCTGAATATCCAACAAACACTTTAATTGAAAAGAAAGGCACATCAGAGCAGAGCTTTCTATATGGTGAAAAATAACTATTATTTACTTCAATATACATGTCAGCAAGCCTAGCAAATTCAATCCCAGATTACAAATATGTGTGATGCTTCGTATAGATACACTTTTCGCACCTATATCTGTGTAGATAATGGCTAGTTATGGTTAACATTTTAACAAGACCAGCAGTTGCAGGTACAAACAACAGCACAAAACCAGATATTAGGGTATAATATAAAACTAGTTAGTATCAACGTTACACAGATTGAGTTGCACCTTCAAGACTAATACTTCTGTTTGAAGCCATGTCTCTGAGGCTTTTGTTGGACCTGTTTACTGATGCATCTTCATCGGCCCTTCTATTTGAAGTTCCTTCCTTTTGTTTTGGCTTGGATTTAGACTTGGATACCTCTTCCTTTTCATCAGCAAAAGAAAGGAAGGTCTGAAGACGCGCTGACTGTGAGCTTCCACCAGTTGACTCGGACTCCTCAGGGTAATGCCGAATGAACTGGCGTATTATCAGTATGAAATATACAAAGAGAGCAAGTAAACATGCTAATCCACATATGGCAAAGAGTCCGGAGAAGCTTTTTAGAGGAAGCCTGTCTACTTCGAGCTTTGTGCCTTGTGAAGTACAAGCGCTGCTCATCAGCCATTTGTCGTGGATCCTTTGGAGGTCCCCATTCTCAGACAGCTTCAGAATGGCAGTTGACAGATCAACTGCTAGAGGGGAGTCCCGTGGAAAAGCCTGCAGTGACGAAGAATAATATAGTTAACCATCAATGATGAAGAAATCGATAAATTTTTCCGTGAGGTTTGTTTCAGAGGGAAGGGATAGGAAGGGAATGTTTTTCCTCCAATTTCGGTGGAAATAAGAACATTTGAAATCTCATAGCGAGAATCTCATTCTGTACCAGTGATAGCTTCAATGCCTGCCATCCAAACATGGCCTTACTTGTTGCATAGCTTGGATCTTTAAATTTTCCTTCTTTTATTCAGATACTAATGAAGTGATTTATAGATCGATTAATTTTATTCAATGGTAAGTTTCACAAAAATCTTTCAAATAGTCAATCTCTCCCACACTGTGTTAAAATAATGAAATTTTCTTTTGTAAAACAAAATAGCACAAGAACTTGTGCAGGGATGCATATGCATGAACTCAGACACATACGAATCACTGAATGTACACAGGAAAACAGGGAATGAGGTAATTTAAGACTAGTCCCTCCATTCCAGAAAATTAATACCATTTTGAATTTTGAAGTATCACAAAATTTTGAAAACTACTGATTTTGTAATTAGTAGTACATTTTATATAGTTTACAATAATTATGATTGTATTGACTAAAATCAAATGTACTCATAGCAATTTTGATATCGAAAATACTGAAATTGACTTTAAATAAGTAACACATGACTCTGTTTTTTGGAACAGGGGTAGTATATTTCTTGTATGCTTGTTTACAAGGGTAAACATAAGCAAACCAAAAGGAGAGGCCAGCTGATCTAGCTTTATTATGGGATTATTATAAATGATCATCATGTTGAAAAAGAAGGGCATTTCAAAATCTGTGAAATAAAAATAAAATATGCTGCCATCAATATTTTTTTTTTAGCATCATCCATTTAAAATTTGCAACAGTTCTCAATAAATTTGAATTTTGACTAAACCATAAAAAAATGTATAAAAGGAAAAGAAAAATCAAGCGTCGTCAAAGAATTACTTACAAATCCCCAGGCAGTTTTGGTGAACTCTTGACCTACAATACTGAATTCACAACGGGTTGAGAGGAAGAGTTCTACATATGCACGTTCGTCAATCACTGCAGCAACACCACCGTTCTTGGGACCATGTCTTAAGGCTTCTACATAGTGATCCGGTGTGATGAGAGGAATAAGTCTCGATTCATGAATGCCAAGTTCATTAATTAGATAATTTCGGGAAAAAGAACCCTGTTGGTAACCAATAGGGTCATCGCTCGTTACTAAAGTTTGTATCCCTTTAATTGGTGAAGAAAGCTTCTGCACTGTAAGGATTGAGGTGAGACTTGCAGTATAGCTGGAATTGATTATTAGAACCACAAAAAGCCATAGGATAAGTACAAGGCGTCCAAGAGTACTGATTGTATTTTCTCCTGCATTAACCAGTAAATCAGGTATTTAACAGGTTTCTTTTTGCTGGCAAGTTGACAAAATGTTAAATCAATGTCATATCACTTACTATGCGAGTAAAACATGGTCGAAAAGCTAAACCTGCAAAGTGAAAGCACAAGAATCAAGATAAGCAAGCTAGGGACACAAAACAATTCCAGCGCAATCTTCTAGTGGTGGTTTTTAGAATTTTGTCATCCACCTATATCTATGGCTTTGAAAGGTTATTACTCAAATGCCTAACATAATCTTTTTTACAGATTAAGGAAATGCTACTGATGGAAGGAACATCCTCTAGTAGCAGTAGTGCACCATTATAGATGGTTTGCACCTCAAAGAGTAATAAAAGTTTCCTAGTTTTCCTCATATTATAGAAAGAAGTATTTCGTAGGCACATACCACAGAATTGTCACAGCTTGTTTTCTCGGAGGGCCACGAAAATCATCGTTAATCCTATGCTCCAAAATCCAAACAACTGCTCCAACAACCAGGAAAGATATTCCAGTGACACCCCACATCTTACCAGTAAATGGCCTTAGAAAAGCCCAAGTACTGGAATTTGACTTCTTAACTGGTACTACAACAACTAGCCCAGACTCCATATATGGCTGTGTGAAATCAGC
This sequence comes from Panax quinquefolius, assembly GCA_020205615.1. NCBI lineage: Eukaryota > Viridiplantae > Streptophyta > Magnoliopsida > Apiales > Araliaceae > Panax > Panax quinquefolius. The sequence continues at coordinate 27,545,321 of CM035169.1, read as the reverse complement.
CATTCTCGTTCGTGCGGTGGTGATTGCAATGTCACCTACAGCCGCATCATAAACCTGTGTGGGAAGATGATCAAAAAATTGAGAAAACCACAACCTTTTCATGTTACGATATAAACTTGACATTTTATACTCACACCAGTTGTGATCAAGCGCACAAGCTCAGTGCTGTTTGGGTTCTTATGACCATCCCCAAAGGGGATTAATTTGTAAGGGACAGCATATGGCAACAAGTTCAGGGCAGCAACGAAAACATCAATGCAGTACCCTTTGAACATATTTGTTCCCCCCCTTTCTTCTGCAACAAATTCACGGTAGCTAATTCGATTTGTGACTGCAATCCGTAATTGCCTTCCACTTTGCGGAAAGACCCACCCACGGGGTTTCTGTGTTGTTTGACCAGGCCAGATTACACCGTAAAGTTGTTGAGACGATGTTGATCGGTTTGGTGGTTTCATATAGAGTGTGTCAGGAGGCACAACTGATAGACCCGAGTAATCTGACCAATATCCAATTCTCCTAACTCCTGTTCCGATCACATTAATAACCTCAAAGGCGGGCCGGATAAGGTTTTTATCCTGTGTGAACTTGATTGGTCCTGTTATGCCTGTCATATTGACCTGTAAAATGCTTTCATGCAATAAGTTCCCTCCATTAAAGATGGTCATAGCATCAAGTTGCAAACCACTCCCTCCACGTAACCCTTTTAACCTCGAATCACTAGAAAATGAAATATTTCCACCTCGATTGAAAAATGCATCAATAGCATGAGCAAGCAGCCAAACAGTGTCGTATGCATATAGACCATACGTACTCAACCCTACAGGGCCTCTCATGATGTCCTTACTTGTCAAGTTGCTCCATCTAGAGACAAAGTTTCTTTTCAGTTCTGAATCTGGTGTGTATATTCGCAATGTGATGACACCTTGAATACTATTTGATGCCTCTGATGAGAGGGGGACTCTGGAATCCAAGAGAGTAGATAGCCAATTTGTAGAAAACCACACATATCCACTGTCCATCATCCCAAGATATTGTGCCATGGCAAGTATATCTAGACCCCGCTCAGCATAAGTGTGAACAACAAGAATCCGAGACTCCATCAAAGCCACGTTGACCAAGCCATCTCTGATGTCAGCTCGGGTTGCTTGAGCCTCTAAAGGTACTTTGTAAGAGATCTCACAGCGTCTTGTGGCTAGTTCATCTGCCAATGCAACTATTCCATTCCTCCCATGATCATCATCAATATATATAGCAATGACTTTTCTCCATTCATAGTACTCAATCATATCTGCTATTGCAGCCATCTGGAACAGATCACTTTGTGTTGTTCTAATGAAATATGGGTACTGAAGTGAAGAGAGGGTGGGATCTGTTGCTGAGAAAGACAGTAGAGGAACTTGAAGCTCATTCGCGACATGAGAAATTACATGAGCTACGACAGAAGATTGCGGGCCAATTATGGCAATGGTTTCACCCTCCATGAATTTTAAAGCTGTTTATCAGTAATGACTAAATTACAATCTGATTAATATTCCAATAAAAGTTATCTCAATGAAGAAAAAATATAAAGTTGTTTATATAGTATTGCTAGAGAATAAAAAGGGTTTACCCTCAATGATGCCCAAAAACCTTGAAGAGTTGGTGTCATGCATTGTGAGTTTCAGCATGGTTCCTCCAAGAATATCTGGACTGGAATTCACATCTTCTACTGCAGCTTCTAAAGCAAATTTTGCAACTTTGCCGATTATAGAGTCAAAAGCAAAAATAGATCCAATTTCTACAACCTCAGGTCTTTTCGTAACATTTGTACCAACTCCACTAGAATGATATCCATTGTAGAGTACAATCAACACAACCACCCAAGCTAGACTCATGACAGATTTTCTGATCATAAATCTGTAAAGAATACTAAACAGCTTATCCATGAAGAACTCCTTAATTCTCTAATCTTAATATTTATGAAAGCAAATGCAAACATGACTCTGATATATATTAAAATAAACAAATAAAAAAACGATTTAAGAGTAATTTGAAGACTCCAGTCTTTCACAACATGTGGTTGGTAAACTGGAAAAAGAAAAAAAAAAGAGAGAAATAAATCAATCATCAAAACCCTAATTAACATAAGCTAGTATGTTCAGCTCTGCAACCAAAACCCATCATGGGTATAGGGCAATACATTTAAACTCAAACTGATACTTGAAAAAAGCTTCAAAATAAGAGCAACCCATAATAATATCAGCAGATGAGAGTTGAATCGAGCTCATTATATATGGAATTATGGAGAACAGAAGAATTAGATTAAAATGGAAGTGAAAGATTAAAAAAAGAAGCAATCTTTGGGAAAGTTCAGGAATAAATAAATAAATGTGAGAAGAGAGAGAACTTACAGAAAATAGAATCCTTATTAGCTTTTCACTGTAACCCAAAGAAGAACAAAAGGAAATCTGAAAGAGGTCCAAACTTCTTCTTGCCACTCAGAAAACGTTTATAAAATAATAATGGAACCACACAACTCATGTTAAATGAGCACTTTATTGGACCTACCACAAAAATTCTCAACCATATGGACCCCTATGGACTACGGTGTAGAGAACGTACTTGATGCTTGTTAATTTACAGATATTGTTTCTGCAACTCATGCGCGTATATAAACTTGTAAGTACATGTATTATAATCAATATTTACAGATATCGTATGTACATGTATGATCAATCTGGCATTTTATTCAACTTAGTTACTTCTCTTTAATGACCAGACTGGCGCGACGATTCGATAATATAATACGTCGTTTATATTTTTAATGAATGTATAAGCGTATTTAAAATATAAGACGACGTTATATATCGAAATTAAATCGCCATTAAAAGGGTTAGGCTTATGATTGGATAAAAGGTGTTTTAAGATCCAACCATACGATATAAAATATGTACATACTATACATTAATAGAGAAACTCATTATGATTTCTAACTGGATGTAGATATATTCCCATCATATTTTGCATGGTTAATATTGGGAGTGAACTGGTTCATCCTTGCCAATTAGTTCAAGTAGCACAAATTTATTTTTCTTCAAGTTCTATAAGAATTTTGTTTTAACCTTGTTTGTAATATTACATATATTTGGTTATTATTTAATTTGAATAAAAATCTTACTTATCTTTCTTATTGCATAATTTTATACATTTAGAGTATTATTAAATTATCAATAATTTATTTGAAATGTATGCTATATTTTTTTTTTCATTTCAAAGTGTTTATGTAATAGCATCCGAACCACAACCGCACGGCAACCACAAACAACCTCTTGTGGTTCACATTCATAACCTGCGACCGACATAAATTCTTAATTGGACATAGATTATAAATTCTTATCCGGACGTGTACAACCTTTTTTGGTTCATAGATTCATATGTTCAAATGAAAAAGAGTGACAGAGAATTTCTAATTTTATTTATTTATTTATATACTCTAAATTTTAAGATATTATTTTTTAATTGAAACAATAATTAAATTATTAAATATTTAATATATTTGAGATAATAAAATTATGATGATAGATTTAATAATATAGTATTATTTCATATTAATATAAATAAATATACTCTTATCTTTAAGAAAATATTGTAAATAATAGTTTTTTTTTTTTAAATTGAGGGAATAATAAGCAAGTCCCTGAAATTATATGTTAAAATTCTTTAATCAGTCCCGGTTGTGTACCATTCAAAACCTTATCTCTTCAAAATGTTTTGGCTGCCTTATTATTACAAATACAATTTGATTTTTGAGATCAATTATAGACATATTAAAATTTAAATTTATATAATATATTAATTATAGTTATATAGTATATAACAAAAACTATTAATTTGAATTTTGGTTTGAATTTAGGGTTACTAATATTTACATTACTCGAATTTGAGGGATTTTCAGTGTAAAGTATTAATAAGGATTTATGTATTATTTTTTCTATTGAATCTAAAATTTCTCATGTAATAATACAAGAATTATTATTGAATTTTTGGCATTTTGAATTAATTACAATGACTTATGATTTTTATTAACTATTATTTTCATGTTTTTATTCTAAATATATATATATATATATATATATATATATATATATATATATATATATTCACGCGTCTTTAGTGAACTTGTTCTAGTGTAGGCTGTTATCCTGCAATCTGAATATTCAATAATTTTAGAATGGGGTTTTACTTTTTAAAATTCAAATCTACTTTCCTAAGTGATTTTTGTTTAATATATTTACTTAAATATTTTAGTAAATCAAAGTAAAAAGATGGAGATAAAGAAATACCAAACAAAGAACACATCGATATACGTTCACTATATATATTTAGCTTTTTGAGAAATTTAGATTGAGTGAGAAGTGTGGGCAGAGTTTGGCTTTGGTTAGATTGAAGAGAAATTAATGAAGTATGCCAGTATTTATAGGCCAAAAATATTGAGTGAAGTTACTCTACTATCGTAGAGTAAAGAAACGAATTTTTTAATAGAGAACTGAAGATCGTTGAGTCAATTATCAGTTCGTAGAGTAGTGAAGTGCTCAGTAGAGAACTATAAAATCGTTGAGTAAAGTATCACTCTACGTTTATTTACTAAAAGTCAGAACAACTAAACTCGTAGAGTAGAGTCATTCAATTCACTCTACATTTCTATACTGCAAATCAGAACAACCAAAATCGTAGAGTTAAGTCATTCTATGATCTGACGATTCACTCTACATTTCTATACTGAAAATTAGAACGACAAAAAATATAGAGTTGAGTCATTCTACGATCTGAGTATTTACTTTACGTTTCTATACTAGAAGTGAGAACAACCAATCATCTAGTTGAGTCATTCTACTATATGAGGATGCACTCCGTTTCTATACTGAAAGTCAGATTTTGGTAGAATGTCAAAACGACCAAAATCGTAGAGTCTTATTGTAGAGCATGTAATTACTTACTTGTATCACATTTCTAAATTAATACTTTGCCACAATGCACCAATTTTCTGCTCTTTTACATATATATATATATATATATATATATATATATATATATATATATATCACCAACTCGTTTCAAAATGCATTAAAAAAATTCTACTTAATAGATACACCATTACAAAATAATTTTTCTACGACTATATTGCACTTCAAAATTATGTTTACTCGACCATTTTGTTGAGTTTGTGATGTTTGCGACTAGCCTGCAAACAAAATGAAGATTGACAAGACGAAATGTAAGAAAAACTAAATGAAGATTGACCAGTCGAAATGTAGGAAAAAAAACCACTTACAAAGAAAGGAAAAAAACAGAATAAAAAGAAAGTACATTTGTTGGCCTTACTTTTTCCTTTATTACCTTTTTCATTATCGTTGCCTTTATTATGTTGATTTGTTATTCGTAAACAACATTAAAATTAAAATTAAAATTAAATATTACTAATAAAAAAAGAAAAAGAACAAATTGATATATGTGTTTGTACCTAGTTTTGAAAAAATAGTCCTATAATGATTGGCTTCTCCACACTCTCCATAATAACGAATTTGTTTAGCCTTACTTCTTAAGCTACCTCTCTACTCAATTGAAATCTCGAGGCTTACTTCTATCTACCTTTATTATCTGTTTGAGGAGAAGTAATAGAAGATGACGGCTGGAAATATATTATTTTATGAGATCAATATAGATTGCAATCAGAGAAGAACAACTCATGGTAGTTGAAGGAGAAGAGAGAAGATCCGAAATAGGGAGGAAATCGGTGTTTCAATTCGAAATTTGGGTCATCCTTTGCTCCATTTGGGACTAAAATGATGCCATGGGAGGAGAGTAATAAGATTTAGGGTTGCTGGATCGATTTGGAGGAGAATAGAATAAGTTGTTGCGTTGTATACTATATATATATATATATATATATATATATATATATATATATATATATATATATATATAGGTTCAAAATGACGCGTTTTGAGTCATGTTTTTTTTATTTATAAAATGTCTTAAAACGACATCATTTTGACAACGATCAGATATTTCAGGTTCAGATAATGTTGTGACGCCTTGAAAATTAGGTATCGCCACCCATCTTGGCCGCCACTTATGTAAGACATAAATTCAAATACAAACTTAATTATACATCCGCCGCAGTAATATACGACAATACATAAACCGAGAGTTTAATAGGAATATTGTCATTTAGACAATATCCATACTCGCTCGAGTCCTCATTACATTTATTGTCACACTATTTAATGTAATAGTGAGGACTACTAAATCTTATCTTGGGACCATCACTCTTTTTCCCGACTCGTCCAAATTTATATTCTCATTTCAAGAAAATAAATGAAAGAAAAGGGTGAGCTCAAATAGCCCAAAGAAGAAATATTATAACTAAGATAATGCAGAATAAATTATCGATAGTCTTCAACAATGTTAAACCGATAAAATACAATGACAACCAGGTTTAATCTGCAATGAATATCTAATCCATTAAAAGAGTCAAGTAGAAAATAAAAGTCTACTATCTTTTGGGTTTTAAAAGGTTTTCATCAATTTTATCACTCAAGACTCGGTTTAATGAATAAACCACAATATCTAATCATCCCTGCACTCACTGGCCGAGGATTTTCATCAAATTATCAATGGTCACGATTATCTTAGAATCACCCCTGGTCATAATCATACCAAAAACTATCCATCATCGCATTACATGTGCCATCGAGGGACTTTTTTGTCACATCATTTATATCAAGCCATGATTATATCGAATGATCCCCATTATAATCATACTAAGTTCATCTACATACGTAAGTGGCAAAAGATAACATAATATAATATGAGGATGATGACAATGACATAATAATTCAATAAAACAAGTTCACGAATTAATTTATTCAGGAACTAATAACGTCCAAATTGTCAACACGATCATCGCTTTGTAGAGTAAAATTCAAGAATGATCGGAAGAATATTTCCATGAAAAGATCTTTGGATGAAAACGCAAATATCGAGGATATTTTACTAATTTCATGGAGTATATAAGTCAAAGTTTTAACCAACTGGGTATAATAAAGAATGGATTAACAAAAGAAATCACCACGCATGCATGCAGATTGTATGATGTAAGGTTATTCCAATGTAATAATAATAATCTTAACGGAAGTCGGTGAAATTCACACCGACGGGATGTTCCAATGAATAATAAAGATGGAACTGATCCGGTGTAAAACACACAAATAGGATATTCCAAGAATGATAAAGCGGAACCCGGTCCTGTAAAACACATGCACAGGATGTTCCAACGAGAATAATAAAGACGGAATCAGTGCGGTGTAAAAACACACGCATGGATGTTCCAAGCGAGAATAATAGAAGAATGTCACCAGTATATAGGTAAACCACGATATCTGATTATGTATAGGGTATGCCACAGATATCTGAGTTATTCCAATGTAATAATAAAGAATGGAATAATGAAGTTCTCTTCATGAATAAGAAAGAATAAAACACTTTACGGACAACAAATAATATCCTTACCTTAGAAGAATGAATATTGGAAAAGTGAAGTAGCGTAATACTTTTCTTCTTTCTCTCTATAGTTTTCTCTCAGAGTTTCAATGAATTCGTAAGAAATAATGAAGGAATGAAGCTTTCTATTTATAGAAAAAGCGGAGGTGGCTCTTGGTATTAACGAAGGGTCAAAATGACTCTTGGTAATATGAAGAGACAACTACTATTCTTGAAGGGTAATTAACCTTTGGAACAGAAGAGGCAGCTTAACTCTTGGTAATATGAAGGGACAACTACTATTTGCGAAGGGGTAATTACTATTGACGAAGGTAATTACTATTGAAGAAGGTAATTCTTGTGACGCCCCAAAATAGGTATACACAACACCCATTTCGAGTCGCCAAAATACATGAGTATGTAAACAACTACAACTTTATTATTACAACAAGAAAGCGTGAGTTTGAATACAAATATTATCTTCTGATAATATCTATACTCAAATAAATCCTCATCACATTATTGATTCATTATTTTACAAGAATGGTGAGGACTACTAAACAACTCTCTCTAGAATCTTCATTCCATACCTCACTAAGTATTTCGCTACATTCTCGCCTCCCGAGAAGAGAAATGGAACAACAAAGGAAAAGGGTGAGCTCAACTAGCCCGGTAAAGAATATTATGACTAAGATAATATACAACAAATTATCGTTAGTCTTCAACAGGAAAAATCGATAGAATACAATAAACAACAAGTTTCGGATCAATATTCGCATTGAAATAATAATTCATAGAAGAGTTACGTAGAGAATGAAATCTACTATAATCTATGAATTTAACGGTCCATCATCAATATTTTATCCTCGTAACATCAATCAATATTCATCTCAAATCAAATATTCATCTTCGCACTACAGCCAAAGATATTCATCAATCCATCATGTTCATCTCAACACTGCTCATCTTTGCACTAAAGGCCAAAGATATTCATCATCGGTCGTGTTCATTTAAACACCTGCTCATCTTTGCACTCATGTGCCAAAGATATTCTTCAGAAATCATTCATCTTTGCACTACAAAGCCAAAGATATTCAATAATATCATCATTTATTTAATCGAGGATGATGAAAAATATTTTAAAGAAACGAATCCAATTGAAACAAAATGACAAGGATTAAGGATTAAGGATTCAGTACTTGATTTTATCCACGCCCAAAAAATACCTCAAAAATAATCATAGTGGTGTAAAATTCAAGAATGATCAAAACATGGATACAATCGAAAGTTAGTATCCGAATAGATGTTTTAGAATTAAAAGAAGAAATTTTATTTTTCATTGAATAGTATCAGATATCGTGAATAGTGCAGTATACGTGAATAAGAACTCGACACCAAAAGATAGAAATTCCACAAAAACATCTTCACGCTTCATGAATAGTACTCGTGAATAGTAAATCGTGAATAGTAACCCGACATGAAAAAGTTCTAAATTTGATAAAAACTTCAGATCAACATTTCAAAGATAATGATATTGAAGAAATAATATCATTACAAAAAAAAAATAATATCCCTTACCTCGAAAGATCAAGATTTCTAATTTAGAATCAAGGGTATAAGTCTTTGAAGGGAACTTGCAATTGTCTAGCAATACTCAAAGTATACTCAAAATACTCACAAGAATACGCTCAAAATATCGAGAGAGAAATAGAGAGAAAACTTCAGTTTCGTGTGATTTTTCAATTCTAACCCTAAGACCCTATTTATAGGAAAACGCTTAGAACGACCAAAGCGAGAAAATTTAATATAATATTAATATAATTATACAAATTTTCTTTAGCCCACCTTTTGGTCAAAACACCAGCCACACATGTTAATGATGTCCAAAAAAATACAAAAAATGTTTTTCTTAACAAAATAATTTAAACTCCCAAAAATCAATTATTTTGAGCTTGAACTTCAATAATTCATAATAAATAGCCCTTTCATCAGAAAATTCGAATCTCGCAAGTTTTTATAGGAAATTCAATTCTCTACAACTTTGCAGAAGAAAGTTTTTCCAAATTCCAAACAAAAGTCGAATAGAAATCCACAAACCAGGCGATTTTCTGTGCTATAATCAAATTTCGATTCAATAATTGTGTCCACCAACACACAAAACATGTGTTAAACATTTAATGCCACAAAAATACTCTTCCTCCTCATATACTCATATATCCCACATTCATTGTAAAAAATATCACTGAATTAATATATTATTAAAATAATATATTTAAATGAATTATTTTATCGAAAAAGATAAAATATTAATTTTCAACAATTGTCATTTTAAAAATTTTTCCATCTATATCCACATAAAATCAATATTTTCCTCATCATATAAATCAATAATTAATTATTCACAAATAATATTACGAGAATCACAATATGACAACTGTGCAGGTTCCTGGAAAGAGGGCTTTCCAATAAGAATTTCTTCTTCTTGGCGCATAATTAGATGACCAAACCTCTCCTTGATGAGAACTTTCTAGACATTGCCAATAATGTTATCTAATAATATTATTCAGATAATATGAATTATTGCTTCGATAATGAAAGATCTTGTGTAATGACAATTATGAAATAATAAAGAATATAAAATATCAACACAAAGAATTATTAACTCAATAAAATAATCTTGAATAAAGAATTATCGTAACCATTATTGAGTAGTGCCTTCTTCACGTAAGAATCAATAATTGGTGCAATACCGGTGTGCTTCTCAACAACGCGCATTATTAGTGTGTTTTAACCACCGGGTATTCCAACAAGATTAAATCTGCAACAACTACGCCGTTATTTAAAAACAACTTATATTTGTCGTTTTTCTTCATCCAATCACTTTCCGTTATGGGGCCCACACATGGGGTCTTGGCCGCATTTAATATTCCCCGACAAGATGCGAATATTCCACGACCAAACGAATATTCCCAAACAACAATGAATATTTTATAACCACTTGCTTATTTTAAAATATTTGCGTATTTAACCCTTAACTATCCACATTAATCAAATCAACCCTTACTATTTCAAAATAATAAATAAAGGAAATTCCTTTTTATTTAAAAATTTTTGGTCTTACAACCTCCCTCCTTATGAAATTTCATCCTCGAAATCGACGACACGACTGGTGTTTTGAAAAGGTGAGGATACCTCGCTTTCATTTTCGTTTCCAATTCGTGTCATTTCCTCTATATAGCATGATTCCTCCACAAAACTTTAACTTGTGGTATAACCTTTTCAACAGCGTAGGACATGCTCCTTCCTATCCAAAATCTTGATAGTACCTCCTCACGCGTTAAGTCTTAATTTATCTCGTCCCGGTTCTAACTCAATAACGTGGTTCGGGTCTTTCACATATTTCTGATACGGATATGTGAAACACATTATGAACACGAGACATACTGAGAGGTAACGCAAGTCTATAGGCTACATTTTCTACTCGGTCAAGAATTTGAAATGGACCGATAAATCGTGGATTGAGCTTTCCTCTTTTCCCAAATCTTGTAACTCCCTTCCATGGAGCAACTCGCAACAATACATGATCCCCTACACTAAATTCCACGTCCTTTCGATGAAGATTCGTGATAACTCTTTTTGTCGATCTTGTGCCGTTTGTATACGTTGTCGAATCATTAGTCATACGACTAACTTCGGACCCCAACAATGTTGCTTCACCCACCTCATCCCAACATATTGGAGAAACGACATTTTTGTCCATATAATGCTTGAATGGAACCATGCCTATATTTGTTTAATAACTATTGTTGTATGAGAATTCCACCAATGGCAAGTACTTATCCCAACTTCCTTTGAAATCTAGGACACGAGTTTTAATATATCTTCAAGAGTTTGAGTAGTCTTTCGATTGCCCATCCGGTTTGAGGATGGTATGCCAAACCAGAATCGTAATTCGTGCCCATAGCTTTTCTACAAACTAACCCAAAATCATGAAGTGAATCTTGGGTCACGATCTAAAACTATGGATCTTGGCATGCCATGCAATCTCACAATCTCATTTACGTACATACGAGAAAGACGTTCAAGGAATAAGTCTCTCGATCGGAAGAAATAAGCGCAGACTTGGTTAATCTATCAACAATAACCCAAATAGCATTGATGCCTTGAGAAACCGTAGTAGGAAGACCGTAACGAAATCCATAGTAATGTGTTCCCACTTCCATTCCGGAATCTCAAGTGGTTGCAACGGACCCTTAGGTACAAGATGCTCCGCCTTTACACGTTGGCAAGTTAAACACATCGAGATAAACTACGCGATCTCTCTCCTCATATTGCTCCACCAAAATGTATGTTGAAGATCACGATACATTTTAGTACTTCCAGGATGGATTGCAAACAATGTGTTGTGTGCCTCCATCATGATTCTATGCTTCAAATCAAAATCATTAGGAATGCAAAATGGAGTTGACTCAAGTATTCCTTCTTCATCAATTCTCGCCCTAATATAGCTCCTTCTTGTACTTTCTTCTTCATACGCGATCTCAACCCTGCCCGGTGGCTTGAGCAGCTTTAACTTTATTGATTAAAGTCGATTATACTCGTATATCATCACGTGGGTACCTAGAGTTTTCATCTCCATCTCTATTATTTGTAAATTATACGAAATAATATCGTACTCGTACTTGATATACGATCTTCTACTCAACACGTCACTACCACGTTTCGCTTTTCCAAGAGGTATGGTTAGAATATGTGTAGAAATGAGCCTCTTGAGCTCTTGGAAAATCTTCTTGCATTCCTCTCTCCATACTTAATTTTGTATCTTTTCGAGTCATTTAAGTTAATCGGAATAGCGATTCGAGAATATCCTTCAACGAATCTCGATAATAATCAACTAAGCCTGAAAGCTACGTATTTCGATAATCGACTTAGGTTGCTCTCAAGCGTGACTCATATCCCAATCTTGGATAAGACGTCACAATGACACCTATCGCTTTACTTATCGCATCGAATATGACGTCCCTACTGAGAGTTCGCTTAGGTGAATTCCACAAAGGAAGTCACAAGATAAAGGCTCAGTACCAAATTTATAGTTGAATTTTTAACTCTCGAAGTTCAATAGAGCCATTCGATATGAGATTTTAGAAATGAGTTTTGTACTGGGTTCAAAGTCGATACAAAATTTAATATCGAGCTTTGGGAGTAAGCCAAGAAATTCTTCAGAAATACGTCGGGAAAATCAATAACAATGGGAATATTATTCAAATCGACGTGTCTTTATTCAAATCCATAACATGGACTAAGAAAATTTGACATCCGTAATAAACGAATGACTTCATGGCTTGATATGAAAATGTTTGACTACAATGGTTTGATTGCTTGAATTGAATAATGAGTTGCTTAGGAATATGAAAACTAACAACCTTACAAAAGCAATCAATTTGGCATGATGAGTAGTTAACCTTAAAATCACATCAAAAACAAATATCTCTATAGAAATAAGGTTAACGGGTAATGTGATAGTGCCAACCGAATCAAGCAAGATTTATAAACAGTTGGATGTGATGAAAGTTTCTCTAACTGAGTTTCCACAGATAAAGTCAAAGTCTAATTTCTCCGAGTCAAGTTTAAACGTTGAAAGCAAAGTAAAGAGATAAAAGAATGGGTAGAACCGATATCTCAGTAAGGTATATACTTCGCAAGAATTTATAATTAACTAACCCGTGCTAACTTCGTTCGGGTTCCTTGCATTTTGGACCTGGTCACGACAAACGCTCTTCCAAGAACCGTTGACTTTGACTTTTCGGGACATCCTTTTGAGTCACCATTCACGCCTGGATCGGGTTTCGATATCGTATAATCTCGAAGCGATATGTCCTTCCTTTCCACAACTATAGCATACCTTAAACTGTTGTGGGCGCCAATGATATGTCCCTCTTTCCCCAAGATTTGTAACATATACGACCGGTGGTCGTTCTCCTCCTTAAAACTAGTTGCTATATAGCGCCGACGTCTTCACATGGTCGTTGTTGAATCTCCTCTTTTTAAAATCTCCTCCCGACTCGCTTCTTCTATTTTCATGGCCACGATTACCACCAGAGTGGTTACCGCTTTGTCTCGTATTCTTCTTTCTCCATTTGGTTATCGTTATTACGATTATTCGCTATCTTGATATGATCCTGGTTATGGTCCCTCGGTTGAACGTACTCGTTATATCTCGCTCTAACAATCGAGCCCTGCTGACAACATTTGAATAGAGAAAATTTATGAGAAATGAGAAACCGACGTATGTCGGGTTTCAAACCCCTCGAAACATCCGCCATCATCGTTCCTCATTCTCCACCAAATGAGCTCATGAACACGGATAACTCCATGAACTTCGCCTCGTCTTTGGGACACCGCCATGTTATCTCGCTCTAGTCTAATAAACTCCACTTCCTTCATATAGATTTAATACTTTCGTGGAAGTACTTGTCATCGAACTGCTTTCAAACGCTCTCCCGTGACATCTTTGAGTGCGGTTTGGATGGGTACGCTTCATGATTCCCACCAAGAATCGCCTCGCCACGGAACATAAAGGTGGCGAATGGAACTTTCTGTTCCTCCGTGCATCCCAAGACATCGAATATCTTAGTAATTTGTTTGACCCGTCTCGCTTTAATCGGATCGGCTTTCCTGCACTCGTGGTCCCAACTCTTTGAATCGCTTGTTTGTGACCACTCGTGAATTGCTATCATTTCCTCCTCAGTATTTTGAACACGAGTCTCCTCGTCTCGATTTTGCATGAAGCGCAAAAAGCTTCTAAACATCCCCTCGTTCATCATCCGCTTTCGGTGGTGTTGTTCACAGAGAACATCACCGCACTGTCAGCACGTTTCTCCTCGTTGGTGAAACAGGCATCTCCACGGTCTCATTTACTCAATTGTTAATATTCTCAATCGACATTCTCAAATCATTGTCCATAAAATAAGGGTTAATTAAGGAAATCAATATATCACATAATATCCCTATATCTTGACTAACTAACAAATAAGCTTAGGTAGGACACACTAGCGAAGGATTTACTCGTCTCTCTCCCTCCTAGTTCTATTCCTCGATCTCCTTGGAGATCATATCCCTAAGCTCGATACCAACTGTGGACGCCCCCAAAATAGGTATACACAACACCCATTCTCGAGTCGCCAAATACATGGTGCGTAAAACAACTACAACTTTATTATTACAACAAGAAAGCGTGAGTTTGAATACAAATATTATCTTCTGACAATATCTATACTCAAATAAATCCTCATCACATTATTGATTCATTATTTTACAAGAATGGTGAGGACTACTAAACAACTCTCTCTAGAATCTTCATTCCATACCCCGACTAGTAGTACTCGCTACATTCTCGCCTCACGAGAGAGAAATGGAACAACAAGGAAAAGGGTGAGCTCAACTAGCCCGAAGAAGAATATTATGACTAAGATAATATACAACAAATTATCGTTAGTCTTCAACAGGGAAAAATCTGATAGAATACAATAGACAACAAGTTTCAGATCAATATTCATAGCGGAAATAATAATTCATAGAAGAGTTACGTAGAGAATGAAATCTAATATAATCTCTGAATTTAACAGTCCATCATCAATATTTTATCCTCAGTAACATCAATCAATATTCATCTCAAATCAAATATTCATCTTTTGCACTATGAGCCAAAGATATTCATCAATCGGCCATGTTCATCTCAACACTGCTCATCTTTGCACTAAAGGCCAAAGATATTCATCGATCCGGTCATGTTCATTTAAACACTGCTCATCTTTGACTACGAAGCCAAAGATATTCTTCAGAAATCATTCATCTTGCACTATGTGCCAAAGATATTCAATAATATCATCATTTACGATCGAGGATGATGAAAAATATTTTTAAAGAAACGAATCCAAATTGAAACAAAATGACAAGGATTAAGGATTAAGGATTAAGTACTTGATTTTATCCACGCCCAAAAATACCTCAAAAATAATCATAGTGGTGTAAAATTCAAGAATGATCAAAACATGGATACAATCGAGTTAGTATCCGTAATAGATGTTTTAGACGAAAAGAAGAAATTTTATTTTTCTATTGAATAGTACCAGATAATCGTGAATAGTCTTAGTATCGTGAATAAGAACTCGACACCAAAAGATAGAAATTCCACAAAACATCTTCACGCTTCTACTTAATAGTACTCGTGAATAAGAACTCGTGAATAGTAACCCCGACATGAAAAAGTTCTAAATTTGATAAAAACTTCAGATCAACATTTCAAAGATAATGATATTGAAGAAATAATATCATTACAAAAAAAATAATATCCCTTACCTCGAAAGATCAAGATTTCTAGCTAGAATCTAGGGTATATAAGTCTTTGAAGGAACTTGACCGTCTAGCAATACTCAAAGTATACTCAAAATACTCACAAGAATACGCTCAAAATATCGAGAGAGAAATAGAGAAAACTTCATTTACGGTGTGATTTTTCAATTCTAACCTAAGCACCCTATTTATAGGAAAACGCTTAGAACACCAAAGCGTAAAATTTAATATAATATTAATATAATTATACAAATTTTCTTTAGCCCACCTTTTGGTCAAAACACCAGCCACACATGTTAATGATGTCCAAAAAATATAAAAAACGTTTTTCTTAACAAAAATAATTTAAACTCCCAAAAATCAATTATTTTGAACTTGAACTTCAATAATTCATAATAAATAGCCCTTTCATCAGAAAATTCGAATCTCGCAAGTTTTTATAGGAAATTCAATTCTCTACAACTTTGCGAAGAAAGTTTTTCCAAATTCCAAACAAAAAGTCGTAATCGAAATCCACAAGCAAGGCGATTTTACGTGCTATAATCAAATTTTGGCCAATAATTGTGTCCACCAACACACAAAACATGTGTTAAACATTTAATGCCACAAAAATACTCTTCCTCCTCATATACTCATATATCCCACATTCATTGTAAAAAATATCACCGTTAATATATTATTAAAATAATATATTTAAATGAATTATTTTATCGAAAAAGATAAAATATTAATTTTCAACAATTGTCATTTTAAAAATTTTCTCCATCTATATCCACATAAAATCAATATTTTCCTCATCATATAAATCAATAATTAATTATTCACAAATAATATTACTGAGAATCACAATATTGACAACCGTGCAGGTTTCAGGAAAGAGGGCTTTCAATAAGAATTTCTTCACTGGTGCAAGCAATTAGATGACCAAACCTCTCCTTATGTAACTTTCTAGACATTGCCAATAATGTTATCTAATAATATTATTCAGATAATATGAATTATTGCTTCGATAATGAAAGATACCGTAATGACAATTATCAAATAACAATGAATATAAAATATCAACACAAAGAATTATTAACTCAATAAAATCTTGAAGAATTATTCGTAACCATTATTGAGTAAAGTGCCTTCTTCACGTAAGAATCAATAATTGGTGCAATACCGTGTCTCTTTGTTCAACAACGCGTATTAGTGTGTTTTAACCACCGGGTATTCCAACAAAGATTACTTCAAGCAACAACTAACTACTGTTATTTAAAAACAACTTATATTTGTCGTTTTCTTCATCCAATCACTTTCCAGTTATGGGGCCCACACATGGTTTGTGTCAGTCGCATACGAATATTCCCGACGAAGACGAATATTCCACGACCAAAACGAATATTCCCAAACAACAATGAATATTTTATAACCACTTGCTTAATTTGAAATATTTCACAGTATTTAACCCTTAACTATCCACATTAATCAAATCAACCCTTACTATTTCAAAATAAAGGAAATTCCTTTTATTTAAAAATTTGGGGTCTTACAATTACTATCGACGAAGGTAAATACTATCGACGAAGGTAATTACTTATTCACAAAGGTAATTACTATTCACAAAGGTAATTACTATTCGACGAAGGTAAATACTATCGACGAAGGTAATTACTTTATTCACAAAGGTAATTACTATTCACAAAGGTAATTACTATCGACGAAGGGACTCTTAGATGATGACATATGGGCCCCCTATAAAATAATCAAACTTACCACAAACGTCTCATAACAAACTCTTTATATACATCATCGAGGATAATAAATATTACCACAAATCATTTTATTTTTAATCAACACATATTTAATCTTTCAACAATTATTAATCATTTATAACTTGTCGTCTCAATTAATAATTTAATACTATAACATATTATATACGATGATCTTTTGTGATAATAATTGAATCAATAATATAAGAGATATGATGACGCAAAGAATTATCGTAGTAATAATTGAGCATAATGAGTGACTTCTCACGTAAAGCATCAATAATCAATATCGTGTGCTACTATACAACTACGCCAGACATCGTACTTTACTTTTACTACCGGGTAGTTCAAGCGGTTTTATCGGTAACACCTCCTCCAAGTTATTTTTTATAGAAAAATAATTTTGTTTTTTAACTACGACAATACTTAATTATGGGGTCCCGATAATGATTGAGTCGTCGTACGAATATTCCCCCGACAAAAAGAATATTCCCCACCAAACGAATATTTTATAACAACTTGCTTACTTTGCAAAATTTATAAATATTACCCACAATTATAACATTATATCAAATTTATTCCATAATATTCAAAAATAATATTTATAAAAAAAATTCATCTTTATTTATAAAAGCTGGGGTCTTACAACCTCCCATTCTTATGAAATTTCGCCCTCGAAATTAGGGTACGTACCTGATATGATAAAGAGGTGAGGATACCTTAAATTTCATGGTCATCGGAGTTATAGAACTCCAGTTATAGCATTTTTTGTCAAAAAAACCTAAATATTGAAATGGTCATAACTTGTTCATTTTAAGTCAGAATGAGCTCATTTTTGGACAGGAGGTACTTTATAACATATATTTTCATGTCCCAAAAGGCCAGAATTTTTCACATAAATTTAGTGGCCGAAACAGCCCCTTAAAGTTTCTAGGCAGTAGCGTTTTTGTAATTTACTTTGGACTCTTTTGCTAAATTAGGTCCACCACGAAAATCTACAAAGACCTTTTCAAAGTGATTCCACTTGGATAAGCTACAAAACTCATAGATCTAACTCTAGGACTTGACCACACTCAAAAATTCAAAATATAATAGGAGATATGGTCAATTGAATTTTATGTTACGTTTTTACCAAAATCTGGTTTTTAACTCCTTGTGATTTTTAAGAAACTTTCATGTTTTCACATACTAACCAACATAACTCATCATTGTGACGCCCCCAAAATAGGTATACACAACACCCATTCTGAGTCGCCAAATACATGGTACAGAAACAACTACAACTTTATTATTACAACAAGAAAACGTGAGTTTGAATACAAATATTATCTTCAGACAATATCTATACTCAAATAAATCCTCATCACATTATTGATTCATTATTTTACAAAATGGTGAGGACTACTAAACAACTCTCTCTAGAATCTTCATTCCATACCCCGACTAGTACTCGCTACATTCTCGCCTCCCCGAGAAGAAAAATGGAACAACAAGGAAAAGGGTGAGCTCAACTAGCCCAAAGTAAAGAATATTATGACTAAGATAATATACAACAAATTATCGTTAGTCTTCAACAGGGAAAAATCGATAGAATACAATAGACAACAAGTTTCGGATCAATATTCGCAATGAAATAATAATTCATAGAAGAGTTACGTAGAGAATGAAATCTACTATAATCTATGAATTTAACAAATCCATCATCAATATTTTATCCCCGTAACATCAATCAATAAACATCCGAATCAAATATTCATCTTTGCACTCTGAGCCAAAGATATTCATCATGGGTCATGTTCATTTAAAACACTGCTCATCTTTGCACTCTGTGCCAAAGATATTAATCAATCTGGTCATGTTCATCTCAACACCGCTCATCTTTGCACTACAAAGCCAAAGATATTCTTCAGAAATCATTCATCTTTTTGACTACACAGCCAAAGATATTCAATAATATCATCATTTAAGATCGAGGATGATGAAAAATATTTTTAAAGAAACGAATCCAAAGTGAAACAAAATGACAAGGATTAAGGATTAAGGATTCAGACTTGGTTTTATCCACGCCCAAAAATACCTCAAAAATAATCATAGTGGTGTAAAATTCAAGAATGATCAAAACATGGAAACAATCGAGTTAGTATCCGAATAGATATTTTGGACAAAAAGGAAAAAATTTATTTTAAATTGAATAGTCAGATATCGTGAATAGGTCAGATATCGTGAATAAAGGCCAGATACGTGAATAGTAACTCCGACACCAAAAGATAGAAATTCCACAAAAACATCTTCACGCTTCATGAATAGTACTCATGAATAAAGAACTCGTGAATAAGAACTCTGAATAAGAACTTCGTGAATAGTAACTCATGAATAAGAACCCATGAATAGTAACCCGACATGAAAAAGTTCCAAATTTGATAAAAACTTCAGATCAACATTTCAAAGATAATGATATTGAAGAAATAATATCATTATGAAAAAAAAAATAATATCCCTTACCTCGAAAGATCAAGACTTCTAACTAGTAATACCGGGTATAGTCTTTGAAAGGAACTTGCACCGAATCTAGCAATACTCAAAGTATACTCAAAATACTCACAAGAATACGCTCAAAATATCGAGAGAAAATAGAGAAAACTTCAGTTTTCGGTATGATTTTCAATTCTAACCCAAGACCCTATTTATAGGAAAACGCTAGAACACCAAAGGTAAAATTTAATATAATATTAATATAATTATACAAATTTTCCTTAGCCCACCTTTTGGTCAAAACACCAGCCACACATGTTAATGATGTCCAAAAAATACAAAAACGTTTTTCTTAACAAAAATAATTTAAACTCCCAAAAATCAATTATTTTGAGCTTGAACTTCAATAATTCATAATAAATAGCCCTTTCATCAGAAAATTGAATCTCGCGTTTTTATAGGAAATTCAATTCTCTACAACTTTGCAGAAGAAAGTTTTCCAAATTCCAAACAAAAATCGACCGAAATCCACAAACGCAGGCATTTTATGTGCTATAATCAAATTTCGTTCAATAATTGTGTCCACCAACACACAAAACATGTGTTAAACATTTAATGCCACAAAAATACTCTTCCTCCTCATATACTCATATATCCCACATTCATTGTAAAAATATCACCAATTGCTAATATATTATTAAAATAATATATTTAAATGAATTATTTTATCGTAAAAAGATAAAATATTAATTTTCAACAATTGTCATTTTAAAATTTTCTCTATCTATATCCACATAAAATCAATATTTTCCTCATCATATACATCAATAATTAATTATTCACAAATAATATTACAGTAATCACAATATTGACAACCGTGCAGCTTCAGAGAGAGGGGCTTTCCAATAAGAATTTCTTCTTCTTGGCGGCATGCAATTAGATGACTCAAACCTCTCCTTAGATGTAACTTTCTAGACATTGCCAATAATGTTATCTAATAATATTATTCGGATAATATGAATTATTGCTTCGATAATGAAAGATCTTTGTGTAATGATAATTATGAAACAACAAAGAATATAAAATATCAACGCAGAATTATTAACTCAATAAAATATCGAGCAAGAATTATCGTAACCATTATTGAGTAGTGCCTTCACGTAAGAATCAATAATTGGTGCAATAATCTGGTGCCACTTGCTCAACAACGCCAGACAGTGTGTTTTAACTAACCGGGTATTCAACATGATGCTGCAACAACTACGCCGTTATTTAAAAACAACTTATATTTGTCGTTTTCTTCATCCAATCGCTTCAGTTATGGGCCCCACATGGTCGCTACCGTTTGCATTTAATATTCCCCGATAAAGCATTTAATATTCCACGACCAAACGAATATTCCCCGACAACAATGAATATTTTATAACCACTTGCTTATTTTAAAATATTTGCGTATTTAACCCTTAACTATCCACATTAATCAAATCAACCCTTACTATTTCAAAATAATAAATAAAGGAAATTCCTTTTATTTAAAAATTTAGGGTCTTACAACCTCCCTCCTTATGAAATTTCGTCCTCGAAATTGGACGACGCACTGGTGTGTGTTTCAAAAGGTGAGGATACCTCGCTTTCATTTCCGCTTTCCAATTCCCTGTGTCATTTCCTCTATAAGCATGATTCCTCCACAAAACTTTAACTTGTGGTATAACCTTTCTGCAGCGTAGGACATGCTCCTTCCTATCCAAAATCTTGATAGTACCTCCTCATACGTTAAGTCTTCGGCTATCTCATCCGGTTCTAACTCAATAACGTGGTTCGGGTCTTTCACATATTTACGAAGTACAGATATGTGAAACACATTATGAACACGAGACATACTCGGAGGTAACGCAAGTCTATAGGCTACATTTCCTACTCGGTCAAGAATTTGAAATGGACCGATAAATCGTGGATTGAGCTTTCCTCTCTTCCCAAATCTTGTAACTCCCTTCCATGGAGCAACTCGCAACAATACACGATCCCCTACACTAAATTCCACGTCCTTTCGATGAAGATTAGATAACTCTTTTGTCGATCTTGTGCCGCTTTGTATACGCTTGTCGAATCATTAGTCATACGTATTAACTCGGGTCCCAACAATGTTGCTTCACCCACCTCATCCCAACATATTCGAGAAACGACATTTTGTCCATATAATGCTTGAATGGAACCATGCCTATATTTGTTTAATAACTATTGTTGTATGAGAATTCCACCAATGGCAAGTACTTATCCCAACTTCCTTTGAAATCTAGGACACGAGTTTTAATATATCTTCAAGAGTTTGAGTAGTCCTTTTCGATTGCCCATCCGCTTTGAGGATGGTATGCCAAACCGAATAAGTAAATTCGTGCCCATAGCTTTTTACAAACTAACCCAAAATCATGAAGTGAATCTTGGGTCACGATCTAAAACTATGGATCTTGGCATGCCATGTAATCTCACAATCTCATTTACGCACATACGAGAAAGACGTTCAAGGGAATAAGTCTCTCAGATCGGTAAGAAATGAGCAGACTTGGTTAATCTATCAACAATAACCCAAATAGCATTGATGCCTTGAGAACCCGGAAGAAGACCCGAAATCCATAGTAATGTGTTCCCACTTCCATTCCAGGAATCTCAAGTGGTTGCAACGGACCCTTAGGTACAAGATGCTCCGCCTTTACACGCCGGGCAAGTTAAACACATCGAGATAAACTTTGCAATCTCTCTCTTCATATTGTTCCACAAAATGTATGTCGAAGATCACGATACATTTTAGTACTTCCGAGATGGATTGCAAATGGCGATTGTGTGCCTCCATCATGATCTTGTACTTCAAATCGTAGTCGTTAGGAACACAAAGTCAGAGTGGACTCAAGTATTCCTTCTTCATCAATTCTCGCTCGGAATAGCTCCTTCTTGTACTTTCTTACGCATCATTTCAAGATTCGGTGGCTCGAGCAACCTTAACTTTTTCTATTAAAGTTGGCTCTACGCGATATACTTGACATCATCGCACTCGCTCCTCAAGATATGATCTTCTACTCAACGCGTACTACCACGCTCGCTTTTCCAAGATGGTATGGTTAGAATATGTATTTAAATGAGTCGCCTCGAGCTCTTCTTGGAAAATCTTCTCGCATTCCTCGCTCCATACGAATTTTGTATCTTTTCAAGTCACTAAGTTAACGGAATAGCGATTCGAGAATATCCTTCAACGAATCTCCGATAATAACCAACTAAGCTCAGAAAGCTACGTCTTTCGATAATCGACTTAAGTTGCTCTCAATCGTGACTCATATCCCAATCTTGGATAAGACGTCACAATGACACCTATCGCTTTCTTATCGCATCTAATATGACGCCCCTACAAAGAGTTCGGCTTAGGTGAATTCCACAAAGGAAGTCACAAAATAAAGGCTCAGTACCAAATTTATAGTTGAATTTTTAACTCCACAAGTTCAATAGAGCCATTCGATATGAGATTTTAGAAATGAGTTTTGTCTTAGGGTTCAAAGTCGATACAAAATTTAATATCGAAGCTTTGGGAGTAAGCCAAGAAATTCTTCGAGAAAATACGTCCAGAAAAATCAATAACAACAGAATATTATTCAAATCGACGTGTCTTTATTCAAATCCATAACATGGACTAAGAAAATTTGACATCCGTAATAAACGAATGACTTCATGGCTTGATATGAAAATGTTTGACTACAATGGTTTGATTGCTTGAATTGAATAACAAAGTTGCTTAGGAATATGAAAACTAACAACCTTACAAAAGCAATCAATTTGGCATGATGAGTAGTTAACCTTAAAATCACATCAAAACAAATATCTCTATAGAAATAAGGTTAACGGTGTAATGTGATAGTGCCAACTGAATCAAGCAAGATTTATAAGCGTGGATGTGATGAAAGTTTCTCCTAACGGAGTTTCCATGAGATAGGTCAAAGTCTAATTTCTCCTGAGTCAAGTTTAAACGTTGAGCGCAATAAGAGAGATAAAAGAATGGGTAGAACCGATATCTAGTAAGGTATATACTTCGCAAGAATTTATAATTGACTAACCTGTGCTAACTTCGTTCGGGTTCCTTGCATTTTGACCGGCCACGACATAAACGCTCTTCCGGAATCGTTGACTTTGACTTTTTCAGGGACGATCTTTCGAGTCACCGTCCTCATTGAAACTAGGTTTCGCCACTGCATAATCTCGAGCGATATGTCCTTCCTTTCCACAACTATAGCATACCTTAAACTGTTCAGGCGTTTGGGCTAATATGTCCCTCTTTCCCAAGATTTGTAACATACTGATAGGTGGTCGTTCTCCTCCTTAAAACTAGTTGCTATAAGCGCCGACGTCTTCACATGGTCGTTGTTGAATCTCCTCTTTTTAAAATCTCCTCCGACTCGCTTCTTCTATTTTCACGGCCACGATTACAACCGAGAGTGGTTACCGCCTTTATCTCAGTATTCTTTTCTCATTTGGTTATCGTTATATTCGATGACCGCTATCTTGATATGATCCTCGGTTATGGTCCCTCGGTTGAATGTACTCGTTATCTCATTTCTAACAACCCGAGCCCCATGCTGACAACATCCGAATAGAGAGAAAATTTATGAGAAATGAGATCTTGACGTATGTCGGATTTCAAACCTCTCGAAACATCCCGTCATCGTTCCTCATTCTCCACCAAATGAGGTGCAAACTGGATAACTCCATGAACTTCGCCTCGTCTTTGGGACACCGCCACGTTATTCTCGCTCTAGTCTAATAAACTCCACTTCCTTCATACGACGAATACTTTGGGGAAGTACTTGTCATTGAACTGTTTCAAACGTCTCCTACATCATGAGCCGAAAGGTGGATAGATAGTACGCTTCATGATTCCCACCAAGAATCGCCCGCCACTTTAACATAAAGGTGGCGAATGGAACTTCTGTTCTCTCCGCATCCCAAGACATCGAATATCTTGGTAATTTGTTTGACCCACGTCTCGCTCTTTAATCGGATCCGGCTTCCCTGCACTCGGTGGTCCCAACTCTTTGAAGCGCTTGGTGTGACCACTCGTGAATTGCTATCATTTCTCCTCAGATTTTGAACACGAGTCTCCTCGTCGATTTTGCATGAATCGCAAAAAGCTTCTAAACATCCCTCGTTCATCATCCGCTTTCGGTGGTGTCGTTCACGGGGAGGAACATTGCCACTGTTGCACGTTCTCCTCGTTGGTGAGTACAGCATCTCCACACGGTCTCATTTACTCCATGTTAATATTCTCATCGACATTCTCAAAATCTTGTCATAAAATAAGGGTTAATTAAGGAAATCAATATATCACATAATATCCCTATATATCGACTAACTAACAAATAAGCTTGGGTAGTAGGACACACTAGCGAAGGATTTACTCGTCTCTCCCTCCTAGTTCTATTCCCCGATCTCCGCCAGAGATCATATCCCTAAGCTCGATATTAACCTGTGACGCCCCAAAATAGGTATACACAACACCCATTCGAGTCGCCAAATACACGGTATGTAAACAACTACAACTTTATTATTACAACAAGAAAGCTGTGAGTTTGAATACAAATATTATCTTCTAGACAATATCTATACTCAAATAAATCCTCATCACATTATTGATTCATTATTTTACAAAAATGGTGAGGACTACTAAACAACTCTCTCTAGAATCTTCATTCCATACCCGACTAGTACTACTACATTCTCGCCTCTCGAGAAGAAAAATGGAACAACAAGGAAAAGGGTGAGCTCAACTAGCCCGGTAAAGAATATTATGACTAAGATAATATACAACAAATTATCGTTAGTCTTCAACAGGAAAAATCGATAGAATACAATGTAGCAACAAGTTTCGGATCAATATTCGTATTGAAATAATAATTCATAAGAGTTACGTAGAGAATGAAATCTACTATAATCTATGAATTTAACAAATCCATCATCAATATTTTATCCCTATAACATCAATCAATAAACATCCGAATCAAATATTCATCTTTTGCACTACAGCCAAAGATATTCATCGATTGGTCATGTTCATTTAAACACTGCTCATCTTTGCACTCTGTGCCAAAGATATTAATCAATCGTATTCATGTTCATCTCAACACTGCTCATCTTTGCACTACAAAGCCAAAGATATTCTTCAGAAATCATTCATCTTTTGCACTACTGAGCCAAAGATATTCAATAATATCATCATTTAAGGCGAGGATGATGAAAATATTTTTAAAGAAACGAATCCGGTGAAACAAAATGACAAGGATTAAGGATTAAGGATTCAGACTTGGTTTTATCCACGCCCCAAAAACACCTCAAAAATAATCATAGTGGTGTAAAATTCAAGAATGATCAAAACATGGATACAATCGAAAGTTAGTATCCGGAATAGATATTTTGGACAAAAGGAAAAATTTATTTTTCTATTGAATAGTCTGAGTATATGTGAATAGTCAAGATATCGTGAATAGTCGATATCGTGAATAGTAACTCCGACACCAAAAGATAGAAATTCCACAAAAACATCTTCACGCTTCGCTAATATAGTACGTGAATAAGAACTCGTGAATAAGAACTCGTGAATAATAGTAACTCATGAATAAGAACCCATGAATAGTAACCCCGACATGAAAAAGTTCCAAATTTGATAAAAACTTCAGATCAACATTTCAAAGATAATGATATTGAAGAAATAATATCATTATGAAAAAAAATAATATCCCTTACACTCGAAAGATCAACTTCTAGCTAGAATCTGGGTATAAGGTTGAAGGAACTTGCAACTGCCTAGCAATACTCAAAGTATACTCAAAATACTCACAAGAATACGCTCAAAATATCGAGAGAGAAATAGAGAGAAAACTTCAGTTTACGGTGTGATTTTCAATTCTAACCCAAGACCCTATTTATAGAAAACGCTTAGAACACCAAAGCGTAAAATTTAATATAATATTAATATAATTATACAAATTTTCCTTAGCCCACCTTTTGGTCAAAACACCAGCCACACATGTTAATGATGTCCAAAAAAATACAAAAACGTTTTTCTTAACAAAAATAATTTAAACTCCCAAAAATCAATTATTTTGAGCTTCCTGAACTTCAATAATTCATAATAAATAGCCCTTTCATCAGAAAATTCGAATCTCATGAGTTTTTATAGGAAATTCAATTCTCTACAACTTTACAGAAGAAAGTTTTTCCAAATTCCAAACAAAAATCGACCGAAATCCACAAAGGCGATTTTACAAAGCTATAATCAAATTTTGATCAATAATTGTGTCCACCAACACACAAAACATGTGTTAAACATTTAATGCCACAAAAATACTCTTCCTCCTCATATACTCATATATCCCACATTCATTGTAAAATATCACCGCTAATATATTATTAAAATAATATATTTAAATGAATTATTTTATCGAGAAAAAGATAAAATATTAATTTTCAACAATTGTCATTTTAAAATTTTCTCCATCTATATCCACATAAAATCAATATTTTCCTCATCATATACATCAATAATTAATTATTCACAAATAATATTACGTAATCACAATATCGACAACCGTGCAGCTCCTCAGGAAGAGGGGCTTTCCAATAAGAATTTCTTCTTCTTGGCAAGCAATTAGATGAATTCAAACCTCTCCTTAGATGTAACTTTCTAGACATTGCCAATAATGTTATCTAATAATATTATTGAGATAATATGAATTATTGCTTCGATAATGAAAGATCTTTGTGTAATGATAATTATCAAACAACAAAGAATATAAAATATCAACGCAAAGAATTATTAACTCAATAAAATCTTTGAGCAGTAATTATCGTAACCATTATTGAGTAGTGCCTTCTTACGTAAGAATCAATAATTGGTGCAATACTGGTGTCATCGCTCAACAACGCCAGCGATTAGTGTGTTTTAACCTTAGGGTATTCCAACAAGATTAATCATGAATAACTACGCTGTTATTTAAAAATAACTTATATTTGTCGTTTTCTTCATCCAATCGCTTTTTTAGTTATGGGGCCCACACATGGTCGCTACTTGCCGCATTTAATATTCCCGACGATGCATTTAATATTCCACGACCAAACGAATATTCCCCGACAACAATGAATATTTTATAACCACTTGCTTATTTTGAAATATTTGCGTATTTAACCCTTAACTATCCACTTAATCAAATCAACCCTTACTATTTCAAAATAATAAATAAAGGAAATTCCTTTTTATTTAAAATTTTCGGGTCTTACAATCATAACACTTACTAATACCACGATACCCATGATTTTCATTAGTCAATGTTTTTATTATGACTTTCATCATAAACCACGTAAACCTATTCATTTTAGTTGAAGAAATATTTGAGGGTTTAAGAAATGGGTTTTATCTTTGGGGTCAATCGAAATTCGATTTCACGCTTCTACGTAGGCTAAGAAGTCTTCAAGAATACGCCAGAAATTTATTAATAATAGAAATATCATTCAAAAGCGTGACTCTCATCCAAGACTTGGATAAGACGTCACATCGATACCAACTGTGACTTCTATCCCTTAACCTAGATAGCACCTCACAATGATACCTATAAACTTGCCATCTTCATTCACGATGTCGCCTACTGAAGAAAGTCCGCTGATTAAGCATTCCACACAAGGAAGTCAACAACGAAAGGTTCGGGGCTCTTTACTTATGGCTCGATATGACAATAATTGACTTTAGTAGTTTGGTTACTTGAATTATTTCAACAAGTTGGTTATGAATATAAAAGCTAACAACCTTACGAAAAGCATGATGAGTAGTTAACCAATTGATTCCTAAAATCACATCAAAGGCAAATATTTTCAAAAGATAAGATCGACAGTAACGTGAAAGTGTTTATTTAAATCAAACAAGATTTAAAAATAAGAATGCAGAACGAAGGCTCCTACTAACGAAGTTTCAACCAATAAGTCAAAGTCTAACTTCTCCTGAGTCAAATTTAAACGTTGAACGCAAAGCAAGAGAGATAAAATAATGGGTAGAACCCAGGTATCTTATAAGGTATAGACTTTGCAATTTATAATTAACTAACCCGTGCTTAACTTCGTTCGGTTTACTCGCTTTTTGAGAAGTCATGAAAATGCACTTCCTAAAACCAACGACTTTGTTTTGTCCATATCCACCTTTGGTGCCACCGTCCCCAAACTAGACTTGACTTTGGTGCACAACAAAATTGAGCTAAATGACCTCTCTTCTTGCAATTTCCACTTCTATTATCTTTGTCATGATTACCATCAAGTGGTTACCATTTTTAGCATGATAATTTCCCCACGATGGTTATCAACGATGGTTATCATTGTTCGATAAGCCGTTGCCACCAAAGATGATTATTATCGTATTGTTGGTCGTTACCTTTTGTTTGAAATTTGAATCAACACTCTCATGTGCTTCATTGATTATCTCAAAGATTTTCGGATGTCATTCTCAAACACCGTCACAAAACAAGGGTTAATTAACATATCACATATTATTCCTATACTCCGATGACCAATTAAATACCAAATAAATTTAGGTAGGTCATACTAGCGAAGGAATTCCGCCTCTCCCTCTAGTTCTTATCTCACATCTCAAACGGGGATCATATCCTAAGCTCGATACCAACCGTGGCGCCCCCAAAATTAGGTATATCGTCACCCATCTTGGGTCGCCACTTACATGGTACATAAATTCAAATACAAACTTAATTATACATCCGTAGGTGTAACATACGACAATACATAAACCGAGAGTTCTAATAGGAATATTGTCATTTAGACAATATCCATACTCAAGGAGTCCTCATTACATTTATTGTCACACTATTTAACGTAGAATAGTGAGGACTACTAATGCTTATCTTTGGACCATCACTCTTTTCCCCGACTCGTCCAAATTTATATTCTCATTTCTCAAGAGAACAAGTGAAAGAAAGGGTGAGCTCAACTAGCCCAAAGAAGAAATATTATAACTAAGATAATGCAGAATAAATTACAATAGTCTTCAACAATGTTAAACCGATAAAATACAATAGACAAACCGGTTTAAGCTGCAGTAGGAATATCATTCCATTAAAAGAGTCAAGTAGAAAATAAAGTCTACTATCTTTTAGGTTTTAAAAGGTTTTCATCAATTTTTATCACTAAGACTAGGTTTAATGAATAAACCACAATATCTAATCATCCCCTGCATACCACGGCCAAGGATTTTCATAAAATTATCAATGGTCACGATTATATACCGAATCACCCCTCGGTCATAATCATACCAAAACTATCCATCACTGCATTACAGGACACTGAGGACTTTTGTCACATCATTTATATCAAGCCATGATTATTGTGAGACCCCAGATTTTATCAATAAAGATTTAAATTTTGTCGAAATAATTTTTAATATTATGGTGTGAATTTGAGATAATATTATAGTTCAGGTAATATTTATAAATTTTGCAAAGTATGCAAGTGGTTATATTATATTCGATTGGCCTGGAAAATATTAGGTTTAACGGGGAATATTCGCATAACTACTCAATATTGGTGGACCCTAATGTAATTATTATTGTCGGATCGAGAAAACGACAAAAATATTTTATTGAAATAACGGGGAAGTTTTACCGTTGATCTTGTTGAACTACTCGGTAGTAAAAAGTACGATGAATACGTGTGGTTGCATAAGAAGACACCGGTATTGATTATTGACGCTTTATGTGAGAAGTCACTCGGTTTGATTCCATTATCATCGATTAATAATATGAATTATTATAAGCGATAATGACGTTTTGTTTTATTCGTATTATTAACGTAATAAAATGCGAAACATCTTTTATATAAAATGTATACTTTATTAAAGTTTATTACATAAATAGAATATATTATATTTTATTATGCATAGTGTTGCATAGTGTTTTTTGTATAGTGTTTTTGATAGTGTTGCATAGTGTTTTGCATAGTAAAATGTTTTTATATAAATAGAATATATTATATTTTATTTAAAAGATTTTGCTTTAAATATGGACCGTCAAATTAAAGTAAATCGATGCAGATAGTTTCATGGATTAATTACTATGCATTCTATTTTCCTATAAATGAAGCTCATTCCTTCATTATTTTCTTATTTAATTCATCAAACTCTACAGAGAGAAATTATAGAGAAGTTTATAAAGAGAAAATCTATAGAGAGAAAGAAGAAGTATTCGCAGTACTTCACTACTTTGATATCCGGTGTCTTTTACGGTAAGGGATATTATTTGTCATGCCGTAAGGGTGTTATTCTTTCTTATTCATGAAGAGAACTTCATTATTCCATTCTTTATTATTACATTGGAATAACTTTGATACGTGAGATACCCTATACTTGGTGAAATCCTCTCGTTATTCCATTCTTTATTATTACATTGGAATAACTTGTATCTGTGACAGATACCTATATACATAATCTGATCACGTGGTTTACCCTATACTTGGTGACATTCTTCTATTATTCTATGGAACATCCATGCATGTGTTTTACAATGGGACCGGTTTTAAATCTTTATTATTATTCTGTTGGAATGACTATATCTGTGTTTTTACAAGGACACAGTTCCGCTCTTTATCATTCTGTTGGAATATCCTATTCGTGTGTTTTACCTGGGACTGGTTCCGTCTTTTTTATTATTATTCTGTTGGAACATCACATCGTGTGTTTTATCTGGGACTGGTTTCCGTCTTTATCATTACGTTGGAATATCCTATTCGTGTGTTTTACACCGGATCGGTTCCATCTTTATTATTACATTGGAACATCACCGCCGATTGTGAATTTCACCGACTTTGGTTCCGTATTATTATTAATACATTGGAATAACCTATCTATGCGAAGTACCGCATGCATGGTGATTTCCTTTGTTATTCCATTCTTTATTATACCCAGTTGGTTAAAACTTTGACTTCTATACTCCATGAAATTAGTAGAATATCCTCGATATTTGCGTTTCATCCAAAGATCTTTCATGGAAATATTCTTTTGATCATTCTTGAATTTTACTCTACAAAACAAGATCTTGTTGACAATTTGGGACGTTCTTAATTCTCGGATAAAATAATTCTTGAACTTGTTTTATTGAATTATTATGTCATTGTCATCATCCTCATGTTATATTATGTTATCTTTGGCTTACGTGCATAGATGAACTTAGTATGATTATGACCGAGGATCATTACGTATAATCATGGCTTGTTATAAATGATGTGATAAAAGTCCTCGATTGGCTGTGAATGTAGTGATGGATAGTTTTTGGTATGATTATGACGGGGGTGATTCGGTATAGTCGCATGACCATTGATAATTTGATGAAAATCCTTGACCGTAAGTACGAGGATGATTAGATATTGTGGTTTATTCATTAAAGCGAGTCTTAGTGATAAAAATTTATGAAAACCTTTTAAAACCTAAAAGATAGTAGACTTTATTTTCTACTGACTTTTTTAATGGATCAGATATTCCATCATGCAGTTAAACCGGTTGTCTATTGTATTTTATCGTTTAACACTATCAAGGCTAATGATAATTTATTACGCATTATCTTAGTCATAATATTTCTTCTTGGGCTAGTTGAGCTCACCCTTTCTTTCTTCATTCTCTTTAGGAAATGAGAACATAAATTTTGAGACGAAGTCGGGGAGGAGCAGAGTAATGGTCCGAGAGGATAGCATTAGTAGTCCTCACTATTCCGTGAAATAGTGTGATAATAGTTGTAATGAGGACTCCTTTTGAGTTTGTATAATATCTAGTAGACAATATTTGTATTCAAACTCACGGTTTACGTCGTATTGTATACTTACGCTTATGTTAAGTAAGTTGTTTTTTAATTTATGTACCATGTAAGTGGCGACACCAAGATGGGTGAAGTATATCTAATTTTTTGGGGCGCCACAATTATACCGAATGATCCCCAATTAATAATCATACTAAGTTCATCTACGCATGCGTAAGCCAAAGATAACATAATATAACATGAGGATGATGACAATGACATAATAATTCAATAAAACAAGTTCACGAATTAATTTATTCAGGAACTAATAACGTCCAAATTGTCAACACGATCATCGCTTTGTAGAGAGTAAAATTCAAGAATGATCGGAAGAATATTTTCATGAAAAGATATTGGATGAAACGCAAATATCGAAGATATTTTACTAATTTCATGGAGTATAGAAGTCAAAGTTTTAAATTTGGGTATAATAAAGAATGGATTAACAAAAGAAATCACCACATGCGGTGCAGATTTCAGATGTAAAAGTTATTCCAGCAGAATAATAATAACGGAACTGGTCGGTGAAATTCACAATCGAAGCTGGATGTTCCAAATGAATAATAAAGATTGAACCGGATCCGCCAGTAAAACACATGAGATAGGATATTCCAACAGAATGATAAAAAGACGGAACCAGTCGGTGTAAAACACATGCAGCAAAGATGTTCCAACAGAATAATAAAGACGGAACCAGTCCGGGTAAAACACACGAGATAGGATGTTCCAATGTAATAATAGAAGAATATCACCAAGTAAAGGGTAAACCACGATACTGATTATGTATAAGGTATGCCAGCGATAAAAGTTATTCCAATGAATAATAAAAAGAATTGTAATAACAGAGGATTTCACCAAGTATAGGTATGCACAGATACAAAGTTATTCCAATGTAATAATAAAGAATGGAATAATGAAGTTCTCTTCATGAATAAGAAAGAATAACACACTTACACGCATACAACAAATAATATCCCTTACCTAGAAGAACTGAATATTGGAAAAGTGAAGTAGCGAGAATACTTTTCTTCTTTTCTCTATAGTTTCTCTCTCAGTAGTTTCAATGAATTCGTAAGAAATAATGAAGGAATGAAATTTTTATTTATAGAAAAAGCGAGGGTGGCTCTTGGTATTAACGAAGGTGAAATGACTCTTGGTAATATTGAAGAGACAACTCTTTATTCTTGAAGGGGTAATTAACCTTTGGAACAATCAAGAGCAGTTAACTCTTGGTAATATTCAAGGACAACTACTATTCATGAAGGGGTAATTACTATCGATTTGAAGGTAATTATTATTGAAGAAGGTAATTACTATTAACGAAAGTAAATACTATTTACGAAGGTAATTACTATTCACAAAAGTAATTACTATTCACAAAGGTAATTACTATCGACGAAGGTAAATACTATTGACGAAGGTAATTCTATTCACAAAGGTAATTACTTATTCAAAGAGTAATTACTATCGACGAAGGGACTCTTAGATGATGACATATGGGCCCCCATAAAATAATCAAACTTACCACAAACGTCTCATAATGATTTCTTTATATACATCGAGGATTGAATAAATATTACTATAAATCATTTTATTTTAATCAACACATATTTAATCTTTCAACAATTATTAATCATTTATAACTGTCGTCTCAATTAATAATTTAATCTTATAACATATTATACTGAGATGATCTTGTGACAATAATTGAATCAATAATATAAGAGATATGACGCGTTAATTATTGAAGAATAATCGAAAGATAAGTGAAAACTTCACGTAAAGATCAATAATCAATATCGTGTCTACTTATACAACTACGCCAGACATATATTTTACTACCTAGGGTAGTTCAACAGTTTTAATGATGAATACCTCTCTGTAGTTATTTTTATAGAAAAATAATTTTGTCGTTTTTTAACTACTTAACAATACTTACGTTGCAGGCCCCATTAACGATTGGTAGTCGTGCATTTAATATTAAAACAAAAAGAATATTAAACCAAACGAATATTTTATAACAACTGCTTACTTTCTGCAAAATTTATAAATATTACCCACAACTATAACATTATATCAAATTTATTCCATAATATTCAAAAATAATATTTATAAAAAAATTAAATCTTTATTTATAAAAGTTCTAGGCCTTTTAAATGTAATCTCTCTAACTCCATTTCCCATATATATATATATATATATATATATATAATTAAAATCAATAAAATAATAGAAATGATATGTAAATAAATAAAATTAAAATGCACCGAGTATTTAAAAACACATACTTACATTTGTATAGAAAGAAAACAAAAAAAAAGGGTTTTATCACTGACCATAGCTTAACTTATTTCGTTCCGACAAGTCTGTAAACTAATTTGGCTTAAAAAAATAATAAAATTTGGTAGAATGTTTATTTTAAAATAATTATTTAGTTCATAGTTACTAAATTGTAATAACCCAAAAAAATCACATGCTATAATCTGTTGTGATGGATATTGGTGAGGGGGCAAAAGTCGATGAATGACAAGTTGCATCATGGTGGCTTATTATTTCTTCCTCTTTCTTTAAATAAACAAATCAAGAATTTAGATATTCCTCTCTTATATTTGGAAAAATAGAAAAAGACGCAACTCATCTTTCAAAAAAAAAATAGAGAGAAAAAGAAATAAAGACAAGTGGATGACATTGTGGTTGACGTATTTGAATTGGGTACCACTACACGTGTATATGAATGGAATCGGTTTGAATATTAATTTATTTAGATTGTTTCATAATATTTATTAAATTTAAAATAAAATTTAATTAAAATTTATTTGATTACAGAGTTGAATATGATGAGTTTGAGCAGTTAAAAATTCTTCGAATGAATATGATTTGAGTATTAATAAAAATTTATCATTTAAAAATTTTGAGTATTTTATTAAAATTTATATGTATTTAAATTATTTATATTTTGAATTAAATTCGAATCAAAATTTTAATTTAATTATTTGGTTCATTTTAGATCTGGTTATCATAGAATTAATTTCATGATAAATTCGTTAATTGGCCAATACAACGATGACAGGAAAAAAAAAATCACTTTTCTACCTGCTTATCTAACATGACTAAAATTAACTTCATGGTGCCGTACATTTTGCGATCATACCAGTACCACTAGTTAGGGTACGCGGCCGCACGGACCCCAAACCAAAAGCTGCTCATTCATTGTTGTGTTGTTTTGTTCCCATCTCCATTTGATATATTTTTTCACACCTTCATTTTTTTTTCTTATTAATAATCCTCATAACAACACAAAGCTCCATTACCACCACAATTTCTTCTTCATCTCCCAAGTCCCAATCTTTAGACTAGTTCTTCAATTCCTCAATTCTTATTCTTCATCTTCTTCTTCATAGGATCTGGAACATATGAGAGTGGAAGATACAGGACAAATTCAAATAATCCTGTTTTGAATTCTGAAGTTTGCATCTCTCTCATACAATTAATTAATTATACCTCATCTGACTCTCCCTCTGTTCTTGATTCTATCACCAAAAATCCTTTCTCCTAAAATCCAGGACGGACAATTTATGCTACTTTCACACAATTAAAATCATATCCCAAATCAACCTTTTTTCCTTTTCGATCTCTCAATTCCTACTTAGTTGCAGTTAATAGTAGTATTGATAGATTTATATATGGGAATTGGCGCCATGGGTTTTGAGAAAGATGAAGCAAGCTCATCTTCATACACCATCCAATTACGCAGAGAAAATTCCCCACTTATCTCTAAAACCCACCTTCTTTCTTCTCAATCCAAGACCTTTGCCAACATCTTCATCGCCATAGTCGGCGCCGGAGTCCTTGGTCTTCCCTACACTTTCAAGAGGACCGGCTGGATCGCAGGCGCCCTCATGCTCTTCTCTGTAGCCATCCTCACCTACTACTGCATGATGCTACTGGTCAACACGCGCCGCCGCCTCGAATCCCTCAACGGCTTCTCCAAAATCAACTCGTTCGGCGATCTTGGCTTCGCCGTCTGCGGCCCCATCGGCCGTCTGGCCGTCGACGCCATGATTGTCCTATCCCAAGCTGGGTTTTGCGTCAGCTACCTCATCTTCGTAGCAACCACCTTAGCAAATATTTTCAATTTCTCAATTAACAATCCCAGCCCCAAAATCTTGGGGTTTTCAGCTAGATCAGTTTACATATGGGGTTGTTTTCCTTTCCAATTGGGTTTGAACGCAATTCCAACACTGACCCATTTAGCCCCTCTGAGCATTTTCGCTGATGTGGTTGATCTCGGAGCTATGGGTGTGGTATTGGTTGAAGATGTAATGATTTACTTGCAGAAAAACCCTGTTTTGCAAGCATTTGGGGGATTCTCTGTTTTGTTCTATGGTTTAGGCGTGGCAGTTTATGCATTTGAAGGGATTGGTATGATATTACCATTAGAATCAGAAATGAGAGACAAATCGAAGTTTGGTAAAACCTTGGCTTTGTCAATGGCATTCATTTCCCTGATGTTTGGAGCATTTGGAGTTCTGGGTTACTTTGCATTTGGTGAAGACACCAAAGATATAATCACCACCAATTTAGGGGCAGGATGGTTGAGCAGTTTGGTTCAGCTGGGGCTTGCTATAAACCTCTTTTTCACATTTCCATTGATGATGAATCCAGTTTATGAGGCGGTGGAGAGGAGAATCTGTGAAGGGAGGTACACCTTGTGGCTGAGATGGGCGGTGGTTCTGGTGGTGAGCTTGGTGGCGCTTATGGTGCCTAATTTTGCAGATTTCTTGTCACTTGTGGGGAGCAGTGTGTGTGTGGTGTTGGGGTTTGTGTTGCCTGCTTTGTTTCACTGGATGGTGCATAAAGAAGACTTGGGTTGGCAAGGATGGGTGTTGGATGGGGCAATTGTGGTTATAGGTCTGCTTATTGCACTCTTTGGAACTTGGTCTTCCTTACTAGAGATATTTGCAGCCAAGGCTTGACCAATAAATGTGTCCTACTTTATATTTATTAATTATGTTTGCCAAAATGTATTGTGTGGTCAATATTTTATTTGTTTATATCACAAAATTACAGTTGATATCATATTTCTTTCGGCTATTGGGTTACAAAATGCGTACAAGATTGCCTATTACTCCCTCAGTCCCGTTTTAAAATTGTGTACAAGAATTAAAAAAATAATTAAAAAATATTAAATATAGTATCAATTGTCTATAATACTTTTAAATTCTCATTTATTACCATACTCATCTTATATTCTCTATCATCTGTAACATTTTTTTATGAGAGATAATTTTGAAAATATTGTAATTATTTCTCCTAGATTTTCTAAAATGTCAAATAATTTGAGACAAATAAAATCACTTAAAATGTCATATATTATGAGAGGGAGAGAGTATTTAAAAGCATCGCCCTGTTGGAACTTCCCCAACTTCGAGTTCATCCTTGTACTCAAGGAAACATGTGTATCTTTAATTTGACAAGTCATTTATGCATTTCAACTTCATATTTCCTCAATCCCCATTATAAAAGGGGTTTAACTGCAAAATTGAGGCTCAAAGTTTAAGACTTTTGCACAAATTAAACTTGATGCTTTACAATAATTGTAGTATTGTCTAACCCTAAATTAATTCGTAATAATTTTGAATATGAAAAATAAACACTAGCTCTATATTTTGAAACGGAAGAGTAACATTTTAAAGAGGAAGAAGATTAAAGTTGCTAAATTTATATTACTGATACGTAAGAGTACTCTGTTTGCCAATACGCTCTCAATAGAACAAAACAATCGACTCCAAACACCAACTTTAACAAATAATAATCATGGTATTGTATATTTTTTACAAATCTGGGGGTAAAAGGGAAAAAAAATGAGTACCGGAAAACAACACCAAAATCCATATCTATATTTATCTAACAAAAAGGAAAAGGAGAAAAAATCCGATATCTAAAATTACAAGTAGACTAATTCCACTTCTCAGGGCCTGATCTACTGTCGCATGATTCAATATCAAATCAAAGAACATTATGACCATATACCTATACTCACAAACCTCACAACAGGAACACGAGAATATATGAATGAGATAATGATTTATCAGACTAAAAAGCTTTCCAACTATCAGAATCTCCCCTAGGAGTTTCACTCGCAACCGATGTCTTAAATGGATCACTTGACCCAAATGGATCTGTGTCATCAAAAGATGGGAAACCGTGGCTATCGTCAGAATCTCTAGTGCTGCTGATGGAATCAAACCTTGTGAAGGAGTCGCGAGGTGGAAACACCGGATTATAATCAGAATCAGCGGTGCTTCGGAAGGAGTCAAATCTTGCAAAAGACTCTTGCAGTGGGAAGGAACCATGATCATTATCATAGTCCGTAGAGCTGCGCATAGAATCGAACCTTGAGAACTCGCGGGGCGGAAAGAGTCCACCATCATGCATACTAAAGGAATCAAATCTCGAGAGGTTGTCAAACGAGTGATCTTCTGATCCTGCATTAAACCTTTGTGGAGAGTTGCCAGAATTGTACATGGGGGTGCTTGGAACAGAATCTGCAAAACCAAATGGGATCTTCTTTTGAAACGTGTTATCTGCAAAAAGTGATGTACCATAACTAGACACAGGAGTGCTTGGAACAGAATCTGCAAAAGCAAATGGGCTCTTCTTCTGGAACATGTTATCTGCATGGGGTGTGGTTCCATAGCTGGACATGGGGGTGCTAGGAACAGAATCTGCAAAAGCATAGGTGCTTTTCTTCTGGAACATGTTATCTGTGTGTGTTGACTCTGTTCTTATAGGGCTTAGACCCCAGTTATCAGGACCAAATAATGAAGCTTCACTGTGCCCATCATTACCCGTATCCTACAAGAACAGTAGTTTGAACCAATGAGATGTGCAACTAAAATAACATGATGTCAGTCCAATATTACAAATGTCCAATACCAATTATACATACCAAAAAAATATAAATAAATAAATATTATGTGTGATGTGTACATGGATGCTCCCATTAATGCTTTCCAATATATTATTGACAAAACAAGGAGAAAATGGATAAAATTCCCAATATGGAAGTTACATTCCAATATCAATAACTCCAAAATTTACTAGTCCAACAGAACCAAAATATATGAGACAACATAATGAGTAATGTACTTCCATGATATAAGAGAGGATTTAAGCCTACCTAATATATAAAGCCGGAGGCCCCTTTTGGCATTAACAAATTTCTGAAGCCTTTTTGGCTTCCGAAAATGCCCTTTCACTTTTAATGTATTTCCTATTTTGTCCTTTTTATATTACTCCCTCTGTCCCAAATTAAATGCCCAGTTTTGACTTTTTAAAGTCAAATTAACTATTTTTAGAATTAATAATTAAGCATAGATAAATATATTTTTAAAA
This sequence comes from Panax quinquefolius, assembly GCA_020205615.1. Lineage (NCBI taxonomy): Eukaryota > Viridiplantae > Streptophyta > Magnoliopsida > Apiales > Araliaceae > Panax > Panax quinquefolius. Next base: position 27,504,955 of record CM035169.1, on the reverse strand, counting down.
TTATAAAAGTTGGGGTTAGTAGTAAATTGTAACTCTTCACCTACATTTTGGTAAAAATGTTACAAAATTAGTTTTAAAAATGGTCAATTTGACTCAAAGTCAAAACTGGGCATTTAATTTGGGACGGAGGGAGTAATTTTTTTTGTCTTTCTATTTAGTCCTTCAAATTTTATAAATTTATATTTTATCCCACATAATTGACACTCATTGCAAGTGCCACCGGGTACTATTACCTACAAAATTTCTCTGTTATTCATGTGCTGTTTCCATTCAGGAGTTTTACAATTCATATATATAGGAGATCTCACTTTGAAGTGTCTACTCATACACAGGGAATAATAGATACAACAAGATACATACATGCCGACACAGTAAATCATTAAAATAAATTAATCAACAAAACACTGAGAGGTAACGACGTCACATCACTAACAAAATCAATTTTGTAGAAGGTAAATCAAGTATCAATGTGATAGTCTCATTGAAAAAAAAAATGTATCATGTGATACTTATTGATGAACCGTAAGAATCAATAAATACCATATTTGTTAAATGATAATAAATGTATAACATGCAAAGGTAGATTTTTAGATATGTAACTACAATATTACAGGTACGTTTGGTACATGTTATTAAGATGAGAACTCATTCCTTGATCATGCATGTTAATTAGATCTCTCTTATTTTGCTTGGTTGTGATAATAGATACATTTTTGACATGTATTAAAATACTATCATAATTTCTAGAAGAGATCAAGTGTCTAGCAAGTGTCTACAACTGATAGCTGAGATGTTTCATACATGTTATTAAGATGAGAACTCATTCCTTATCATGCATGTTAATTAGATCTCTCTTATTTTGCTTGGTTGTGATAGATATATTTTTTGACATTAAAATACTATCATAATTTATAGAAGAGATTAAGTAGTCTAGCAAGGGCCTACAACTGATAGCTGAGCCAGAGAACCAAATGGGTTCAACTATCTATACCATTTCAAATTGTAGATTAAAGTAAAAGACACTACCAAAGTTATTACATGATAGAGCACTAGAATGATTACGCTGAGAATAAACCTAAACAATGACATTACGTGCACAAATTTGCTGCCCTCAAATTTCTCACACAGGCTCCAGCCTAAGCATTAAAATGGCACCAAGCAATGACCAATAGCACATATATATATGAGTTAGTCCTGGTCCAGAACGCATGAAATATATGTCTAACTTTAGACATAAATGTTTATAATGTCCAGGTGCCCGGCATGATAAGCACACTTCCGAGTAGCATCAAAACCCTTCCCATTAGGGTTGGCTGGAAGAAAGGCGTGTGATTTTCTCTTACGGCAGATCAAAAAAACAAGAATATTCTCGAGCGAGTCCCCTAAGGGTGTGAACGTTCAAGGGCGCTTTACTTCTCCACTTTTAGGCAATGGAGGGTTTGGAGACTGTGTGTCGACGCCGGGATTTTAGTGTCCCTTTTCGTTACTTGTTCATTCGTGTTCTCATGTTAATGTGAGATTTGTTTAAACAAGTGTAAAAGGTCCATATGTGTAATGTATTGATTTGACTTTAAGAGTCGCCGGTTGGTGTTTTTAATGGTTGCACCAGCGAACTCGAAAAGGTTTCCACATTGACCCAAATTGATGTGACACATCGCTAAACGGGTCTGTGAAACAAGATTCATTAGGGTTCGGGGCTTGATTATGCGGAGGGAAGGTGTTAGGCACCCTCGACATCCGTGTTGTCACTTGACCGCCACTTCTCAAAGAAATTGTTATATGAATGTGTGTGTGGATCAATGTGTAATTATTTGAAAGTAGTGTGAGGCCTTAATAATATATATATATATATATATATATATATATATATATATATATGTATGTATGTTATAAACATTTGAGATTTGACATGTCGATGCCTGATAGGCTGTGATACATGAATATAACAACACTGAGACGGTAACCTTTTAGATATTTCAAATCAATTCTAAAATATCAACAACAAAAATAACATAAAAATATCAAACTACAGTTGAGGATCATATATGTCTCAGCTAAAACTTGAAACACTTGAATCTCTCCAAACCAACAGTTACTAATATCCTTGGTCCTTGCTTCATATACTCGCAGTTCAAGCAATATAAGTTGCAAACTAGAGTAACAGTGTCATTGACGACTAGAACATCTCTAAACTTACCTATTAAAAGAATGAAAACAAAAAAAAAGTCTCAAACTGAGATAAGGAACAACAAATTAACGTCTCTTTTTTGGATAGGTTATAAATTAACCTCTTCATAGTTCATATCTTCTAGTGACCACTAATCACATTGGCAGTGATATTCAAGAATTCACAAGTTGTACACAGCCCTAAGTTTCCATCTTCTAATATATTATTACAATGTCTTTCACACTATCTTAACAGGTTCTATCTCAAAGGGCTGCTCTCTCTGCTCGCTTCTTACTGTTTCATTTCTAATTTTCATATAAAGGAATCATGGTTTAGAAATATGATATTCTATATGTACCCTTGATTTATAGAATCAAAGAAACTATAATTAACGAATGTCCCCAAAACTCTTATATTGCCAACACCAATTAAAAGGTTAGTGGAATGATTAAAGCAACATTGTTAAAAACTTATGGGTGCCAGAAATGCTTCTTCTACTTTATACAAAATGCTAAAATTGATTTGTAACATGCATAAGGCAGCTGTCACATACCTTCAAGTCCCAGCCCACATCTGTATCATAGTGAGTGTCAAATGAACCCCAGGCTGGTTCATCAAAACGTCTATCCTCAGACAGCATAGATTCAGCACCCCAATGTTCACTGCATTAGTAATCACAAAGAAGATATTTTCACTTTCTTATTTGGGGAAAAAACACCAAACGGCAACAGCCAGAGTAGGAATGGGAGCTTAAACACATTGACCATAAGCTTGAAAATGCTACTACGGTTATGCTCATCAGGATAGTATGAAAATCTCAAAGCAGAAAGAAAAATAAATAAAACACAAATGAAATCAACCTCGCACGGGGTGAACCATCTGACTCGATACTCTTCTTGGATGGGGAGTCCTGGAACTTTTTAGATGGGCTTTGGATGACATTCCTACTAGCTGGACTAGCGGGTGGACTTCTTGCTATACCCTCTTCTTTATGGATTTTTTCCAACTCATGTTCAGGGTTCTTTTCTCCATCACCTGGTAGATTCTCTAACTTACCATCAACATTAGAGGATGGAACAGTTACACCCTCACCCGAGGAAGAAGTTTCTTTTTGAACCAACGAGGTTTTGGTTTTGGGAGGGGCTATAACATTTTGCACATCAAGAGTGAGCTCTTTGACAAAGATGAATCCTGGAAAAGCCAAGAACATTAGCATTACTGGGAAATTAAAGCTTACACGTGTCTGAAAATTTCATAGGGGGCCACAACAACTTCCATTTACAATACAGTTACTTGCAATAGAAAGGATTCAGTAGGCACATTTCAGAGACTTAAGCTGAACACCACTAAGAAACGAGCAGTAAGAATTTTAAAGCTCATTATATTGGATGCTTCGTACTTAAAAGATTCTAGGTCAGTAACTCAATCCTACAGGTAATAACTATTTATACCTTCATCTTCAAACCTATCCCACTCTTCATCCCAATCAGCTGCTCCTCCTTGGATGCCAGGTTGCCAACCTTTACAAGTTCATAACAAGAACAGACATGAGAATCAAAAAAATGAAATTACGACAATGTAAGATAACTTCAGGGTAAGGCAAAAATGATTCTGTTTGCTAAGTGAAAACTTAAAGGCGGTCTCATTTTTTCTTAGTGACTTGTTATGAAACCATGCCAACTCTTCATATAGGCTATAGCTCCCATAATACCAATATGAAAACATTTTCACAGATGTAACCTTCCATTCACTTTCCTAGGGTAAAGGACTTGCCACAGAGAGAGAGAGAGAGTAAACCCATGTTATGAAACTTCAAAGCAATGCAAATATAAGCTTCTCCGTTCACTTACTAGGCTCAAAGAGAAGAAGAGTTCTTTGTAACTGATGTAGATTGAGAGAAAAATTATTGATGATCCAGTATTTCCTGATTGCCTCATTTCACAATATGTAGAATCTCATGTTGTATAGTTCAATCAAAATTCATATAAATGTTTATCAAATTAGCTATTGAACTACAATTTTGAAGTGAATATCAGGAATATAGCGGAGCGCTACAGGGATTAAGTGATCAATGAGACCAAAAACAAGAAAATTCTCTTCACATGCTATAGAATAGTCCAAACACTGACGCAAAAGCTACACTAAACCCCCCTTAATTCAGATAATTGAACCAATTCAGTCAATACAAAGTGGACTTCGTAGTGAGCTTGAAAAGAAAGAAGAGTAAAGAGAAAATAACCACAACTACAACTACAGATGCATATATGGTATAGTTTCACCGAAGGATTAGGATAGATGGTAAAGGAAATACCAAATGGAAGCTCAACCAGTGTAGTTGGTTTGGCACGTAATCCATAAGTTTTGCAACGTTCATTCAAGGCTTTTACTTGCTCTTCAAGATCCAACTGGATGCGATCAGCGAGAACCTGGGCAACCAAGAAGATTGGACTTAAAAATTCCAAAGTGTTTGCCAAATCATATAATGGGTACAATATACCTGCATCTTATCAGCAGTACCCTCTTGCTCCAACTTGACAATTGCCCGATATAGCTCCATTTTTTTATCCTAAAATGATAAAGTTCAATTTCATATCATCTGAGAAAAGATGGGAGGGAAAAAATGTACAGAATTTTTTATTCACCATTCAACCAAAAGGAAGTACGCGATATACCTGAATATCTCGAAAAGTGGCCTCCTCAATAGTTAATTTAGAGGCAACATCTCCAGATTGCTTGTATTTATCTTCATACTTCTTTGCCAGAGCCTCAACCTAAGCACAGGTAGCTCCAGTGAGTACATGTAGAACACAAATTAGTTATTAATATGTAATACAGATTTGTAATTCAGAATATACTCAAAAAGATCAGTCACCTCACGTTTATCAGCAGAAACCCTTTCGGTGATCTCATTTAATCGGTTGTCACATCTACTTTTGTATAAAATCTGTCTCAAAATGGCAGAATATATTAGACTAACAAAACGTAAACATACCTTGATACTTGGTGGTGAAAAGTAAAAAGTAAAAACTAGCAAAGAGCCAAAGCAACACCAAAATTTTTTTAATTTTTTTTATTTAAGGGGGGGGAATCTCATTCAATATGAATCACCAAAAAGCGAAATTTCCCATAGAACAAAGGCAACAAAAAATTATATAATGTCCATAGTTGTCAAATCGTGAATCGTGTATGAAAGACCCTCATTGTGTTTCATCTTTCAAGTATCGTATTATGAATCGTTTCATACGATACAAAAATGAAATGAAATGAAATGAAAAATGCTGTAATATATATTTAAACATATAAAACACAATTTATTGGACAATCAAGCATATTAGCTTGACTATATAAAATTAGTCAAGTAAATATTATTATAGACTAAGAAATAAATTTTACAGCTAGATAGTAGCCAAAATACTCTAAATTGATTTATTAGATATTATTTTAGTAATCTTCAGAGTAACAAGAGAAAACAAAAAATTCATATTCACCTTTTATCCATAAAACAAAAGAGAATAATTCAAATTAACAAATGAAGATTTATGTATCTGCTTATAGCAAGTGACATGAGAAAAATAGAGTAACATTCTAAAGAAGATATAAAAATTTTCATCAAGTGATGTAGAATATGTTTATACTAAAAAAACCTATTCATTTAAAATGGTAGAAGGCTTTTGTTTTTACTCGTTTGGTTCTACATAAAAACTTTTTGAAGTTGGTTGTTAACTTTAAAATGTATTGTGCATTGTATCGTTTCGTAAGAATCCCCTGCGATACGTATCGAATTGTCTATGTATCGTAACGTAAGATACGTATCACGTATATTCTGATACCTATGATAATGTCCTTTATCCTTGAGTTGTTATACACATGCATGTGCGTGCATGCGCAAATCAATTTTCCAAACTAATTTGTTGACGATGAGTTGTTTGTTCATAGATAAAAATTAAAACAGAAACTTGAAAATGTGAATTTGATTGTACGGGCAGTTTATGCACGATATCCAAGGCCACGCTAGTGCCCAGTCAAGTAAGCAGGCTTGTACACTAGACTAGCCTCTTTACCTGACAAGTTTCCAAAAGAACCAAAACTGAAGCCAAGGCAACTGGATTTTTTTATGGACAATGTGATGCAAACATGAAGCCATAAGAAGCTCAAGAACGAGTAAACCAAAGATGAAACGACCTTTGTTATTTGGCCCAGCATAAACTAAGGCCCTTTCCAGTGCTTACTGTTTATTTTCAGGTCAGAATACCATCTAGTAATTTTTAGTACAGATGTCACGATATCTCAATTTATAAAATTAAGGTGTATTTTGAGTATATTATATTTTATGAACAAAGGTTCTAACAAGGGCTAATAAACTGGTTCATATTTGTCTATAATAACTATTTTAGCATTCAAAAAGGGAGTCAAAGTCCTAGAATTAGATCTGATAAGTCTACATATGTATATAGATGGATAATATTTAATGGGTTGGGTCATAAATGGATAATTTTAAATGGGTTGAATATGGATAAATTTAAATGGATATTTGAACCCATCAACCAGTATAAAATTCAAAAGTTAATTTTTTCAATTTTTCTCCATACAACATAAAAACTTTACCTCGTCTCCAGACAACCCTGTCATGTAAGTTTTTCACTAATTAATAATAGGAGAAAGATGAATTGTAAGCATCAATATGCTGTTGCTATGATAAATAAAGTAGCAGATATAGCTATTACATATAAATATGTATCTATAATTTGTATATAGCGAGTCGCCGTTAATAGAACCAAAGTTGTAAAGCTATAAAAAGTTAACAGAAGAAGACAAAAGGCTCAAAGTCATTCTTTTATATATATATAAACCCAAATCATTCTTTATACTATCAAGCTATATCTATATGTCTAGGAACCCAAAAAGACTTCCATGCTGTTGACCACTTTGTTAGTGTCACTGACGATATCGGAGGGGACATAATAAAGAGCTGAAATTCCTACAATTTATTTCTCTCACCTTTAACCATCCCATCAGCTAGCCGATGGCAGGCTCTGTACATGATCCTGGACTATGCTTGTCATTTACCCATATAACCCACGATTTTACCCACCAACCCATTTATTTTTTGTATTATCCCTTTAACCCAACCCAATTAAGACTTGTTAAAATAAATGAATAGCTTAAGCTATTAAATCATGGGTTAGTGGACAAGTTGATGGGTCAACCACCCGTTTTGCCGGCTCTAGGCCTACTTATCAAGTTATCACTAAAGGAAACACAGAATACACACAGGTGTACAACGCACTGCCTTAACAATTAACATGATCTGCCATTTTATAGCAGCTTAAAGCAATCTCGAGGCATAAGCCCAAGAAGGCCTATTAAAACACAGCGAAAGGATAAGAGTTAAAAATAATAAACAAAAAAATTATTGTAAGGCTAGATCCAACCAACTTACTACTATAATAGTAGACAACTTTAACATCGTTCAATGCTAAATTGCATCCAAAAGTTATAGATTTTAGTAATTTATTTCCCTAAAAGTGCTAGCAAGAGCACCAAAAAAATTAGTAAACTTCAAATGGAACGTAGATACTCACAAGTTCTTGCATCTTGGTACGATAAAACTCAATTTTCTCCTTAGAATCCAATATCTCCTTTTCCAGTTCAGATACCTGCACATGAAAAGAAAGAAGAGTAAGATAGATATAACTTTCCATGAGGCTTTCATGATCATCAAACAATAAAATACGATTTAATTGTGATGAACCCAAACCTTTTACCGTAATGAACACAAATTAATCATCGACAATGTGATCCCCCACTTGCAATAGAGTAACAATGAAATTTTATGTCTATTGACTAAAGTCTTCATATAAATAAGATCAAAATAAGATGGATAACCCCAAATTAAAGACAACAGTAGGAGATATTATACTATAGGATATTCAAATGATTTGTCTAAGGTAGAATTATGTTTATTTTTATTATCGGAGACGTACTCAATTGCATAAAATGAAAATCGCCGATGGTGTAATCCACATTACAAACAGCATATCAAAAAATTAACATAGAGAGTCGCCACCAAGAGCATATTCCAAGTATTTACATATGTTTTATCGGTTTTCCCTTTTTATAAAATATTGTATTGAGCATAAATTTTAGATAGGTTCTTGTGTGTGAAGGATTAATATGGTGAAGACTTCTGTCCATAAAATCAGAAATGTTCTTCAGGCACCAAAAAATAATTGATAGCTGATCATTAAATTGGAAATATAATAATAACCTTTTTATCTGCCTCTGTTAACTCCTTAAACTTCGAGTTCAGTAAATTCTGCTCCTCTGTACTAAGTTGGTCCACAAGATGCTTCTCCAGTACTGGAACTCTGGGCTTTTGTTGACTGCGCTGCACACTTTCTTCATCTGGTTGTGGAACTGGAACAGGTCTTGGTGGCTCCCCTCCAGCAGCAGGAGTAACTGGCCGTGGACCAGACATACCTGGAGTTTGTTGCAAACCTAATCAAAGTTTGAAAGACAATGCCACAAATTAAGAAAATAGGACAAAATTAAAATAAGGGAATGAAATACGAACCTAATGTCAAACTACATTTACCTGGAATATGTCTCCAAGTTGCATTTGCATATGCAGCAGCATGTTGACCTGAGGCAGGAAACTGTGTCTCTTCAAATATATTACTTGGGAGCACTGGAGGAAGAGGACGACCTTCCCTATACCGTTCCATGAGATAGAGAGCGATACAAAATTCTCTCAAAGAAAGCATGCTATCATTATCTTGATCAGACAAGTCCCAAACCTGCTTTAAGACCTCTGGCAGAGCAAGAATAAGCATAATATGATTTAGGGACATGAAACTAGTCTATTCAGCATGAATACAATGTATGCAATACGTAGAGTGAGACCAATGCTTAGACCTGAGTCTAGAAATAGTTTCTCAATCAGTGGGTGCTTGTGGATTTTTTTAATATTTCCTTCAGTTTTTTCTTAAAATTAAATATATATATATATATATATATATATCATAGTTATCACGGCGCCACGACGTATAGCGGTAGATTGACGCTGTGAGCGCCTAGGCGATAAAGGCGCCTACCATGGCGCCCATATGACGACAAGTCATTAACAATGTACAATTTATATATTATTTGTTTTACTTGAAAGCATATTCGACAAAAAAATTATATACATTAAAACTCAAAACATAATAACTAACATTAAGTAATACAATTAAAAACACAATTATATGAATACTTCATAATTAAAATTCAAAAATAAAACACTTGATATTGAAAACTACTAGAACAAGTTAATAAACACAACGTAGAGAATAAAGGATCAACCAAGTCAACAATCATCACATATTACAAGTCTAATAAATAATAAAAATTACACGATATAGATAGTCCATGAGTTATGATGACTGATGAGTCATGGGTACAAAATGACTTAATCACTTAACTTGGGCCAGCTACCAAGGCGTAAGCCTTGGCGGCTCGGCGTCCAAGGCGTTTCCTTGTTCTTCTCTAACGCCAGGACGCCTAGACGACGCCATGACAGCTATGATATATATATATATATATATATATATATATATATATATATTTCTATTTAGATAAAAGGTTAATATTTCAATAGTTTTGCTATTAAAGTACCTGTGTTCTGGGAAGGGACAAGTTTAGATTTTATGATTTAAAGATGTCAATCGAATAGGATTGTAGTTGACTCAGCATCTTTTTTCCTACGAATGTTTAAGTACATACTCCGTATTAAACATAATTGGATAATCATCTAACGTGCTGTAAAGACTAAATGAGCTATCAAGCAGTGTTGGTATAATACTTAACTCCACTAGCTTCCAGTCAATGCATACGTAGATCCATGACGAAATAAAATGAAATGATCACCTCTCCGCAAAACCAAGCTACCCCCATACGCTAAAGACCACTACTAACTATCATTCCATCTATCTTCACGGAATATGGACAAGGTGACAGCAATTGAAACTTTAAGAAGTTATTGTAGCAAATATTGTAGTGGGTCATGTAGCAAAGCTATTATTCATGCATAGTTATATTAATAGTGACTTTTTAGTACTTTTTGAGTTTGTTAGCTACATAAATATGCTTGGATGAGAATAGAGACAATGGAAAATTCATACATACAGCTTGGAGGAAGATCTTTCATATCTTTCAACAACTAATCCTCGAGAGGGGCACCATCAAGCGAGATCAAGATAAGCAGTGATTTCAAATCAAGAGGTTTATCGTACTTTGGCACTTTGGCATGGTTAGGATTTAATTATTTAAAGGTCCAATGTAGTGTTGTTTTATAAATAGTTGTATTGACAGCTTTGTAAGGAACTTGATAAATTAATGAAGACATTGCCTTTAGTTTCTTAACTTCTTCTCAAAACTTTAGGGTTTTGCATATTTAGCCATCTTTACAAGGTTTTTCCTTTGTTTACCTTAAGTTATGTTATAATAATCCCTCTCGTGTTTCCGCCTGCGCAACAAAAGAAGGTCCAGCAAACATAATTCAAAAGCTTCTTTCCCTTCTTTTTTTCCTGTTTGACAAGAAGGCCCAACAAACATAATACAAAGCACAAGTTCTGTTCTGTTCTTTTGTTTTTCTGTTTGATAAGTTAATCCACCATAAGCATTACAAGGGGTGATCCACGCTTAACATACAAAAGCATAGAGAAAATAAAAGGTACACCTATTCTCCAAGAAAACCAACCCTACCATACAAAAATGAATCTCCAAAAAGAGATACCTACACCAGGCTCCTAAAGAAAACTCTCCCAAAAAGTCCACAAACTGCACCACCTAGCCTGAAAAGGCCTCATGAAGCCAAAAGTGAATGAGGTTAAGGAAAAGAAACTGAATATGAACAAGAGATATTTCCATGCTTTTGAAATAACAGGTGTTCCTGTCTTTCGAAAGTGCCTACCAAATACTACTGTGGCACCAAGTACGGCCTCCTCCTGAGCTCCTTCCTAACCTTCAACCCGCTCTAAGCCACACAATGAAAAAACAACAATTTACATTGTTATTGGTAAAGCCTGGTCCGACTTTGATTCAGAGATGATTGTAAAGCATGTAGTATTCCCATAAGATCGGGTTGGTTGTGGTAATACCAACAAAGGGGAAGAGCACGTGGTAGCGGGTATTGTAAAGGTGGTGATCAACTTTGATAATGGAGGGATTTGGTATGGACAGAGGAGAGAAGGGTGAGGATAACAAGGGGAGAGAGAGGACAATTTTTTTACTTAATGGTAGTTTCCAAATGGGCAGATTGTTTCAAAATGGCTATATAATTGATTTTAATATGATTCACTAATGCCACACAAGTAAGGATTAAATGTATACCCTTAGTTGCAAGTTACATGCACTTTAGACGAAAAATCTTTCTATTTTCTTTGTGCGGGCATAAAAATTTAGATTAAGTGACAATAAACGTCAATTCGAAACATGGAGCTCCAAAGTGAAAATAGAAGCAAGTTATAAATGACAAAAGTCTATTTTACTACTGCAAAAGAAGGATAAAAGAATAGTTTTAATTAACAAGTCTTACCTCGGGGTAACTTCCAACTAAAAAATAGATTGCGTGCCTGTTCTCCGGTGATTTTTCCATCTCTGTCAGTGTCTACTTCCACAAATACTTTGTTGTACTTCTGAACAGCAGACTGAGTCATCTTTGGCCATTGTAAATGGGGCTGGCCAGAAGCAGAATTTCCAGCTCCACCAGGATACATGTTGGAACTTTGCACTGGAACTAGCTGATTTTGTTTAACAGCTGACTGAAGTTGCTGGTGCTGACTGCCCGTAGGTTGCTGAGTGCTTTGCAAAGGCCCAAGTGGGCTTGGCTCAACTGTAGTTTGAGGCCCAACAGAGGCAGGAACAATGGCTGAGGAGACAGGTACACCACTGGCGGAAGAAGCAGGGACCGTGGACTTTTGCTTTACAGAGGTTTCAGAAAAGACATCTCCAAAGAATGGGTCTGATGCAAAGCCATTTCCTGAAACTGCCAATGCTTTAGAATCTTTAGCTCCCGCCTGGTTAGCCACAAAAGTTGCATCATTTGGTTTGGGTGCAGCAGGCTGTGTTATGGAAGTTGTTGCCTCCAGTCTAGGTTGTACTGAGGTTGTTAATCCTGATGTTGCCGGCCCAAATCCATCCTGAGTTGTGGAAGGAACTTGAGAAGTTATTCCTGCTGGCGAAACACCTGTCCCTCCTCCAAGCCAATCAGAGGAAATACTTGAACTTGAAGGAGGACCATAAGCTGACATAGTATCTCCCCCGTGCATTCCTCGACTTGCAACACCATGATGTGGATGAAATGCATTGATGGGAGGTGAGGGACGTGGTGGTCTCAACTGGTTTGGCTGAGGTGGTAAACCTTGTGGCCCTCTAATGCCAGTAGTTTGAGATTGCATTGGAACAGTTCCACTAAACTGTGGATTGGGTGCACCCGCCCTTGTATTTGGCAGAGGCATAGGTAAAGCAGCAAGATTTATCTGGGGGGCAGGGATTTTAGCTGAAGCGGGTCCATATAATGCCGCCCTCACAATATCCGGAGTCAGATCTCGCTTACTTTGTGCCACAGTGACAAGTTTAAGAGCATTATAAAACTCCGTTCGACCAAGAAAACCAGTTAGATTTTGATCTGCATAAGTCCATATCTGCAAAGAACAACAAGAACGACTTCATAGTAAGTACTTTCAGAACAAATTGAAAATGATGATTTGAGAAATAAGTTTCAAAATACTTAGTTCTTTAAATGAGTAAAAATTACATAAACAACTTTTTAAAAAACTTGTAACAAGAGAAGTAGGCACATTACATGTGCATGTCTGTATTAGAAAAAGATAATTGTTGGTTAAATATTTGGCACATGAGATGCAACTAGATTGCTAAACACTGCATACAACTATTAGGACAGAGATGGAGGACTTGTCAGCAGAGGGGATTTTTTTTTAATAAAACTGTCACCAACTCAATTGACTTAGATTCAAGATAACATCAGCAGTACTTAAGTGGATCAATTAGCCTCGCACTATTTGAAAGGATTGGACTGTGTTATTCAAAGAGCTTTATCCTATGATTACTGACCTTACTATAATCAAGCAATCGAATAATTCCCAAAAATAAGTACTAATTAAACACCTCCTCCCATTTATATATAATCCCCACGATAGACCATGGGACATAAAACCTTTAGTTAGTTCCTCCAATCAAACATATCCAAGCTGAATAAATTATGGTCCTTGCTAATCTAGAAAGACACCTACTTTTGGCAATAAATCATCAACCCTAAGGAAATATAAAGACAAATGATCTATCAATTTTCTTCCAACTATACACCCTTGGCTAAATTCAGCCACCTTGAAGAAATGTCTAGACATATCCTCAAAAAAATCAACCAGGTATAGCTGAATTCCCTCGCCATTAAAAGGATTAGTACTTCAAAACACGTTCTCTTTGGCTTGTCATCCTTTAATTGTACCACTAAAAAGTATATACTACACTATAATACACATCAGCATACAAAATTAATATGAGAAAATATGTCAAATTTTGCTGTGAAAATTTAAAGTCACATACAAGTCAGCTGAAGGAAGTTTTGGGACTTTGAGGATACACACATAGTTTTTGTGTCTCTGTGTGGAAGTTGCATTCAACTTCGGAACACTGAAAAATCAAACTGAATGACCATAATCGTATTAGGGATATAGAAAATGAAAAGAAGATTTACCTGAGCAAGAACTTTTTTAGGCAAATTGGTGGCTTCAAAGAAGGAAACGGCTTCAGCGCCGGTGATCCGGCCGTCCTGATCCAAAACCGCTTTTCTGAAATACAACTCGAATTGATCCATATTCGGCCCCTGGTTCTGCCCCGCCATTTTCACTACCTACCGGTAAACAGAGCTAAGGACAAATCGACGAGTTATCCAAATCCATATCCAAGATCGATATAAAAACTCAACATCAATTATAAAAGATCTAGGTGCTCGAACGCCATTCAATCATTGTTGAAGAGGATATACAGAAGATCTGAGGCGTTGAGTTGGGATTTCTGTGTATTGTGTGTCAGAGAGAGAGGGTTTGATTCGTGGGATCTAGAGATTGGCGGGTCGATTTGGGAGAAATATGGATAATATGATTACTGAGTCGCGTCCGAGTTTTAAGAGGGTTCTTCGACATCGGCCGTGTTAATTCTTTCTATCTGTTTGTCTGGATCGCTGAGTTGGTGATGCCAGCGTCATCAGAGGTTACAATTTTTTAACTATTTAATTAATAATTACCGACCAGTTCTAAATTTATTTTATTTTTGGTCATCTAAGGTTTTTAAATACTCTCTCTATTTAAAAAATTAAATTAAATATATAATTTAATTTTTTAAAATATAAATTAATAGTATATAACAAATTAAATTTTTAAAACTTTTATAAAATAAATTTAAATTAATATATCGTTAGTTAACCTTAAAAATAAATTATATCTCTAATTTTAAAATGATAGAATATATGAAATAGTTTTACAAAAGATTCTTTTTCTTTTTATTTTATTGGGCCTTTATTATTGAATTATGTTTTCAAAATCATTTTAAGCACTACGCAAAATAAATATCTTATTTTATATGACACGAACTTACATTTTAAATTTATAAAGTCCACTTAAGAGCCCTTAAACCCTTGCAAGGATTCGGTGGATCAATCCTTTAGATATTTTATCATTTTAAATATCTACTGATCTTTTGACTGCCTTTATTAATGATGAAAAAGCATTCAATCGGTTGATAAAAAAGAACTGCCATGCATTTTAATGTGGATGGGATAATCGATTACATGATTAATGTGGATGGGATCATAATCGAGTAATAATGATCAAAAGCGATGGATAAACTACATGCGATCGGCGAGAACCCATCGGGTAAAGGGAATAATAGGTAGTAGTAGTGGGTGTACGATAATTGAGCGAGGAGGTATAACTTGGCGAGGAAGTCTCCACCAAGAAGTGCGTTCTCATACACTTCTTCATTTAGAATCACATACTACACGAGAATTATTATTATCTCTTGATATATACATTTGGCGATATAGCCTCCGTTTTCGATAAACCTTGTGAATTCACATCTTGACGACTCTCGCTTTGAGCTATCCCCGCCGGAGCCGTGCGTCGAGCTTGTGGTGTTTATTGTGTTTACGTTGCGAGGATCGGGGCGTTTTAGGTGATTGGGACGTGACGAAAGATCTTGGCGTTAACATTGGTATTTAGAGGAGGGGCTTTTCTTTTCAATCACAATTGTTTAAATTTGCTTGAAAGATGATGAGGAGTAGAGATGGAAACAGGAAGAATGAGCGATGGGCATTAGTTCATCTTTGCCTCGTATTTGATAAAGGATCGCTTGGGTCCTTCTAAAAGTGCTCGTGAAACACGACTTCTAACCTGATTCGGAAGAACTTCGTCAGAAGATCCGTGGTGGAGCAGACGGAAGTTAGTTTTCAACGGCGATAAAGGCGTGATCCCAATCCGGAGCAGGTAGGCGGTTCGCATGACCGGGACTCATCGCAGAAGTGGTCGGGAAGGCCAAGAGCTACCAAGTTGGCGAGGATGGCGGACGAAAGCGGATAAGGCTTTGGAGGTTCTATTAAGACAAAAAGGAAGATATAGCCGAACGGATGCTTGGTGAATGAGTTGAGAGGCAAGCATCTAGCCGTATTCATTAGAAGGACGAAGTAGGCGTAAGGAGGTACCCGTCGGAAGGGTAAGGCCGGAACATTACATGCATGTGTCGAGGATCATTCTCGCGATAGGAGGAGATCGAGGAAGCGAGCGCCTTGACCTCGAAGAAGGCAGCGGCGGTCGTTAGATCGATTCATCGCTGACGATGAAAGGCGAAGAAGCGGTCGAGAGAAATTATGTCGAAGCTTAGAAGGAGAAGAATCGTCACAATCGTTCTCATCGTGAGGATGAGATTTTACGACTTAGTAAATCGAGAAGTCCATGCAAGGCGGTGAGATCGGCGAGGAAGGTCGATCCATTAGAAGCCTAATATCGCCCGGAGAAGGAGATCTCATCCTGACGAAGGTGTTGATTTTACAGTTAGAGAGTTGAAAGAACTCGAAAACAATTGGTTTGAGGTCCAACGGTGAAGGATACTTACGGTAAGAAGGCGTCCCTTTTCCTCTGATATTCTCAAGGAGAAAGCGGATCTTTACCAAAAAGTTACCTCGCGTGGAAAGCTATGATGGGTCGGGGAGATCCTTATGACCGTAGTCGGCGTTTGGCCGATTAATGGATTACTATGACTTTCTTGATCTTTGCTAAATGTCACACTTTTGTCACTACTTTGAGAAAAGCGCGCGAGACGGTGGATGGGGACTTTACCATCGGATTCTATCTCCTCGTGGGTGAACTTTGTGATAAGTTCCATGCTGCCGTTTTGAAACAATAGAAGAAGGGGAAGCTACGGGCTCTTTAGCACAAGTCCGTGATTCACTGATGAATCTTTTAGGCGATATGTAAAGAGGTTTAGGGAAGCGGTCGGACGGTGTCGATCTTAATGATCTCAATTTGTTGGATTGTTCAGAATGAAATTTGGATCTAGTTAAATCGGAGAAATTGGTAAAGAAATTGATGTTTCACCATCAAGAAAAGCCTAGCGAAGCCTTTGACAAGGCGAGAGGGCTATATTGTTGTGGAAGAGGCTATGAGCAGTCTGAAGAATCCTTCTTTGAGCCAATTAAAGGAGGTAGAGGTTCCCAAGGCGATGTTGATCGAGGAGAAGAGGGAGGATCTGACGAAAAGGCGGGAAGGTAGTTCGAAGAAATACGATAACTTCGTGGCGACAAAGCGGCGATCGTACACTGTTCTACCGAAGGTTAATAAGGTTTACACCCAGTTGAATCTGAGAGAGAGGCGATAATTTTGGATCGGATCAAAACCCGACCTTTCTTTGAACCACCTCGTGATAATTACAAAGCGGGACATGGCAACCTCATGAATATTGTGGTTATCATCAAATTGCTTTGGTCGTGACACTAATGAGTGTTGTAATTTAAAAGATTTTGTAGAAAGCAAGATTAAAAGTGGCTTCTTGATTCAATATATGTGGTGAGAAAAACCGTCGAGATCGGTGAGTTATCAATAAATGCAGATTCAAGCGGTTCAATCTGCTTTATTCAAAATGCTCCACCACTTGCAAGGCAAGATCGTTGATGTAATAAGCTGGTGGGTGCATTGGGAAATTAGTAGGGAAGAAGAGGAGGTCTTATCTTGATTCAGTTATGTCGATAACGAGATCTTACTACGAAGGTTGTGAGGCCTTTCCGAGGCTATTATTTCATTTACGGATGCGGATTATCCTTGGAGCCCATTGAGCCGCGTGAAGGGCCTTTGGTGGTGATCTTGGTATGAAGTGGGTTCGGTGGATGTAAGCGTATCTTTGATAGATAACGGATCTTGGTGGACATTCTTTATGCCCGTGCTTATCAAAGAATGCATCTCGATGGGCACAAAATGGAGGTCGGACGGGGAGGCTCCTCTATATGGTTTGTGACGATCCGGTCAAAGTGGCGGCCTTTATTGAACTTCACTGTCATCTTGACACGGCCCACGACAAGTGGAGATAACTTGTAAATTTTATGTTGTACATGTGGATTAAACTCACAGCGCCATTTTGGGAAGACCTCGTTGACCGCTCTTGTTTGTAACTTCCATCCACATTTCAAAATCAAATTCCCGCGACCACGTGGAGTAGGAGAGGTGATGGGTGACTTGGATGCGGCAGGAGATGTTATCGGAATTACGTCATTTCATCCGGAATGGGGTCGATAAACAAAGAAAAGGCGATGGCAATTGAAATCGAACCCTTCACCGAGAAGCGACTCGAAACGTTGGTGATCCCCATTGAGGGGGCGGAGGAGATTGAGTTGGTCGTCGTGAGCCGGACAAGCGGTGAGGATTGGTTGGGCTTGCGAGAACCTCTTGGACAAATCTTATGGAACTCTTACGATCTTTATGTCGATATTTTTGCATGGGAACCACAAGATATGCACAGAGTTAATAGGAAGGTTCTTGAGCATAAGCGGAGATAGATCCTTGAAAAAAGCCGGTTCGTCGGAAGAAGCGGATATTTGCTCGAGCGTCAAAAGATCGTCGATGAAGAGGTTGCGAAATTCTTCATTCTTGACTTCATCTCTGAGATTGATTACGGAGTGGATAGCAAATGTAGTATTAGTGCGAAGCATAATGGAAAGTGGCGGTTTGCATCGACTACTGCAGAGCCCTCAACAAAGCTTTGTCAGAAGGATTTTTATCCTCCCCATGTCGATCGACTCATCGATGCCACTTGAGGTATGCATTATTAAGTTTTATGGATGCTTTTGGGTTATCATCAAATATCCATGTGAAAGAAGACATTCCAAAAGCGGATTTATTACACACACAGATTCGGTGTATCATACAAAAAAAATGACTTTTGGCCTCATTAATCTTTGGAGCTACCTACAAAGGATGATGAACTTCATATTCGATAGGCAATTTGGGGAGGAACATGGAGGTTTATGTAGATGACATGATCGTGAAAGTAGTATGCAAATTGAAACATTTGGACGATCTGAGAGTGCTTTCAAACTATTATTCGTTATCGTCAATTGAGACTTAACTTGACCAAATGTACTTTCGGCCTTGGTCTTTGGAAAGTTTACGGGTTATCTGAGTCGATCGAAAAGGGCATCGAGGCCAATCGAGAGAAGATCGAGGCCATCCTCGACATGAAGACTCCTCGGTCATTCAAGGGCGTTGGCGTCGGTTGGTAGGATTGCGGCTTTAAGGAGGTTTGTCGCCGAATCTGCGAGAGAGATGTCTTCCTTTCTTTGACACATTGAAGGGGCAGAAGAATGCGAAGGCGTTCGGTGGACTTCAGTGTGAAGGCGCTTTCAAAGTATAAAGCGTATCATCTTGGCTCCTTTATTAGTCAAGCTTTGTCCAAGAGAGACTTTATATTTGTATCTTGCGGCGGTTCCTTAGCGATTGGGCGATTTTGATTCGGGAGATCGGTGGGAAGCGACATCCGG
The DNA here is from genome assembly GCA_020205615.1 of Panax quinquefolius. Classification (NCBI taxonomy): domain Eukaryota; kingdom Viridiplantae; phylum Streptophyta; class Magnoliopsida; order Apiales; family Araliaceae; genus Panax; species Panax quinquefolius. Next base: position 27,485,708 of record CM035169.1, on the reverse strand, counting down.
TCTATTACGTCGACCACGTCCTACGAGATCTTTGAAACCGGTATCTAACATTGAGAAATTTGCCTTTGCTTTAATAATTGCCGATGAAAGCTTGGCGATATTTTCAAAGGTCGACTCTGATGCGTCTACGGATCGACCATTGAAGAAGGTGATGGGCAAGCGGAGGTCTCGGGTAGACTAGCGGCATGGACTATGGAGTTGTCGATTTTTATCGAGTATCGTCCGAGCGCCATCAAAGGTGAGCCACAGGCGACTTTATGGTAGAATGCTTTCGTTCACCAAAGCGAATCTTGAATTCTTGGGAGTGAATCTTACGATCGGCGATGGCCGTTCTTGGCGAGGTCGGAAAAGCGTGGGCGTTGTATGCAGATGGATCTCTCGATGATTATTAGTGGGCGGGAATTATTTTAATAAGTGGGAGGGATTGAGTCAATGAGCCATCGATTCGGGTTTAAAGCAACGAATAATGAAATTTGATCTGAAGCGGTGTTAGCGGTGTCCGATTAGCGAAAAGTCTCGAAGTCAACGATTGATTATCTATAGTGATTCTCGGTTGGTCGTTAAGCAATTTGTCGGGAGATTATGAAGCTCGTGGACCCGAATGATCAAATATCTGGCGGAGTTAAGAAACCGACTTCAATTTTTTGCTTAAATACGAGTTTGGGTATAAGTATGGCGACAACAATTCTCTGGCGATGCTTTGTCGAAATTGGCCACTACGGATCTGAGATGTCTTTCATGGATCGGTGTATTTGGAAATTTTTGCGGCGGTAGAGTGTTGACCGAAAGCGATGATGTGCATCGAGCGAAACAAGCTGTTGGATGACCCCTACATTGAGTATTTGGCGGATGGCGTCCTTCCTCCGGATCAAATCTTTGTGAAAGAAGATCAGTCAAAAGTACTAATTTCGGTCTTATTGATGGGGATCTTTATCGATTGGCATTTTCCTCACCATTATTGAAATGTTTGGTTCCGTCAAGGCCAGAGTATGCTCTTGGGAAGTTCATGAAGGATTTGCGGTGATCATATGGTGCGCTTAAGTCTTTGGCACATAAAGTACTTGACAAGGTTCTTATTGGTAGACAATTTCAAAAAAGCTACTGATGCGTCGAAAAATGTGAAAATGCCCATTTCGATAGTGGGTCCCACATCGACCATAGGAAGAGTTATACTCGATTTATCTCTATACCCCCATTTTTATGCGGGGGTGGATATATTGGGGCCAGATTACCTAAAGCTAAAGGTCGAGTTAACCGTTATATTCTTATTGATTATATGACTAAGTGGGTAGAGGCGAAACCACTTGATTCGATAATGAGCAGAGTGCTTAAAGTTTATAAAGGAGTGCATGTGTTTAGCCGGGATCCCTAAGGTATTGATATCGAGATGATGGGCCTTGATTCGTGGGTTCAAAATTTGAAGAATTTTTGAGCGATTTGGGGATCGACAGAAGAAGACTTACGTGGCTCATCCCGGTCGAATGGGCAAGTTGAGGTGACCAACGGAATGACTCTTTGAGCGGAATAAAGCGTAGATTGGATGAAAGCTAAGGAGATGGCGGAAGAATTCTTTGGCGTCTTTGTGGGCATACCGAACTACGCCGAGGACTACTACGGGGATTAAGCCCTTAGGTTGGCCTATAATGCGATGCCTTAGTCGGTCGAAATCGGATCTCAGTCTTGGGTAAGTCGATTGAAAAAATCTACAACGATGAAGGATGAAGGCTAACTTGGACTACTAGGCGAAGTCGAGAGAGGAAGCTTTAATCAAATTGGTACGCTTATCAAGCGAAGGGTGGCCAAACATTTATAAAAGGCGTCAAACCGTAGATTGAAGTGGGAGACTTCGTTCTCGAGAGAGAAGCGGAAGCCTACACCTCAAAACACAGGGAAAGCTAATCTTAGAATTGGGAAGGGCCATATGAAGTGATCGAAGTACCAAAGCGGTACTTATCGATTAAAGGCACTTGATGGTTAGAGATCAAGAATACTTGGCATCTTTGGCGGGCTTGGAGTATTTTCAATAAAGTTTAAGTCGGTTTATCGAATGCATACAATTTGTTTGATATCGATAAAGATCACTTTTCCACAAATTATCTTTGGTCTTATTGGTCAGATGGTCTTTATGGTGTAAGGAGGTATGGTAGGACTCATTGGCCATTCGATGGTAGCCCAGGTCCTTTTGGTCTATATTGATCTTATCGGTGGTAAGTCGATGGTCACTTTATATGGTCATTCGATGGATGGTCCTTTATGGTGTAAGGAGGTATGGTAGGACTCATTGGCCATTCGATGGTAGCCCAGGTCCTTTTGGTCTATATTGATCTTATCGAGGGTGGTAAGTCGATGGTCATTTATTGGTCCAGATGGTCATTTTTATGGTGTAAGGAGGTATGGTAGGACTCATTGGCCATTCGATGGTAGCCCCGGAGTCCTTTTGGTCCTATATTGATCTTATCGGTGGTAAGTCGATGGTCATTATTAATCCTTATGTCTTTGGTTCTTATCATTTGTCGTCAAATTTACTTCACGTATGGTGATCTCACTCTTGATGCAGAATGAGTATAAGTTATTTATTTTGTTTAAGTGTTGAGTTGGTTTATTTAGTTGATTAACTTGAATCTGTCTCAGTAAAATTCAATTCACTTCATTGCATAAATTAAGCTTGTTATATGCCATATCTAGTTCATTAGTTCAACTTATTGACACTAAGTTATTGACAAGAATCTTGATCGGGCAGAAGTCATAATCAAGGCGATTAAAGATTTATCAATAAGCATAAAATGTTCATTTCATTTAAGTCGATTGTAAATTAATTACATGAGCATGAAAAGTTTAAATATTTACATAGAACCAAAAGCGTGATAAATGTTAGAGCCGCGCCTTCATCATCGAATTGAAAGCGGTCTTAGGTCCAAATTGAAGCGGTAGATAGCTTCTCTTTCCCTCGTTCAAGCGGTCCTCATATCCCTCGAATAAACCTTCATGATCTCTACATTAAGTTCATCAGAGTCCCTATACTCACTTTGAATCTGCTTAGGAGCTCTTGATCGAAGCAGGGCCTCGTCCCTCGAGTCCTTTATCTTATGGCGGAGCTTGTGGCGCTTGGCCTTATGCCGGGCTTCATCACGAATCCTCGTCTCGACTTCACGAGTTGTAGGACTAAGCTTCGATTGGTGAAGAAAACTCCTCATTTTTCGCCTTGAGGAGTAAGTTCTCTTGACCAAACCGGACATTCGGAGTTGGTCGATTTTGTTTGGTGGCGGCTTGACGCTTGACCGACCCATCTCTCTTATGCCCCAGTTAGTTCATCATCGGATGTCTTCAAATCCATCTTGGCGATCGATTCTATCGAAGGCCGTTGATGGTATGAAAAGCATCTTCACGACCGGCTCTTTCTCGATCAAGTCGATTTGACATGTTTATCTCTTGGCGCATGAAATCTTCCTCGGCCTCTCCATTTTTATGTGTCTCGGGCGCGATGATCGTCCAGAAAACGACGATTAACTGCATATTTTAAGATATTCAAGTTAAGCGTATAAAATGCTCGAAGGAAAATAGAGATGTAGAGGAAGAAGTGATTATTATTTACCTTGGCAAATAACTCGTTCCTCGTCGAGAAGATTTCGTCAAGTATGATCCTTTGAGCCGGGTGGTCGTCGATGTGTCGAGAAAAGCTCGAAAAAGGTCGAAAGGAAAGTTGGCGTTGAACACAGGCCCGAGGGTCGGAGATCCCACGACTTCGGCATGATAACCTTGACTGAAGGGCCCGGGTAGATTCGGGAGAGGTCTCGACCTTTGAGGGGAGAAAAGAGTGAAATTGTTCGGGAGGTGTAGGGTCTGCGTGAATAGTTTGATTCTGGGAGATTTGTTTAGAGTGGATTCTTTGGGTGGTGAAGTAGAGGCGGAACTTGGATGACTCTCGAGTGCGTTTCCTCTTCTGGATAACGTCGGAATCCCGTCTGATCACCATCCTCTTGATCTGTATTTCTACGGGGGGCACGAAGGGTGGAATGACCAAGGCGAGGAACCACTGAGCTCTTGGCGATTAAAGGGGTTATTTTGTTTTTAATTTTTGGTCCTAAGTATACTCCTTGATCGGAGACGATCAAGTAAAGCACTTTGATCGAGGAATAGTTTTGGAGGATGGTTCTGTTTCTGGTGTGGGTTCGGGAGGAGTTACGAGAAAGGCTGACCTGGGTTTTCTGACAGCTCTTCTCTTTTGTCGAGGTTGAAGTGTCTCTTCTGGTATGAAAACCTCTTCGGCCTCTGTTTCTTACATTTGAAATTCATCGTATGAATTTACGGCGTTGAGATTTGCTTGGGGTAGCCGGTTGGTGTAGCCTCAATTGCTTAGAAGACATCCCAGACAAAAAATCTTCGAACTCCTTTATTTCTGAGGAGCTCGGTCTGATCAAAGATACTACACAAATCAAATAATTCCATGTTATAATTATATATTATGGAATATTTTCAAAAAATATATACATATGAAATAAGCTGGTACTTACACTTATGGTCATATAACCATACTTGCTTGAGAGAGAGTCCGTACTTCCACTCTTCCTTGGGAAGTTGTCAAATAAGCTCCATCATTTCCACTTCCGTTCTTGAAACATCTCCAAAGTCGTGAGATATTTTTTCGTCAGTTGCCCAGTTCGGGAGAGAAGAGATCTCAGGGCCTTTGACGAAAAACCATTTCTCGTGCCATCCCCTATTGCTTGAAGGGGTGTTCACCGTGAAACGTCTGTCAAATTTTCTCGGACTTGGAGAATGTTTCTTGATGATGGCCTTGAACCCCTTCTCCTGGATTGTACTATCTTGTGTAGCGGTGAAGAAGAAGTCCGGTGAGGGCTCGGCGTTGATTCATGGCGAGAAGGCCACGAAGGCGAGAATGTGGATGTAGGAGTTTGGCACGATTGTGAAAATCCTACACCCAAGAACCCAGTAGGGTCACTATAAAAAGGCGTGAAGGGGAAGCGAACCCCCTTCTCGATAAAAAAGTCTTTGGGACGACCGAAGTCCATCCTTGGTAGATTGATACATCTTCTCACCGAGCAGGGTACCACACAGCGGCATGGGTATCCGGAATGTGGGCAGAGTTGAACCCTCTTTTAATTGACCTCGGTTATGATTGAAGAGTGTTGGCATGCGAGAATCGCTCCGTCTCTCTGTAGTATTAGGAGGGGTTTTTGGGTTTTTGTTTGGGATTCGTACTTGAAGTCCCTCATGAAGATTAGGGTTTGGTGGAACCCACGGTGATGGGTGTTACAAGTATGGGAGAAACTGTTCGGGGTTTTGGGAAGCCATTTGTGACGATTTGCTTGAGAGAGAGATCGAGAAAGTTTAGAAAGGCGCTTGAATTTCAAATGAGCAAGTAAAAGCGTCAAATTTGGTAAAGTTATCTTTTTATCTTGTGATTTTACGGTGTTCAAAGCGGGTGCATTAAATGCTAGTAATAATTTGGAATTTGAATGGGAAGCGTCGGTTTTTGGTCAGGGTATTTAATGGATAGAGTCTTTTACGAATTGGGCCCTTAAATTCCTTTCATTTCATTTTGTGAGCGATAAATGGAGTGCGTTTTAATTACATCTTGTCATTTATTGATTCTCGGTAAAATATCATGGATTGTTTATAGTTTTCTATTAAACATTACATTCGACAAAAAACTAGGGGCGATGTTGGGTCGTGATATTTTTATCTCTTTTTGGTAGAGTGTATTGGGCTTATTCTTTTTATTCTATTGGGCCTTTATTATTGAATTATGAAAATCATTAAGCCCGATCATTATAATATTTTCATTTCAAACTTATAAGGCCAAGATTTGGTCGTTGGATCAATCCTTTAGACATTTTAAATATCTCTGATCTTTGACTGTAATGATGAAAAAGCATGTCGGTTGACTAAAGAACACTGCCATGCCCGTGGACATTAATGTGGATGGGATCGATAATCAAAAGTGGTGGTAATATGATGACAGAAATCAGTAAAGGAATGGATAAACTAAATGCGATCGGCGAGAACCCATCGGAGTAAAGGGGATGTCACGGGGAGTAGTAGTGGGTCAATACATTACGATAATTGAGCGAGGAGGGTATAACTTGGCGAGGAAGTCTCCACAAGAAGTGCGTTCTCATACGAAAGATCTTCTTCATTTTTATTAGATAATTATATATAGTAAAATCGGAGAATTATCATTTTTTTCTATATACTATTAAGCGATATAGATCAATTTTGAAGTTTTCGATAAACCTTGTGAATTCTACATCTTGACTCTCACATATTATTTGAGATTTAATACTCATATCCAATTTAATTTGACCGGAGCTAACAGCCGTCAAAAGAAGCTTGTGGTGTTTATTGTGTTTACGTTTGCGGGATCGGGACGTTTTAGGTGATTGGGGCCGTGACGAAAGATCTTGGCGTTAAAACCGTTTATTACGTAAGTGTTTGTAAAGCTTAATACTCATAATGGTTTCACTTTGATTTGTTTGATAACTTAATTTAAAACGAATTTATAATAACTTTTTATGAAAAGATTCAAATAATCATACTTGACTAAGTATATTACTAATATATTCCTATTTTTATTACTTATTACATCCCTTGCATATATTTACTTATCCAAACTTTGTTAAAAAAATAATTTACACTTAAAATAAGTTATGTTCATTTTTTAATATACCAAACACTTTTGACTTATTTTATTGTAACTATTTTTAAAATTAATTACAAGCATAATTAAAATCACTAATCACACTTATTAAACTATCCAAAACATAATATAAGAATCTTTCAATATTAAGAAAAGAGAATAAATTATACTATACATATTCAATTTTAAATATTAAAAAGACAATAAATTATATATGAATGATGTGTAAAATTAGAATTCTACATCTTCTAATAATAATATGTCAGGTAGGGAATTTAGGAAGAAAAAAACTAAGGGATTTAAAATCCAATATAATTCATAAAATAGTTTACCAATAATAAATACACGTACAATTTATTAATGTGACGTGTGACGCCCCCAAAATAAGTATACAACACCCATTATGAGTCGTCAAATACATGGTACAGAAACAACTACAACTGTAAGACCCCAACTTTTATAAATAAAGATGAATTTTTTATAAATATTATTTTTGAATATTATGGAGTAGATTTGATATAATGTTATAGTTATGGGTAATATTTATAAATTTTCCAAAGTAAGCAAGTTGTTATAAAATATTCGTTTGGTCGGAGAATATTCTTTTGTTCCGGAGAATATTAAATACGACCAAGACAATCATTTGGTGGACCCACAACGGAATTATTGTCGGATTGAAAAAACGATAAAAATACTTTATGAAAATAACGGTGGAGGTGTTACTGTTAAAACCGTTGAACTACCCTTAGTAAAAGTACAAGAATACGGCGTGGTTGCATGATAAGAAGACACCAGATTGATTATTGATGCTTACGTGAGAAGTCACTCAACCTATACTCAATTATTGCTACGAAGATTCTTTGCATCATATCTCTTATATTATCGATTCAATTATTGTCATAGATCATCTCAGATAATATGTTATATTATTAAATCAATAATTGAGACGACAAGTTATAAATGATTAATAATTGTTGAAAGATTAAATATGTGTTGATTAAAAATAAAATGATTTGTGGTAATATTTATTCAATCCTTGATGATATAAAGAGTACATATATGAGGCGTTTATGGTAAGTTTGATTATTTTATGGGGCCCATATATCATCATCTAAGAGTCTCTTCGTCAATAATATTTACCTTTGTGAATAGTAATTACCTTTGTGAATAGTAATTACCTTCGTCAATAGTATTTACCTTTGTGAATAGTAATTACCTTTGTGAATAAGAATTACCTTCGTCGAATAGTATTTGCCTTTCATCAATAGTAATTACCTTTGTGAATAGTAATTACCTTCGTCAATAGTAATTACCTTCGTCAATAAGTAATTACCCCTTCGCAAATAAGAGTTGTCCTTCAATATTACCAAGAGTTAATCGCCTCTTGGTGTTCCGAGGTTAATTACCCTTCATGAATAAGAGTTGTCTCTTCAATATTACCAAGAGTCATTTTGACCCTTCGTTAAAACCAAGAGCCACCCTCGGTTTTCTATAAATAAAAGCTCATTCCTTCATTATTTTTTTTAATTCATTCAAACTACAGAGAGAGAAACTATAAAAGAAAAGAAGAAAAGTATTCTCGCTACTTCACTTTTCCAATATTCAGTTCTTCTAAGGTAAGGGATATTATTTGTTTGTACCCGTAAGGGTGTTATTCTTTCTTATTCATGAAGAAAACTTCGTTATTCCATTCTTTATTATTCATTGGAATAACTTGATATACGCCAGATACCCTATACTTGGTGAAATTCTCTCGTTATTCCATTTTTATTATTTTGTTGAATATAACAGATACTGCAGATACCCTATACATAATCAGATACGTGGTTTACCCTATACTTGGTGACATTCTTCTATTATTCTCATTGGAACATCACGTGCGTGTGTTTTACAGGGACTGGTTAAAATCTTTATTATTATTCATTGGAACATCTTGTCGTGTGTTTTACAGGACTGGTTAAAATCTTTATCATTCCGTTGGAATATCCTATCGTGTGTTTTACAATCAATCTGGTTCCATCTTTATTATTCTCGTTGGAACATCCCGCTTCGGTGTGAATTTCACCCGACACGTTCTCGTTATTATTATTACGTTGGAATAACGCGTCATCATGCCAAGCCGCGTGCATGGTGATTTCTTTGTTATTCCATTCTTTATTATACCCGGTTGGTTAAAACTTTGACTTCTATACTCCATGAAATTAGTAGAATATTCTTGATATTTGCGTTTCATCCAAAGATCTTTTCATGGAAATATTCTTCCGATCATTCTTGAATTTTACTCTACAAAGCAAAAGATCATGTCGATAATTTGGACGTTATTAGTTCCTGAATAAATTAATTCGTGAACTTGTTTTATTGAATTATTATGTCATTGTCATCATCCTCATGTTATATTATGTTATCTTTGGTTGACGTGCATAGATGAATTTAGTATGATTATGACCAGGGATCATTCGGTATAATCATGGCTTGTTATAAATGATGTGATAAAAGTCCTCGGTATTCTGTAATGCAAATGATGGATAGTTTTTGGTATGATTATGACTGTGGGTGATTCGGTATAGTCATGACCATTGATAATTTGATGAAAATCCTTCGACCGTGGTATAGTGGATGATTAGATATTGTGGTTTATTCATTAAACCGAGTCTTAGTGATAAAAATTTATGAAAACCTTTAAACCTAAAAGATAGTAGACTTTATTTTCTACTGACTTTTTTAATGGATTGCGATATTCATTGCAGCTTAAACCTGGTTGTTTATTGTATTTTATCGGTTTAACATTGTTGAAGACTATTGATAATTTATTACGCATTATCTTAGTTATAATATTTCTTCTTGGGCTAGTTGAGCTCACCCTTTCTTTCACCGTTCTCTTCGTGAAATGAGAAATATACCGGGACGAAGTCTGGGGAACGGAGTAATGGTCCAGAGGATAGCATTAGTAGTCCTCACTATTCTCGTGAAATAGTGTGATAATAATTGTAATGAGGACTCCTTTCGAGTTTGTATAATATCTAGTAAACAATATTTGTATTCAAACTCACAATTTATGTCGTAGATACTTATGATTTTATTAAGTAAGTTGTATTTAAATTTTGTACCATGTAAGTGGCGACCCAAGATGGGGTGACGATACCTAATTTTGGGGCGCATATAGTTGGTATCGTGAGCTTAGGATATGATCCCAAGCCAAGATGTGAGACTAGAACTAGGAGGGAGAGATAGGGAATTCCTTCGCTAGTATTTGACCTACCTAAGTTTATTTGGTATGTAGTATGCACACAAGCCAATCATGTTTGATGATAAAGCATATACTTTGTAACAATCTTATTCATTTATTAATAAAAAGTATTAATTTATTAAAGGCTTTTAATTATCTACACGATGATCTTTGTTTTTATAATATGTGATAAACCCATAGTTTTAAGCAATGCTTTAGAATAATCATGATGATCATTCTAATGAGATCTAAATTCTTAGAAAGCTTAAAACTAAAATAGTTCCCAATCATTGGATTACTAAATTGGGGATTAGTGAATCCGGATAGATTGGTACACATCGTTCTTGCTTTCATTGGATGAGGATGATTGATCTCATGATCATTTGTGTGGAGACACTAAAGCAAGTATGTAGGTGCTTATTAGAGAATAAGTTCCTTTGAACGTGGCTTCGCTAAGGAATACCTAATGGAGTTTTATTTGCTGTCAATAGAAATTCTGTAGTGATAGTAGTACAAGTAATCCTTGGACTTGAGATCATCATAGTATCGACCCCAAAATAGGTCCATTCCATCCAACCCATTACGAGTCGCCAAATACATGGTGCGAAACAACTACAACTTTATTATCACAACAATAAAGCGTGAGTTTAAATACAAATATTATCTTCTAGACAATATTTATACTCAAATAAATCCTCATCACATTTATTGATACATTATTTTACAATAATGGTGAGGACTACTAAACAACTCTCTCTAGAACCTTCATTCCATACCCCAGACTAGTACTCGCTACATTCTAGCCTCACGAGAAGAAAAATGGAACAACACGAGAAAAGGGTGAGCTCAACTAGCCGGATAAAGAATGTTATGACTAAGATAATATACAACAAATTATCGTTAGTCTCAACGAGGAAAAATCGATAGAATACAATAGACAACAAGTTTCGGATCAATATTATGGCGGTGAAATAATAATTCATAGAAGAGTTACGTAGAGAATGAAATCTACTATAATCTATGAATTTAACGGTCCATCATCAATATTTTATCCTGTAACATCAATCGATATTCATCTCAAATCAAATATTCATCTTTGCCTTTCTGAGGCGAAGATATTCATCAATCGGTCGTATTCATCTCAAACACTGTTCATCTTTGCACTAAAAGGCAAAGATATTCATCGAGTCGAAGTATTTCATTCATTCATCTTTGCACTAAGGCCAAAGATATTCATCGATCGGTCGTATTCATTTAAAACACCTTTCATCTTTACACTTCTGGCCAAAGATCTGGGCCAAAGATATTCTTGAAATCATTAATCTTCTTGAAATCATTCATCTTTTCGGGCCAAAGATATTCAATAATATCATCATTTAAGGCGAGGATGATGAAAAATATTTTTAAAGAAAGCGAATCGGTGAAACAAAATGACAAGGATTAAGGATTAAGGATTAGTACTTTTTTTATCCATGTCAAAAATACCTCAAAAATAATCATAGTGGTGTAAAATTGAGAATGATCAAAACATGGATACAATCAAAGCTAGTATCCGAATAGATATTTTAGACGAAAAGAAAAATTTTCATTTTTGATTGAATAGTCTTAAATGATCGTGAATAGTCTTGAGTATCGTGAATAGTCTTAGTATCGTGAATAGTAACTCTCGACACCAAAAGATAGAAATTCCACAAAAAAAAAACATCTTCACGCTTCATGAATAGTACTACGTGAATAGTAACTTCGTGAATAGTAACTCATGAATAGTAACTTCGTGAATAGTAACTCATGAATAGTAACCCAGAGCATGAAAAAGTTCCAAATTTGATAAAAAGTACCAAACGATATTTGACATAATGATATTGAAGAAATAATATCATTTGAGAAGAAAATAACATCCCTTACCTCGAAAAGAATCGATTGCCCGGAAGGAAAGGTCGGAAGTGATCTTTGAATGAAACTTATCTTGAACAACAACTCTCAAAGTATCTAAATACTCACAAAATCGCTCGATAATATAGAGAGAAAGAGAAAACTTTGTTTACGGTGTGATTTTCAATTCTAACAGCCCTCTATTTATAGGAAAATGTTAGCCGTAAAGCAGACTTGACTGCTACACGATGGCTTTACACCGCTACTATTGCCACCCACCACATTTGAAATAAAATTCAGCACATTTTTTCACCAACCACAAGTGGGGCCCACTCAATTCTAAATTTTCCACCAAAATCAATTATAAACCTAATTTAGAATCAGACACCTCTTAAAATTCACAACAAATCATTCGTGCATTTTAACGGTTCAAAATTTGTGGACATATACTCAACTTATGTATGTATAACATACCCAAAAATTACCACAATCAGCGGTCGGATTAAAAATTATAACCCCATAATATATCTCAAAACCCACGATTTGATTTTTAATACCTCAATCAGATAAAATCTTGATAAAACACCTCAACATTAATTCCTTCATTAATAACCACATAAATAAATCCATCATTTATATTCATATAAAATAAATATTTCCTTATCATATGAATCAATAATTAATTATTCACAAATAATATTCTGAGAATCACATTTATAATGACGGTTGTTTCCGGAAGAGGGGCTTTCGATAAGGATCTCTCCTTCTTGGTATGATTAGGTGACCAAACCTCTCCTTAGAGCAGAACTTTCTAGACATTGCCAATAATGTTATCTAATAATATTATTCAAATAATATGAATTATTGATCGATAATGGGAAATCTTGTGCGATGACAATTATTGAACAATGATAATATAAAATATCAGCAGCTATGACAATTATTGAATCAATAAAATAAAATATTGAGCAGTAACTCTTGTGAAAATTATTGAGTAGTGCCATCTTACGTAAGGATCAATAATTCAACAATCTTGTGCAATCTGGTGTCTTCTTTTATGCGACCACAGCGTATTCTTGTATTTTAACCATAGGGTATTCAGCGATCTTAGCGGTAATAACTACGGTCTTAACGGTAACAACTTCTAGTTATTTATAACCACCCAAACTTTGTCGTTTTCCTCATCAATCGCTTTTAGTTATGGGGCCCACACATTACATGGCGCTGCGTAATAAATACGAATATTCACGAAAGCGATGCGAATATTCCACGACCAAACGAATACAAAACGAATATTCCACGACCAAACGAATATTCCCGACAAAATGAATATTTTATAACCACTTGCTTATTTTGAAATATTTGCGTATTTAACCCTTAACTATCCACATTAATCAAATCAACCCTTACTATTTCAAAATAATAAATAAAGGAAATTCCTTTTATTTAAAAAAATTTGAGGGTCTTCTGACCTCCCTCCTTATGAAATTTCGTCCTCGAAATTGGCGTGCGTACACAGTGTTTGAAAAGGTAAAGATACCTCGCTTTCATTTTCGTTTCCAACTCCCAGTCATTTCCTCAATAGCATGGTTTCTCCACAAAACTTTAACTTATGGTATAACCCCTCGATACATAGGTCGTATTCTTTCTCTACAAAATCTTGTGGTACCTCCTCGTACGTTAAGTCTTGACTATCTCGTCCGGTTCTAACTCGATAGCGTGTTTGGGTCGTCCACATATTTACGTAACATCGATCGTGAAAAGCGTTATGAACAGCGTCGTACTTGGTGGTAAAAGCGAAGTACATAGGCCCACGGTTTCTATTCGATCGAGAATTTCAAATGGATTAATAAATCGAAGGTTTGAGCTTTCCTCACCTCACCGATTCTCGCTTTTAAAAATAACAACTTCTTGCACCTCCTTCTTCAAATTCATCGACTCGATTGTGTAGCTTGAGCAGCTTTAACTTTATCGATTAAAGTCGATTATACTCGTATATCATCACGTACTCGTATATCATCACGTGGGTACCTAGAGTTTTCATCTCCATCTCTATTATTTGTATATTATACGAAATTAGTCTTTGACAATATCGTACTCGTACTTGTATACGATCTTCTACTCAACACGTCAGCTACCACGTTCGCTTTTCCAGGATGGCATGGTGGTGAACATATCTTTGAAATGAGTCTCCTCTTGAGTTCTTGAAGCTCTTCCCACATTCCTTGCTCCATTGAATTTTGTATCTCTCTGAGTTAATTACGTTAATGGAATAGCGATTCGAGAATATCCTTCAACGAATCTCGATAATAACCAACTAAGCTAGAAAGCTACGTATTTCGATTCTTGACTTAGGTTGCTCTCAATTGTGACTCATATCCCAATCTTGGATATACGTCACAATGACACCTATCGATTTACTATCGCCTACGAATATGGCGTCCCCCTGAGAGAGCGGCAGGTGAATTCCACAAAGGAAGTCACAAGATAAAGGCTCATGTACCAAATTCTATAGTTGAATTTTTAACTCACGAAGTTGATAGGAGCCATTCGATATGAGATTTTAGAAATGAGTTTTGTCTAGGGTTCAAAGTCGATACAAAATTTAATATCGATCTTTGGGAGTAAAGCGATAAATTCTTGAAATCGTCGGGAAAAATCAATAACAACAAGAATATTATTCAAATCGGCGTGTCTTTATTCAAATCCATAACATGGACTAAGAAAACTTGACATCAAGTAATAAGCGAATGACTTCATGGCTTGATATGAAAATGTTTGACTACAATGGTTTGATTGCTTGAGTTGAATAATGAGTTGCTTAGGAATATGAAAACTAATGACCTTACAAAAGCAATCAATTTTGGCGTGATGAGTAGTTAACCTTAAAATCACATCAAAGCAAATATCTCTATAGAAATAAGGTTAACGAGGTAATGTGATGGTGCCAACTTGAATCAAGCAAGATTTTAAACAACGGATGTAATGAAAGTTTCTCTAACGGAGTCTCCATAAATAGGTCAAAGTCTAATTTCTCCGTAGTCAAGTTCAAGCGTTGGTATAAGCAAAGAGATAAAGAATGGGTAGAGCCGGTATCTAGTAAGGTATAAACTTGCAAGAATTTATAATTAACTAACTAACCCGTGCTAACCGTTCGGGTTCCTCGTATTTTAATGGGTCACGACAAGCGCTCTTCGAGGAATCGTTGACTTTGACTTTTTGGGACATCCTTTTGAGTCACCCATTCCCATTGCACTAGGTTTCGATATCGTCTAATCTCGGCGATATGTCCTTCTTTTCCACAATTATAGCATACCTTAAAGCTGTTGTGGGCGGTTTGGTGATATATCCCTCTTTCCGCATTTATAACATATCGGATAGGTGGTCTTTCTCCTCCCTTGGAACCGATTTGCCCTTTGGTATCAGCGTCTTCACATGGTCGTTGTTGAATCTCCTCTTTTAAAATCTCCTCCCAACTCGCTTCTTCTATTTTCATGGCCACGATTACCACGGAGTGGTTACCAGCCTTTGTCCGTATTCTTCTTTCTCCTTTGGTTATCGTTATTACGATGACTACTATCTTTGGTATGATCTGGTTATGGTCCCTCGGTTGAGCGTACTCGTTATCTCGCTCTATATTTGAGCCACATTTTACAACATATCGAATAGAGAAAATTTATGAGAAATGAGATCTTGGCGTATCTTAGGGTTTCAAACCTCTCGAAACATCCGCGTCATCGTTCCTCATTCTCCACCAAATGAGGTCTGAACACTGGATAACTCATGAACTTCGCCTCGTCTTTGGGACACCGTCGTGTTATTACGCTCGATCTAATAAACTCCACTTCCTTCGTATAATGAATACTTTCGGGAAGTACTTGTCATTGAGCTATTTGAAAACGTCTCCATGACATCTTTGAGTGCGGAAATTTGAATGGAGTGCGCTTCTGATTCCCACCGATGTCTGCCTCGCCACGGAACATAAAAGTAGCGAATGGAACTTTACGTTTCTTCGTGCATCAAGACATCGAATATCTTGGTAATTTGCTTGACCCGTGTTTCGCCGTGATCGGATCGGCTTTCCCAGAATACGGTGGTCGACTCTTTGAGCTGCTTGGGCATTTGTGACCACCGGTGAATTGCTATCATCTCCTCTGTATTTTGAACACGAGTCTCCTAAATGCGATTTTGCATGAGCTGCAAAAAGCTTCTAAACATCCCCTCGTTCATCATACGCTTTCGGTGGTGTTATTCACGGAGGTACATTGCCCGACTGTTGCACGTTCTCCTCGTTGTTAAATCTGAGGCATCTCCACGGTCTCATTTACACCACTATTAATATTCTCGATTCGACATTCTCAATTCTTTGTCGTAATAAAACAAGGGTTAATTAAAGGAAATCGATCACATAATATCCCTATATCTTGACCGACTAACAAATAAGCTTAGGTAGGACACACTAGCGAAAGGATTTACTCGTCTCTCCCTCTCTAGTTATTCCCAGATCTCGCCGGAGATCATATCCTAAGCTACGATACCAAGCGTGGCGACCCCAAAATAGGTCCATTCCATCCAACCCATTACGAGTGCCAAATACATGAGTGCGAAACAACTACAACTTTATTATCACAACAATAAAGCGTGAGTTTAAATACAAATATTATCTTAGACAATATTTATACTCAAATAAATCCTCATCACATTTATTGATACATTATTTTACAATAATGGTGAGGACTACTAAACAACTCTCTCTAGAACCTTCATTCCATACCCCGAGCTAGTACTCGCTACATTCTAGCCTCCACGAGAAGAAAAATGGAACAACAAGGAAAAGGGTGAGCTCAACTAGCCCGATAAAGAATGTTATGACTAAGATAATATACAACAAATTATCGTTAGTCTCAACGAGGAAAAATCGATAGAATCTGATAGATGACAAGTTTGGATCAATATTAGCGCGTGAAATAATAATTCATAGAAGAGTTACGTAGAGAATGAAATCTACTATAATCTATGAATTTAACGGTCCATCATCAATATTTTATCACTGTAACATCAATCGATATTCATCTCAAATCAAATATTCATCTTTTTTTCTTCTGAGCCAAAGATATTCATCAATCGGTCGTATTTCATCTCAACTTTTGTTCATCTTTGCACTAAAGGCCAAAGATATTCATCGATCGATCGTATTCATTTAAACACTGTTCATCTTTGCACTAAGGCCAAAGATATTCATCGATCGGTCGTATTCATTTAAACACACTGCTCATCTTTGCACTCTGGGCCAAAGATATTCTTGAAATCATTCATCTTTTACTACGGGCCAAAGATATTCAATAATATCATCATTTAAGGCGAGGATGATGAAAAATATTTTAAAAAAGCGAATCCGGTGAAACAAAAAATGAAGGATTAAGGATTAAGGATTCGTACTTTGTTTTATCCACGTCAAAAATACCTCAAAAATAATCGTAGTGGTGTAAAATTTGAGAATGATCAAAACATGGATCTGATCAAAGCTAGTATCCGAATAGATATTTTAGACGAAAAGAAAAAATTTTCATTTTTAGATTGAATAGTCTTGCCGTATTCGTGAATAAATAGTAGTATCGTGAATAGTCTTAGTATCGTGAATAGTAACTCAGACACCAAAAGATAGAAATTCCACAAAAAAACATCTTCACGCTTCATGAATAGTACTCGTGAATAGTAACTCGTGAATAGTAACTCATGAATAGTAACTTCGTGAATAGTAACTCATGAATAGTAACCCGAGCATGAAAAAGTTCCAAATTTGATAAAAAGTACCAACCGATATTTGACATAATGATATTGAAGAATTAATATCATTTGAGAAGAAAATAACATCCCTTACCTCAAAGAATCGGTGCCGGAAGGAAAGGTCGGAAGTGATCTTTGAATGAAACTTATCTTGAACAACAACTCTCAAAGTATCTAAAATACTCACAAAATACGCTCGATAATATAGAGAGAAGAGAAAACTTTGTTTACGGTGTGATTTTCAATTCTAACTTAGCCCCTCTATTTATAGGAAAATGTTAGCCGCAAAGCGGAGACTTGACTGCTTTACACGATGGCTTTACACGCTACTATTGCCACCCACCACATTTGAAATAAAATTCAGCACATTTTTCACCAACCACAAGTGGGGCCCACTCAATTCTAGAATTTTCCACCAAAATCAATTATAAACCTAATTTAGAATCAGACACCTCTTAAAATTCACAACAAATCATTCGTGCATTTTAACGGTTCAAAATTTGTGGACATATACTCAACTTATGTATGTATAACATACCCAAAAATTACCACAATCAGCGGTCGGATTAAAAATTATAACCCCACATATATATCTCAAAACCCACGATTTGATTTTTAATACCTCAATCAGATAAAATCTTGATAAAACACCTCAACATTAATTCCTTCATTAATAACCACATAAATAAATCCATCATTTATATTCATATAAAATAAATATTTCCTTATCATATGAATTAATAATTAATTATTCACAAATAATATTACGAGAATCACATTTATAATGACAGTATAGTTCCCGGGAAAGGGGCTTTCGATAAGGATCTCTCTTCTTGGTGGCATGATTAGGTGACCAAACCTCTCCTTAGGCAGAACTTTCTAGACATTGCCAATAATGTTATCTAATAATATTATTCAAATAATATGAATTATTGATCGATAATGGGAAATATTGTGCGGTGACAATTATTGAACAATGATAATATAAAATATCAATATATGCAATTATTGAATCGATAAAATAAAATATTGAGCGATAACTCTTGTGAAAATTATTGAGTAGTGCCATCTTACGTGCGAATCAATAATTCAACAATCGCATGCAATCTGGTGTCTTCTTGTGTGCGACCAGCGTATTCACGTATTTTAACCAGGGTATTCAGCGGTCTTAACGGTGAATAACTACGGTCTTACTTGGTAACAACTTCTGCCGTTATTTATAACCACCCAAACTTTGTCGTTTTCCTCATCCAATCGCTTTCAGTTATGGGCCCACACATGGCGCTGCGGCCGTAAATACGAATATTCCCACAAGCGATGCGAATATTCTACGACCAAACGAATATTCCCGACGAGACGAATATTCCACGACCAAACGAATATTCCCAAACGATCACGAATATTCCACGATGACGAATATTCCCGACAAAAATGAATATTTTATAACCACTTGCTTATTTTGAAATATTTGCGTATTTAACCCTTAACTATCCACATTAATCAAATCAACCCTTACTATTTCAAAATAATAAATAAAGGAAATTCCTTTTTATTTAAAAAAATTTGAGGTCTTACACTTAGGGTATATCAAAAAGGTATGCTTGGGTATAATAAGTTGTACATGGAGATAATGTATGATCGATAAAGAATCTACCACTTTAATAAAAAGAAAAGAAATGTCATATGTGATTCGATAAATGACAACCCGGTAGTCCTTGGCGAGAATGAAATTAGAAAGGAGTTTCTAATTTGCATTAATTGAGTTGTGCATTTAAGGATCGAAATACATATAATTAAATAAAATAAGACTTGTGGTAATTCCATGTCTTATATTTAATTGGGACATTGTATGGTGGAAGGATTGAATTGTAGGGTAACTATTTACTCAAAGGTTCTTTTATGATTAATGTTGAAATCTATATTATCGGAAAGTCGTTGATCATTAGGGAGGCTTATCCCTATTGTAGAATAAATATTATTTATTTAAATAAATTAATTGTTTAATTTATTTATTTAAATATGATTAGAATTATTCTAATTGATTTATTCACAATAGGTTTAATATGGAGAACCTAAAGGGTCACACCATAAAAGGAAGAATAATTATTTAAGAAGTTAATGGCATAATCGTAATAATAATATGTTATGTATATTTAATTTAATCTATGGTGATAGAATAAATTAAATAGCTTAATATTATTATTTAATATTTTAGAAATATTAAATATAAATTAATAAGAGAGTCTTATTAATATTATTACAATTATTATTATTTTAATTTCTAAAAGAGTTTAGAAATTAATTTAATATAAGTACTCTCATTTATTCCTAATTGGATTAGGAAGGAAAATTAGTTAAAAGAGTTTAATTAATTATCCCTAATAAGATTAGGGAGCTTAATTAATTAAAAGAATTTAATTAATTAAATAAATCTCAATTTCTTAATTGTTAAGGTGGGTTGCCCACATCTATAAATAAGAGAGTCTTATTATGGGTGGTGGGGTTGTTGACTTTTTTCAACATACGACATAATTTCAATTTGTTGGAGAAGTGCGCGCCTTTTCTATAGAGATAGAAAAACTAGGGTTTGAGCCAAATACCCTTCTTCTTGAATTTTCTTCTTCCTTGGTGGATCACCTACAGAGGCCAAACATTTGGGTGGCTAACGTTGATCGAAAGGAAAGAACCAAACCGGTGGATTCAAGTTGAGCGCTTGAAAGGATTTGGAGGTGAACTTGTACACGAGGAAGCTCGATCTTGAGGGTATGATTTTATTCTTTATCTTTTCGTTTAATTAATAATTGTGCATAAAGGGTGATCCGGGTATATGGTTTGTAAAATTTTAAACTACGATTTTATCACGCTTAGCATTAATTTATGCAATTTGATTGCGTTCATGAATATTACAAAACCTAACGGTGGCATCGAGCCAAACCTTTATGCGAATTATTAATTGTTTTAAATTTGATATGTATATTGATATGTGTTTAGAACAATTTAATTGGGCATAATTTTATTGTATAAAATTTATTAAAAAAATGCATCATTTGGGTTTAAAAGTTTCTCCTCCGATTTCGTTGGAACTCTTCCCCAACCTCAAGAAGCTTAATCGCTATCAATATCGAAAACCAAGCAATGATAAAAAAAAAAAAAAAAGAGCACATTAAACAATGAGGAAACCAAAAAAAACGTGGCCGGAAAAAAACTTATACATGGATGTTGGTTTTTTTCTTATATTTAATATTTATATATATATATATATATATATATATATATATATAATAATCTTAATTATTTTATTATTAAAATAAATAATTATTTTGATTTTAAAATAAAATGTTTATTTTAATCTTAAAATAAAAAGATTTATTTTAATTTTAAAATTAAATTTCATTTAACTATTTAATTAGAGTTGGAATTAGATTCCATGATAACTAATTAGAGTTGAAATTGGATTTTATTTTTCCTTAAATAAAGGAGTTTATTTTGATATGAAATTAGATTTCATATTATTCAAAATAAAAGGTTTATTTGTGAATAGGAAAAAGAATGGATCTTTCCTTAAATAAAGGAGTTTATTTAGATATAAAATAAGATTTCATATTATTCAAAATAAAAGAGTTTATTTGTGAATAGGAAGAATCTAATTTCCTTAAATAAAGGAGTTTATTTAGATATAAAATAAGATTTTATATTATTCAAAATAAAAAAGTTTATTTGTGAATAGGAAAAGAGAATCCTAATTTCCTTAAATAAAGGAGTTTATTTAGATATGAAATAAGATTTCATATTATTCAAAATAAAGGAGTTTATTTGTGAATAGGAAAGAATATCAAGTGTTTCTTTTAATAAAAGATTTTTTTTTACATGGAATTGGATTCCATAATTAATTAAAATAAAGGAGTTTATTTTGATTAAAATTTTGATTAAAATAAAATAGTTTATTTTATTCAAAATTGGATAAATTAAAATAAAATAGTTTTATTTTGATTTAAATTTGGATTAAAATAAAGGAGTTTATTTTGATTCAAAAATAGATTTTATCTAACTAAATTTGCCCATTAAATGATATCAATATATATATTAAATGTTTATTATTCATAAGATGAATGTTATTTATTGATGCGTATGATGATGTGTATGATAATAAATGGGATTGATTATGGATTTATTGACCCGATATGATTGGATTTTATTTTAGTTGGATGCGTGAATGTATGGGTTTTATTAAATGGGATTCTGCGTACCTCGTCTTCTCTAATTTTTTCTTAATGTAAATTCTATCTCCTCCTATGTACTTCCCCTTATTTCTTTGATCAAGGTTTCTATTTATTTTAAATAGTTTTGTAATAGGAATATTTAGAATTAATTTTGAAGAATTAGAGATCAAAGGAAGCAAGGCGCTTGAAGACCCGTTTGTAATGGAGCCCAGGGTTTAAATGTAATAGTTATATTTAAATATTATTTCTTGCACCCTAGGGTTTGACCTTTTGGTTCACTTGGTGGCTCTAGTGAACCAAACTAGAATAAAAGTCCATAATCAATCCGGGTAGAATATAGTATTCTATATGTGCATGCTTATACTATATATATATATATTATATATTATGCAAACATGCTTCGCATGTTCATTAATATATAGCGTATTTTATATATATATATGCATGCTGTATTAAACAAGATGAGACAAATTAATAACAAACCCCTCAATTTTTTATATTAAGTCCTAAGCGTTCAAAGATATTTGGAATATCGAGCGTAAGCCTTTAGCATGATAAAATTAATAGAGTATTAAATATTTAATATGAGTTTGTTGTGTCACCACAAGGCAAATATTAAGTATTTAAGATGTTAATTTATCACATTTGATGCTTATAAAGAAAATTGAACAATATTGTTTTGTTGTGTCACCTGAGGATGATATTTTTTTTTTTTGAATATATGGAGTGTTAGGTCGGACTTAACTTGGATAATTTTGATTCGGATGTGCCACCACTTGATCAAAATAATCTAAGAGGCAAAATAAAAGGAGTTGCATAGTTGATGTAATTGACAAAAGTTGTCTACCTATTTATTTTTATATATAGTTTGTTTGTCACCACAAGGCTATATACATTTGAAATGGGATCCTTATTCTCACTAGCAAATCTTTAATTAGATTTTTGCCGAACTATATAAGTGAGGTAATATAGTTTGAAAAAATAGTGGGAGATACCAATTTAAAACAAGACCTAATTTATTTTGGTAATTAATAAAAGAATGTATGTTAAAATGTTGTTAATTACAAATTCATTTCTGAGAATTTTACAATGTCTAAAATTACTATCAACTGCGCGAAGCATATTAGATGCTAAATTAATCATGGGACCTAATTAAGCGGATTGGTTAAGGAATTTGAGAATAGTTCTCATGGTGAAAAAGCTATCTTATGTCATAATCGCCTATCCTACGCAATGGTTGCAGACAATGCCTCTGAGGAAAAGATTGCTACTTTTAGAAAGTGGCAGAGATGATGCCTGATTGGCTCGATGCATCATCATGCTCGCATCCATGAGTGCTTGAGCTTCAGCGTCGGCATGAAACTATGGATGCTCTCTTATATTCCCGCACATCAAGTAGTTGATGGTGAGGAAAGGGGTGATAGATATCGGATATCTAAGGAGCTCTTAGATCTAGAATGACTAATGACACTATAAATGCAGACAAAAGTCCTTAACATAATCAATTTGATTGATCGATTAGGACAATGGGTTTTATCATGGATGGAGAGTTGAGCAAGATTTGATCTTGCACTCACTCCGGACTCCTTTCACAATTGTTGTGAATTTTTCATATAAACAAGCTAGATATCGACCTCGTTGATTTGCTTAACATATTGAAAAATGTTGAGAGTCACTTTCCAACCAAGAAAGATCAAGTCTTCTTGGTAGGGGCCAAAGGATCTTACGAAAGAAGAGCGATTCAAAGAAGGTAAATAGAAAGGCGTAAACAAAGGATAATAAGAACAAAAGCGATACGGATAGCAAAGGAGTTTGCTTCCCATTGCAATAAGCTGGACCTTTGGAAAGAAAGCTGAGAAGCATCTGCGAGAGGCTAAACAAAGAAGCTTAGTGAAGTTTGATTTACAAATCTGATTTTGTTCATGATTGAAAATAAATTTTTCTTTAAGTCGAGGTTCTACTTGGGTATTGGATACCGACTTTGGTTATCATAAATATAGATTTATGAAGGACAAGCAAGAAGAAGGAAAGCTAAACAAATATAAGTAATCTATGTGTGGGAAATGAAGCAAAAGGTTGCCATATTAGCCATAGAAACTTATAGTTTAGCAATGCCTATGAGCAAATCTATTAAGTCGATAAGTTGTTATTGTATTCAGTTCTTGTTAAAAATATTATTTCCATTTTATTGTTGGATGATGAAATCTTTGGTATTATAATTAAGAACAATTGTTTGTTATTTATAATAATAATGTTTTGTATAAATGGAATATTACTTAATAAATTTTGTATACTTGATTTACATGAAAATAATTTTGCATATTGAACAAATTAGTATAAGAAAAGGAGATGATCATTCAAAGAGTTGAATGTGTGTATTTCTTTGAAATACAAGTGTGAATTATTTGAAAGGTTCAAAGAATTGAAGTGAAACAAATTGACAATGTATTAAGATTCTTTGATTAGATCGAGGAATAAATACTTGTGAAATAAGTTTCTAGATCATCTTAAATGGTTTTTCTCATAATGGACGCCTCTCGATACATAATAATTGATTGATGTATACGAAAGGAAAAATCATACCTTGTTGAACATAGTGCGGTCCAAAATGATTTTCTGAGCATTCCGGTATCCTTACAGGATCATGTCCTAGAAATGGCTGCATATCTACGAAAAGGTAACCTCAAAATCCAGCCCCAAGACTCCATAAAAGTTATGGACGGGGAGGATTCTAATCTTAAGTATGTTAAGATAAGGGTTGTCAACTTATGTGAAAAGGTTTCAAAGGATAAGCTTGGGACAAGATTTGACAAGTGTCTGATTTGTGGGACATCCTAAAAAGTAAGTTTAGGGTATATGTTCTATAATTCTACTTAGCAAAAGGTGTTTGTTACGAAACACAGCGCCTTCTAAGATAAATGTGTTTATCATTAAAAGGGGCTAGTGGGAAGATAATAGATCTTGAAGAGTTCAAGAACCACAAAACACTATA
This sequence comes from Panax quinquefolius, assembly GCA_020205615.1. NCBI lineage: Eukaryota > Viridiplantae > Streptophyta > Magnoliopsida > Apiales > Araliaceae > Panax > Panax quinquefolius. The sequence goes on along the minus strand of CM035169.1, from coordinate 27,460,956 downwards.
AGTCAAATAAGAGGAACACTGTAGATAGACCTGTTATACCACTGGCCAATCGTAAATGCGGAATAGTACTAGAAGATACAGGAGGTATGGATTCATCATAGATGATGATGATGAGAGGTACACATCATAGAAGATGATGATCCGATTACATACGATGAGGTAAGTGTTGTGAACACTTTGAGAAATGGATTGAAGCAAGTTTCTCAAATATGGAACATTTGTTTTGATGAGGCAATCAAAAGAGTTTGATTTTATCAAAATAAGAATGAACCTAGTGTGTACAAAAGAATTCGGTGGGGGCATCGTGAAATTTCTAGTATTATATGTTGATATACTACGGATGAGGAATTACATACCAATGCTCTGATCAGTAAAGATAAAAGTTGTCTAAACATTCCTCCATGAATGAATTGGAAGAGTATCTTAATTGGGGATATAAATCTATATAGATAGATTTAAGAGGATGCTCGACTTAACCCGAGGCGTATATTCATTTGATGTTAAAGTCGTTTAGCATGGCAAACTCAAGAGATGTCTCGTGTCGATGAGCTATGGGTGTATATCTCTTAATAGTCCCCACGGACTCAAAAAAGAGGTCGCATGAGTGACAATCATGTATCTGATGAAATATACGAGACACGATGTTGATCGGTCGTATTATGGAGAAGTTCACTATGAGTCGGTGAAAAACATCTTAAAGTTCTTAAGCGGCACTAAGGATGTGATATATTCATGGTGGGTCCGAATTAAAACTAGAGGATTTATGAGACTCAAGTTTTCGAGAGAGAGACCAAGACGACGAAAAAATCCACTTTAAGGTAAAGTGTTACCTTGAGCAGTGGTGCGAGTGAATTGGAAAAGTTTCAAGCAATGAAAAGAGTTCTTTGGTTTAGTGATAAAGACAAAGTATATAGCTATAAATGAAGGCTATGAGTTGATTGTTTGGATTAAAAGTTCATTCTGAGAACTAGGAATAGTTCTAAGTCTCATCTTGGATCTAAACATGTGTTGTGGCACTTTCATTTGATTATTAGAATCATTAAAAGATGGAAAATCACTATAGAGATAGTGGACTCTCAAGAACAACATTACATATCCATTAACTAAAGCTTATCCAACGGCGGGATAATCGTCACTTAGAAGAAGAGTATAAGATACCATGGCGATTGGCTTTAGTGCAAGTGGGAGATTGAAAGTAGTATGCACACAAGCCGATCATGTTTGATGATAAAGCATATACTTTGTAACAATCTTATTCATTTATTAATAAAAAGTATTAATTTATTAAAGGCTTTTAATTATCTACATGATCTTTTGTTTTTATAATATGTGATAAACCCGTAGTTTTAAGCAATGCTTTTAGAATAATGATGATGATCATTCTAATGAGATCTAAATTCTTAGAAAGCTTAAAACTAAAATAGTTCCCAATCATTGGATTACTAAATTGGGGATTAGTGAATCAGGATAGATTGGTACATCGTTCTTGCTTTCATTGGATGAGGATGATTGATCTCGTGATCATTTGTGTGGAGACACTAAAAGCAAGTATGTAGGTGCTTATTAGAGAATAAGTTCCTTTGAGCATTGGCTCGCTAAGGAATACCTAATGGAGTTTTATTTGCTGTCGATAGGAATTCTGTAGTGATAGTAGTACAAGTAATCCTTGGACTTGAGATCATCATAGTATCTTGTGTATGATGAGTTATACTTTGACTTATTCCTTAAGACCCTTAGGGTATATCAAAGGGTATGCTTGGGTATAATAAGTTGTACATGGAGATAATGTATGATCGATAAAGAATCTACCACTTCTAATAAAGAAGAGAAATGTCTATGTGATTCGATAAATGACAACCCAGTAGTCCTTGGCGGCGAGAATGAAATTAGAAAGGAGTTTCTAATTTGCATTATTTGGAGTTGTGCATTTAAGGATCGAAATACATATAATTAAATAAAATAAGACTTGTGATGTAATTCCATGTCTTATATTTAATTGGGACATTGTATGGTGGAAGGATTGAATTATGCGGTAACTATTTACTCAAAGGTTCTTTTATGATTAATGTTGAAATCTATATTATACGGAAAAGTCGTTGATCATTAGGGGAGGCTTATCCCTATTGTAGAATAAATATTATTTATTTAAATAAATTAATTGTTTAATTTATTTATTTAAATAAGATTAGAATTATTCTAATTGATTTATTCACAATAGGTTTAATATGGAGAACCTAAAGGGTCACACCATAAAAGGAAGAATAATTATTTAAGAAGTTAATGGCATAATATCGTAATAATATGTTATGTATATTTAATTTAATCTATGGTGATAGAATAAATTAAATAGCTTAATATTATTATTTAATATTTTAGAAATATTAAATATAAATTAATAAGAGAGTCTTATTAATATTATTACAATTATTATTATTTTAATTTCTAAAAGAGTTTAGAAATTAATTTAATATAAGTACTCTCATTTATTCTAATTGGATTAGGAAGGAAAATTAGTTAAAGAGTTTAATTAATTATCCTAATAAGATTAGGGAGCTTAATTAATTAAAAGAATTTAATTAATTAAATAAATCTCAATTTCTTAATTGTTAAGGTGGGTTGCCCACATCTATAAATAAGAGAGTCTTATTATGGGTATGGGGGTTGTTGACTTTTCAACTTATCGACATAATTTCAATTTGTTGGAAATCGCCTTTTACATAGAGATAGAAAACTAGGGTTTGAGCCAAATACCCATCTTCTTTGAATTTTCTTCTTCCTTGGTGGATCACCTCTAGAGGCCAAACATTTGGGTGGCTAACGTTGATCGAAGGAAAGAACCAAACCGGTGGATTGAGTTCGAAGGATTTGGAGGTGGAGGTGAACTTGTACACGAGGAAGTTTCGATCTTGAGGGTATGATTTTATTCTTTATCTTTTTGTTTTAATTAATAATTGTGCGAAAGGTATATGGTTTGTAAAAATTTTAAACTCGATTTTATCTCGCTTAGCCGCTTAATTTATGCAATTTGAATTGCATTTCGATCTTAGAGGTATGATTTTATTCTTTATCTTAAGACCGAAATTTTTTAATAAAAAGAATTTCCTTTATTTAATATTGAAATAGTAAGAGGTTGATTTGATTAATGTGGGTGATTTCAAAATAAGTAGTGGTTATAAAATGGAATTTGTTAGGGATTTATTTTTTGAAATATTAAATCTTTTGATTTGATTATAAAATGGATAATAAAGGGTGTATGGGCCCGCAAATAAAGCGATTGGATGAGGAAAGCGCAAATTTGGGTGGTTATGGTTATAAAATATTCATTTTGTCAGGGAATTTAGTAGATTGGTTTTAATACGATGTCTATTAATGGTTGATTGACGTATGTGAATTTGATAATTATTGATTGATTGATAAAGCTTGAGTTTGGGTGGTTATAAATAGGCGTGGATGAGGAAAGCTTAAAGTTTGGGTGGTTATTAACTGTAGTAGTTATTCGAATTAAGGCATTGGAAAGACCGGTGGAATACCTTAGTTAAAATTGATGTCTGGCGTGGTTAATGAGAATAGCACCGGTATTACAGTATTGTTGAATTATTTTATTTTAAGATGGCACTATTTCAATAATTTTCACGGTGAATTCGCATTGATATTTTATTTTATTGATTCAATAATTGTTGCGTTGATATTTTATATTATTATTATTTCAATAATTGTCTTTGCCGCATATTTCCCATTATCGGATCAATAATTCATATTATTTAAATAATATTATTAGATAGCATTATTGGCAATGTCTAGAAAGTTACATCGAGGAGAGGTTTGGTCACTAATGCGGCGCCCGAGAAGGAGAGATCCTTATTGGAAAGCCCCTCTTTCTGAAACTACTGGTTGTATAATTGTGATTACGTAATATTATTTGTGAATAATTAATTATTGATTCATATGATAAGGAAATATTTATTTTATATGAATATAAATGATGGATTTATTTATGTGGTTATTAATGAAGGAATTAATGTTGAGGTGTTTTATCGGTATTTTATCGGATTGGAGGTATTAAAAATCAAATCGATTGTTATTTATAGCTATATTATTAAGGGGTTATAATTTTTAATCCAAATAGTTGGATTGTGGTTATTTTTGGGTATGTTATACATACATAAGTTGAGTATATGTCCACAAATTTTGAAGCAGTTAAAATGCACGAATGATTTGTTTGTGAATTTTAAGAGGTGTCGGATTCGGAAATTAGGTTTATAATTGATTTTGGTGGAAAATTCTAGAATTGAGTGGGCCCCACTTGTGGTTGGTGAAAAATATGCTGAATTTTATTTCAAATGTGGTGGGTGGCAATAGTAGCGAGGTAAAGCCATTAGGTAGCGAAGTCGAAGTCTGCTTGGTGGCTAATTAACATTTTCTATAAATAGAGGGCTAAGTTAGAATTGAAAATCACACGAAACAAAGTTTTTCTCTCTTTCTCTCTATATTATCGAGCGTATTTTGTGAGTATTTAGATACTTTGAGAGTTCTTTATTCAAGACAAGTTTCATCAAACATCACTTGGACCTTTCCTTAGAAATCTTGATTCTTTGAGGTAAGGGATGTTATTTTCTTCTCAAATGATATTAATTCTTGATATCATTATCTTTGAAATATTGGTTGGTACTTTTTATCAAATTTGGAACTTTTTCATGTCGGGGTTACTTATTCATGAGTTCTTATTCACGAGTTTACTATTCATGAGTTCTTATTCACGAGTTCTTATTCATTGATGCGTGAAGATGTTTTTTGTGGAATTTCTATCTTTTGGTGTTTGAGATTACTTATTCACGTATCTGCCTTTATTCACGATATCTGACACTTATTCACGAATACGGCACTATTCATAGAAAAATGAAAATTTTTTTTTCGTCTAAAATATCTATTACGGATACTAGCTTTGATTGTATCCATGTTTTGATCATTCTTGAATTTTACACCACTATGATTATTTTTGAGGTATTATTGGACATGGATAAAACCAAGTATGAATCCTTAATCCTTAATCCTTGTCATTTTGTTTCCTTTGGATTCGTTCTTTAAAATATTTTTCATCATCCTCGGTCTTAAATGATGATATTATTGAATATCTTTGGCTTTGTAGTGTAAAGATGAATGATTTCTGAAGAATATCTTTGGCACTGTAGTGCAAAGATGATGGCAGTGTTTAAATGAACATGAATGATCGATGAATATCTTTGGCACATAGTGCAAAGATGAGCAGTGTTTAAATGAACATGACCGATGATGAATATCTTTGGCCTTTAGTGCAAAGATGAGCAGTGTTGAGATGAACATGACCGATTGATGAATATCTTTGGCTGTAGTGCAAAGATGAATATTTGATTTGAGATGAATATTGATTGATGTTCTGAGGATAAAATATTGATGATGGTATTAAATTCATAGATTATAGTAGATTTCATTCTCTACGTAACTCTTCTATGAATTATTATTTAAAATGCGAATATTGATCCGAAACTTGTTATCTATTGTATTCTATCAGATTTTTCCTCATTGGAGACTAACGATAATTTGTTGTATATTATCTTAGTGTAACATTCTTTCTTGGGCTAGTTGAGCTCACCCTTTTCCTTGTTGTTCCATTTTTCTTCTCGGGAGGCGAGAATGTAGCGAGTACTAGTCGGGGTATGGAATGAAGGTTCTAGAGAGAGTTGTTTAGTAGTCCTCACCATTATTGTAAAATAATGTATCAATAGATGTGATGAGGATTTATTTGAGTATAAATATTATCAGAAGATAATATTTGTATTTAAACTCGCAGTTTATTGTTGTGATAATAAAGTTGTAGTTGTTTACGTACCATGTATTTGGCGACTCGAGAATGGGTTGGATGGAATGGACCTATTTTGGGGTCGTCACGGTTTAATATCGAGCTTAGGGATATGATCTCTGGCGGAGATGGGGAATAGAACTAGGAGGGAGAGGCGAGTAAAGTCCTTCGTTAGTGTGTCCTACCTAAGCTTATTTGTTAGTTGGTCGATATATAGGGATATTATGTGATATATTGATTTCCTTAATTAACCCTTATTTTATGGCGGTATTTGAGAATGTCGATTGAGAATATTAATAATGGAGTAAATGAGACAGTGGAGATGCTGTACTTAACAACGAGGAGAGCGTGCATGCAGTGGCAATGTACCTCTGTGAATAACACCACCTGCGGATGATGATGAGCGAGGGATGTTTAGAAGCTTTTTGTAGTTCATGCAAAATCGAGACGAGGGAGACTCGTGTTCAAAATCTGAGGAGAAGATGATAGCAATTCACGGGTGGTCACGACCCAAGCGATTCAAAGAGTTGGGACCACCGAAGTGCGGGAAAGCGAGATCCGATCATGGCGGAAACATGGGTCAAGCAAATTACCAAGATATTCGATGTCTTGGGATGCGAGAGAACAGAAAGTTCCATTCGCTACTTTTATGTTAAAATGGCGAGGCATTCTTTGGTGGGAATCGTGAAGCGTACCCATTCAACGGTACTTTCGGCATGTCATGGGAGACGTTTGAAGCAGTTCAATGACAAGTACTTCCACGAAAGTATTCGTCGTATGAAGGAAGTGGAGTTTATTAGATTGGAGCGAGAATAACATGGCGGTGTCCCGATGACGAGGCGAAGTTCGCGGAGTTATCCCATGTGTTGCACCTCATTTGGTAGAGAATGAGGAGCGCATTACGCGGATGTTTACGAGAGGTTTGAAACGGCATACGTCGATATCTCATTTCTCATAAATTTTCTCTATTCCGGATGTTGTAAATGAGGGCTCGATTGTTAGAAGCGAGATAACGAAATACGTTCAACCGAGGGACCATAACCGAGGATCATACCAAAGATAGCGATCATCGAATAACGATAACCCGGTGGAGAAAGAAGAATACGGACAAAGGCGGTAACCACTACGGTGGTAATCGTGGCCATGAAAATAGAAGAAGCGAGTTGGGAGGAGATTTTAAAAAGAGGAGATTCAACAACGACCATGTGAAGGCGTCGGCGCCCGATGCAACCGGTTCAAGGAGGAGAAAGACCATTGGTCGTATGTTACAAATCGGGAAGAGGGACATATCACCAAAGCGCCCACAACAGTTTAAGGTATGTTATAATTGTGGAAAGAAGGACATATCGCTCGAGATCAGACGATATCGAAACCCGATCCAGTGAGGAATGGTGACTCAAAAGGATGTCGAAGAAAAGTCAAAGTCAGCGATTCTTGGAAGAGCGTTTGTCGTGGCCGGTCAAAATCGAGGAACCAACGAAGTTAGCAGGTTAGTTAATTATAAATTCTTTGCGAAGTTTATACCTTACTAGATCTGGGTTCTACCCATTCTTTTATCTCTCTTGCTTTGCGCTCAGCGTTTGAACTTGACTACGGAGAAATTAGACTTTGACCTATTTATGGAGACTCAGTTAGGAGAAACTTTCATTACATCCGTTGTTTAAAAATCTTGTTTGATTCAAGTTGGCACCATTACTTACACTGTTGACCTTATCTCTTTAAAGATACTTGCTTTTGGGGATTGATTGGTTAACTACTCATCATGTAAAATTGATTGCTTTCGTAAGGTTGTTAGTTTTCATACTCCTAAGCAACTTTGTTATTTGAATTCGAGCAATCAAACCATTGAAGTCAAACATTTTCATATCAAGCCATGAAGTCATTCGTTTATTACGGATGTCAAGTTTTCTCGATCCATGTTATGGATTTGAATAAAGACACGTCGATTTGAATAATATTCTGTTGTTATTGATTTTTCCGACGTATTTCTGAAGAATTTCTTGGTTTACTCCCAAAACACGATATTAAATATTGTATCGACTTTGAACCGGTACAAAACTCATTTCTAAAATCTCATATCGAATGGCTCTATTGAACTTCGGGAGTTAAAAATTCAACTATATAATTTGGTACTGAGCCTTTATCTTGTGATTTTTGTGGAATTCACCTAAGCCGAACTCTGTAAGGGACGTCATATTAAATGCGATAAGTAAAGCGATAGGTGTCATTGTGACGTCTTATCAAGGTTGGGATATGAGTCGCGATTTGAGAACAACCTAAGTCGATAATCGAAAATCGTGTTTTCTAGGCTTAGTTGGTTATTATCGGAGATCGTTGAAGGATATTCTCGAATCGCTATTCCATTAACGTAGCTAACTTCGTAGAGATACAAAATTCAAATGGAGCAAGGAATGTGGGAAGAGCTTGAAGAACTCGAGAGGAGACTCATTTAAAGATATGTTACGACCATGCCATCACGAAAAGCGAGCGTGATAGGCGGCGTGTTGAGTAGAAGATCGTATACAAATACGAGTCTGATATTGTCAAAGACTCATTTCAGTATAATATACAAATAATAGAGATGGAGATGAAAACTCTAGGTACCCACGTGATGATATCTGATGCGTGATGATATCTGAGTATAATCGACTTTAATCGATAAAGTTAAAAATTTATTCAAGCTACACCGGTGATGAATTTGAAGAAGGAGGTGCGAAGAAGTTGTTATTTAAAAGTGAGAATCGGTGAGGTGAGAAAGCTCAAACCTTCGATTTATTAATCCATTTGAAATTCTCGATCGAATAGGGCGTGGCCTATAGACTCGTTTTACCACCAAGTATGTACGCGTGTTCATAACGTTTTCACGTATCGATGTTACGTAAATATGTGGACGACCGAAACACGTCATTGAGTTAGAAACCGGACGAGATAGCCAGAAGACTTAACGACGAGGAGGTACTGTCAAGATTTTGTAGAGGAAAGAACATGACCTATGTACAGAGGTTATACCATAAGTTAAAGTTTTGTGGAGAAACCATCTTTATTGAGGAAATGACACGGGAGTTGGAAAGCGAAAATGAAAGCGAGGTATCTTTACCTTTTGAAACACACAGTCGACGTCGATTTCGAGGACGAAATTTCATAAGGAGGGAGGTTGTAAGACCTCAGAAATTTTTTTTAAATAAAAGGAATTTCCTTTATTTATTATTTTGAAATAGTAAGGGTTGATTTGATTAATGTGGATAGTAAAGGGTTAAATACATAAATATTTCAAAATAAGCAAGTGGTTATAAAATATTCATTTTTATTAGGGAATATTCGTTTAGTAAGTAGAATATTAAATGCTTGTGGAGAATATTTAAATGCGACAATGCAATGCCCACGTATGTATGGGCCCCATAACATGAAAGCGATTGGATGAGGAAAACGACAAAGTTTGGGTGGTTATAAATAATCTGGCGTAGTTATTAAATTAAGGCGTAGTTATTACTGAATTAAAAATTTGTTGGAATACCCGGTGGTTAAAATACGATGTCTGGCGTGGTTAAAGATGGCACCACGGTATTGCTGCAGTATTGTTGAATTATTGATTAAATACGTAAGATGGCACTACTCAATAATTTTCACGGTAATTCTTATTCAATATTTTATTTTATTGATTCAATAATTGTTGCGTTGATATTTTATATTATTATTGTTTCAATAATTGTCAACTTTATGATATTTCCCATTATCGGATCAATAATTCATATTATTTAAATAATATTATTAGATAGCATTATTGGCAATGTCTAGAAAGTTACATCAAGGAGAGGTTTGGTCACCTAATTGCGGCAGTGATGAGAGAGATCCTTATTGGAAAGCCCCTCTTTGAGGAGCTACCTGGTTGTCATAATTGTGATTCTGTAATATTATTTGTGAATAATTAATTATTGATTCATACGATAAGGAAATATTTATTTTATATGAATATAAATGATGGATTTATTTATGTGGTTATTAATGAAGGAATTAATGTTGAGGTGTTTTATCAGTATTTTATCGGATTGGAGGTATTAAAAATCAAATCGGTGTTATTATAGCTATATTGCGGGGGTTATAATTTTTAATCCGACCGTTGGATTGTGGTTATTTTTGGGTATGTTATACATACATAAGTTGAGTATATGTCCACAAATTTTGAACCGTTAAAAATGCACGAATGATTTGTTGTGAATTTTAAGAGGTGTCGGATTCGGAAATTAGGTTTATAATTGATTTTGGTGGAAAATTCTAGAATTGAGTGGGCCCCACTTGTGGTTGGTGAAAAAATGTGCTGAATTTTATTTCAAATGTGGTGGGTGGCAATAGTAGCAGAGTAAAGCCATCGGGTAGTTGTCGAAGTCTGCCTTGGTAGGCTAACATTTTCCTATAAATAGAGAGGGCTAAGTTAGAATTGAAAATCACACGAAACAAAGTTTTCTCTCTTTTCTCTCTATATTATTGAGCGTATTTTGTGAGTATTTAGATACTTTGAGAGTTCTTTATTCGAAGACAAGTTTCATTCAAAGATCACTTGAGCTTTTCCTTAGAAATCTTGATTCTTTGAGGTAAGGGATGTTATTTTCTTCTCAAATGATATTAATTCTTGATATCATTATCTTTGAAATATTGGTTGGTACTTTTTATCAAATTTGGAACTTTTTCATGTGGGGTTACTATTCATGATTTACTATTCACGAGTTACTATTCATTATTACTATTCTATTCACGATTCTTATTCACGAAAGTACTATTAAGCATGAAGCGTGAAGATGTTTTTTTGTGGAATTTCTATCTTTGGGTGTGGAGTTACTATTCACGATATCACGGCCTTATTCACGTATCTGACCACTATTCACGAATCTGGCCTTTCTAAGACTATTCATAGAAAAATGAAAATTTTTCTTTTAAATCTAAAATATCTATTACGGATACTAGCTTTGATTGTATCCATGTTTTGATCATTCTTGAATTTTACACCACTATGATTATTTTTGAGGTATTATTGGACATGGATAAAACCAAGTATGAATCCTTAATCCTTAATCCTTGTCATTTTGTTTCACTTTGGATTCGTTCTTTAAAAATATTTTCATCATCCTCGGTCTTAAATGATGATATTATTGAATATCTTTGGCTTTTTGTAGTGCAAAGATGAATGATTTCTGAAGAATATCTTTGGCACGTAGTGCAAAGATGAGCGGTGTTTAAATGAACATAATACATGGATCGATGAATATCTTTGGCACTTAGTGCAAAAGATGAGCGGTGTTTAAATGAACATGACCGATGGTGATGAATATCTTTGGCCTTTAGTGCAAAGATGAGCAGTGTTGAGATGAACATGTGGAATTGATGAATATCTTTGGCTGTAGTGCAAAGATGAATATTTGATTTGAGATGAATATTGATTGATGTTACGAGGATAAAATATTGATGATGAATTTATTAAATTCATAGATTATAGTAGATTTCATTCTCTACGTAACTCTTACATGAATTATTATTTCGGCTGCGAATATTGATCTCGAAACTTGTTGTCTATTGTATTCTATCGATTTTTCCTGTTGGAGACTAACGATAATTTGTTGTATATTATCTTAGTCATAACATTCTTCTTGGGCTAGTTGAGCTCACCCTTTTCCTTGTTGTTCCATTTTTCTTCTCGGGAGGCGAGAATGTAGCGAAGTACTTAGTCGGGGTATGGAATGAAGGTTCTAGAGAGAGTTGTTTAGTAGTCCTCACCATTATTGTAAAATAATGTATCAATAGATGTGATGAGGATTTATTTGAGTATAAATATTGTCTAGAAGATAATATTTGTATTTAAACTCTGATTTATTGTTGTGATAATAAAGTTGTAGTTGTTTACGTACCATGTATTTGGCGACTCGAGAATGGGTTGGATGGAATGGACCTATTTTGGGGTCGTCACACCAAAGGTTATCCTGCACAAACCAAAAAGGTAGTTTAAGAGGCGTTTTTTTTCTCGTGACGAGGAACACGAATAAAATTATCACGGGTAAGTTAATCATAAGCTCTTGCGAAGTCTATCGTGTTAGATATGCAGTTCTACCCACTCTTTTATTTCACCTAGTTGTGTTCAACGTTTAAATTTGACTCAGAAGAAGTTAAACTTTGACTTATTGGTTGAAACTTCGTTAGTAGGAGCCTACGTTCTGCGCTACTATTTTTAAATCTTGTTTGATTCAAATAAACATTTTCACGTTACACCGTCGATCTTATCTTTTTGAAAATATTTGCCTTTGAAGTGATTTTAGGAATCAATTGGTTAACTACTCATCATGCTTTTAGTAGGTTGTTAGTTTTTATATTCATAACCAACTTGTTGTGCGAATTCAAGTAACCAAACTACTAAAGTCAATTATTGTCATATCAAGCCATAAGTAAAGAGCCCCGAACCTTTCGTTGTTGACTTCTTGTGTGGAATGCGAAGCCGGACTTTCGTGGGTGACATCGTGAATGAAGATGGCAAGTTGATAGGTATCATTGTGAGGTCTTTATCGGGTTAAGGGATAGAAGTCACGATTGGTATTAATGTGACGTCTTATTCAAGTCTTGGTAGCGAGTATGATTTTGAATGATATTTCTATCATTAAAAATTTCTGGCGTATTCTTGAAGACTTCTTAGCCTACTTAGAGCATGAAATCGAATTTCAGTATTGACCCAAATATAAAACCCATTTCTTAAACCCTCAAATATTTCTTGACTAAAATGAGCGGTTTCGTGGTTTATGATGAAAGTCATAATAAAAGCATTGAACTAATGAAAATCATGGGTATACGTGGTATTAGTAAGTGTTGTGATGAGTTATGTTGGTTAGTATTTGAAAATGAAAGTTTCTTAAAAATCACGAGGAGTTAAAAACAGATTTTGGTGAAAAAGCGTAACATGAAATTCAATTGACCAAATCTCCTATTATATTTTGAATTTTTGAGTGTGGTTATGTCCTAGAGTTAGATCTATGAGTTACCTAACTAATCCAAGTGGAATCAATGAAAAGGTGTTGTAGATTTTCGTGTGGGTGATTTTAGCAAAGGAATCAAAACTTGAAAATGTCAAAAAGCTGCTGCCACGTTTTTGTAAAGGGCTGTTTTGGCCACTAAATTTATGTGAAAAATTCTGGCCTTTTGGGACATGGAAATATATGTTATAAAGTACCTCCTGTCCAAAAAATGAGCTCATTCGACTTAAAATGAACAAGTTATAACCATTTCAATATTTAGGTTTTTTTGACGAAAAATGCTATAAGCTGGAGTTCTATAACTCCGGTACCCATGAAATTTAAGCGGAGGCTCACATTAACATGTGTAAGGTCCTGCCAAGATTTGGAAATTTCTGGAGTTAAACTTGAGGTAGCAAATTTCTTAAGGAATTAATTAGAAATTGATTTTTGAAAAATAGTAAATGAATTTTAAAAATTAGAGAAAATATATTTTCATTATGGGACTATATTATGCTAAATCCCGAAAAAGAAATATTTTTGGGACTGATTTGGTATTTTTCATGAAAATAGTTTAGTTATGAACATATGAGTTAAATATGTTATGTGAAGTAACAAAGTTGAAAATAGGATTTTATGGCTAGAGAATCCTATATAGAGTATATGCATATTTTTTGATGAGGATTTGATAATTGGTGATGATATCGTATGAGTATGGCATTTTGAATGATTAAATGCATTATATGGTAAAGCGTAAACAATTGAGATAAATTGTTTATAAATTTAAGAAGTGATTAAAATATTGTTATAATATTAATGATATTAGATTATGAGATTATTAAGTGATTGATAACATGGGGATATTTTTGAATCTGGATAAATTATATTATAAATGTTTAATATTTATCCTTTATCTAATTTGATTGATTCTTTATATCATTATCTTCATTGTTTATATAATGTTGAAAGTCAAATACGTGGCTGTAGTGCGTAGATGGACTTGGTATGATTATGACGAGGGATTGTTCGGTATAATCATGTAGTAATGAAAACACGATTATCTTTGGTCGTAGTGCATGGATAATTTGTGGTCGTGATACTAATGAATACACGATTATCCTTGGTAGTAGTGCATGGATAATTTGTGGTCGTGATCTTAATGAATAATACGATTATCTTTGGTAGTAGTGCATGGATAATTTGTGGTCGTGATACTTAATGAATACACGATTATCTTTGGTAGTAGTGCATGGATAATTTGTGGTCGTGATACTAATGAATACGATTATCTTTGGTAGTAGTGCATGGATAATTTGTGGTCATTAATCTTAATGAATACACGATTATCTTTGGTAGTAGTGCATGGATAATTCATGGTCGTGATACTAATGAATATCCTTGGCACGTAGTGCGGGGATGATTCGATGATATGGATTAATTATTGGTGAGTCTCGTGAATGAAATATTAATTCATGGATGTGTAAAAAGTCATCTTTGGTAGTAGTGCATTGATAGACTTGGTATGATTATGACCACTACGATTATTCGGTATAATAATCATGATCAGATTGAAAACACGAATATCCTTGGCCGGTAGTGCATGGATAATTCGTGGTCGTGATACTATTAAGTAGCTGCGTCTCGGCATTATTGGTTTTACAGTTGTATATCTTTGCTTTGTGAGCAGCAAAGATGAATTGTTAATGAATATCTTTGGCGGATTAGAAGATGAATTTAATATTTTTAACGATAAAGGTATTCAAGGTATCCTCACCTCTTTATCATATCAGTGCACGTACCCTAATTTCGAGGGCTGAAATTTCATAAGAAGGGAGGTTGTAAGACCCCTTTTATAAATAAAGATGAATTTTCTATAAATATTATTTTGAATATTATGGAATAAATTTGATATAATGTTATAGTTGTGGGTAATATTTATAAATTTTGCAAAGTAAGCAAGTTTTTATAAAATATTCGTTTGGTGGGGAATATTCTTTTTGTCGGGGAATATTAAAGACGACGGCTCAATCGATGGTGGACCCCCTAACGGAAGTATTGTAAATAGTTAGAAAGCGACAAAATTATCTTTCTATAAAAATAACGGCAGAGGTGTTACTGTTAAAAGCTGTTGAACTACCCGGTAGTAAAAAAATGCGATGTCTGGCGTGGTTGCGTAGTAGCACTGCGGTATTGATTATTGATCTTTACGTGAGAAGTCACTTAGCTATACTCAATTATTGCTTCTGATAATTCTTTGATCATATCTCTTATATTATTGATTCAATTATTGTCATAGTATCATACATATAATATGTTATATTATTAAATCAATAATTGAGACGACAAGTTATAAATGATTAATAATTGTTGAAAGATTAAATATGTGTTGATTAAAAATAAAATGATTTGTGGTAATATTTATTGATCCTTGATGTATATAAAGTACATTATGAGGCGTTTGTGGTAAGTTTGATTATTTTATGGGGGCCCATATATCATCATCTAAGAGTCTCTTCAATCGATAGTATTTACCTTTGTGAATAGTAATTACCTTTGTGAATAGTAATTACCTTCATCGATAGTATTTACCTTTGTGAATAGTAATTACCTTCGTCAATAGTATTTTCCTTCGTCAATAGTAATTACCTTTGTGAATAGTAATTACCTTCGTCGATAGTAATTACCTTCGTCGATAGTAATTACCCCTCGCAAATAGTAGTTGTCCCTTGATATTACGAGAGTTAAGCGCCTCTTGATTGTTCAAGGGTTAATTACCCCTTCATGAAATAGTAGTTGTCTCTTGATATTACAAGAGTCATTTTGACCCTTCGTTAAGACCAAGAGCCACCCTCGTTTTTCTATAAATAGAAAGCTCATTCCTTCATTATTTCTTACGAATTCATTGAAACTACAGAGAAACTATAAAGAGAAAGAAGAAAAGTATTCGCTACTTCACTTTTCCAATATTAGGTTCTTCTAAGGTAAGGGATATTATTTGTTGTACCGTAAGGGGTGTTATTCTTTCTTATTCATGAAGAGAACTTACATTATTCCATTTTTATTATTACATTGGAATAACTCGTATATCTGTGACATACCTATACTTGGTGAAATTCCTCTGTTATTCCATTTTTATTATTACATTGAATAATAACAGATATCTGTGGCATACCTATACATAATCTGTATCGTGGTTTACCCTATACTTGGTGACATTCTTCTATTATTACATTTGGAACATCACATGCGTATGTTTTACGGGACTGGTTCCGTCTTTATTATTATTACATTGGAACATCACATGCATGTGTTTTACAGGACTGGTTTAAAATCTTTATCATTCTGTTTGAATATCTATCGTGTGTTTTACATCGGATCTGGTTCCATCTTTATTATTCTGTTGGAACATCCTGTCGGTGTGAATTTCACACGACACGGTTCATTATTATTATTACATTGGAATAACACTCGTCATGCGGCAATACCGCATGCGTGGTGATTTCTTTTGTTATTCCATTTTTATTATACCCGGTTGGTTAAAACTTTGACTTATACTCCATGAAATTAGTAGAATATTCTTGATATTTGCGTTTCATCCAATATCTTTTCATGAAAATATTCTTACGATCATTCTTGAATTTTACTCTACAAAACGATATCATGTTGACAATTTGGGACGTTATTAGTTCCTGAATAAATTAATTCGTGAACTTGTTTTATTGAATTACTATGTCATTGTCATCATCCTCATGTTATATTATGTTATCTTTTGGTCGACGATGCATAGATGAATTTAGTATGATTATGACCGGGGATCATTCGGTATAATCATGGCTTGTTATAAATGATGTGATAAAAGTCCTCGGTGGCACTGTAATGCGATGATGGATAGTTTTTGGTATGATTATGACCGGGGTGATTCGGTATAGTCATGACCATTGATAATTTGATGAAAATCCTTGGAAGTGGTACGAGGGATGATTAGATATTGTGGTTTATTCATTAAAGCCGAGTCTTAGTGATAAAATTGATGAAAACCTTTTAAAACCTAAAAGATAGTAGACTTTATTTTCTACTTGACTCTTTTAATGGATTCGATATTTACCGCTTGATTAAAGCTGAGTTTGTCTATTGTATTTTATCGGTTTAACATTGTTGAAGACTATTGATAATTTATTACGCATTATCTTAGTTATAATATTTCTTCTTGGGCTAGTTGAGCTCACCCTTTCTTTTCTTTTATTCTCTTGAGGAAATGAGAATATAGTTGGGACGAGTCGGGGAGCGGAGTAATGGTCGGAGGATAGCATTAGTAGTCCTCACTATTCTGTGAAATAGTGTGATAATAATTGTAATGAGGACTCTTTTTGAGTTTGTATAATATCTAGTAGACAATATTTGTATTCAAACTCACAGTTTATGTCGTATTGTACACGACAGTTATATTAGTAAGTTGTATTTAAATTCTGTACCATGTAAGTGGCGACCCAAGATGGGTGACGTATACCTAATTTTGGGGGCGTCACACCTAGTGCTTCATTATTTTTTACGAATTCATTCAAGCTATAGAGAGAGAAAGTATAGAGAGAATAAGAGAGAAAGAAGAAGAGTATTATGTTACTACACTACTGCAGTATTCAATCTACTACTAATGTAAGGGGTGTTATTCTTTCTTATTCATGAAGAGAAATGTTGTTATTTCATTGCTTATTATTACATTGGAATAACTCAGATAATGTGGTTTACCTATACTTGGTGACATTCTACTATTATTACATTGGAACATCACATGCATGTGTTTTACATCGGACTGGTTAAAATCTTTATTATTATTACTGTTGGAACATCCTTTTTCGTGTTTTTACAGGACTGGTTTCCGTCTTTTTATTATTATTACGTTAGAACATCTGCTCGTGTGTTTTACAGGACTGGTTAAAATCTTTATTATTCTGTTGGAACATCATGTGCGGTGCAAATTTTGCCTAACTTTGATTCTATTATTATTATTACATTGGAATAACACATACATCACAATCTGCGCATGCATGGTGATTTCTTTTGTTATTCCATTCTTTATTATCTGTGATTGGTTAAAGTTTTGACTTATACTCCATGAAATTAGTAGAATATCCTTGATAATTGCGCTTCATCTAGTATCTTTTCATGAAAATATTCTTACGAGCATTCTTGAATTTTACTCTCAAAGCGATATCGTGT
This sequence comes from Panax quinquefolius, assembly GCA_020205615.1. Taxonomy (NCBI): domain Eukaryota; kingdom Viridiplantae; phylum Streptophyta; class Magnoliopsida; order Apiales; family Araliaceae; genus Panax; species Panax quinquefolius. The sequence goes on along the minus strand of CM035169.1, from coordinate 27,442,917 downwards.
TGACAATTTGGACGTTATTGGTTCTTGGACAAATTAATTCTTGAACTTGTTTTACTAAATTCTTATATCATTGTCATCATCCTCGTATTTATATTTTTTGAAAGTCATATGTGGCCTGTAGTGCATAAATGGACTTGGTATGATTATGAACAGGGATTATTTGGTGTAATCATGACCGTAATGTTACAAATGATGTGGTAAAAGTCCTCATTGGCCCGTAGTGCATTGATGGACAGTTGTTGGCGTGATCATGACCATTAATGAATACACAAATGTCCTTGGCTGTAGTGCATGGATAATTTGTGGTCGTGATACTAAAGAATATCCTTGGCCGTAGTGCAGGGGTGATTCGATGATGTGGATTATTTATTAAGCTGAGTCCCAGCGATAAAAGTCATGAAAAACCTTTTAAATCATAAAAGATAGTAGATTTTATTCTCTACTTGACTCTTTTAATGGATTATTTATTCCGCTGCAGTTAAACTTGATGTTGTTATATTTTATCAGTTTAACACGGTTGAAGGCTAACGATAATTTATTCTACATTATCTTAGTCATAATATTTCTTCTTTGGGCTAGTTGAGTTCACCCTTTCTTTCATTTTTCTTCTTGAAATGAGAACATAGCGAGGGACTAGTCGTCGGGAGCGAGTGTGATCCGAGAGGATAGCATTAGTAGTCCTCACTATTTCGTGAAATAGTGTGTTAATAATTGTAATGAGGACTCCTTTTGAGTTTGTATAATCTACAGTAGACAATAATTGTATCCAAACTCACAGTTATATTTTGTCGTATTATACATACGACAGTTGTATTAGTAAGTTGTATTTGAATTTTTGTACCATATGTCGGCGACCCAAGATGGGTGATGTATACCTAATTTTGGGGGCGTCACGGTTGGTATCAAAGCTTAGGATATGATCCTGGCTAAGATGTGAGAATAGTACTAGGAGGAGAGGCGGGAATTCCTTCGTTAGTATGACCTACTAAGTTTATGTGGTATTTAATTGGTCGGTCGAGAATTTAGAGATAATATGTTACATGTCAATTAACCTTTATTTTGTGGCGATGTCGAAAATGACATCCAGAATGTTGAGAATAAGAATGGAGCACATCGTAACCCTTTGCACGAAGCATCATTGTAGATAACAAATCCATCCGAACGGATGGTATTGTCAAAGCAGTGCGAAATGAGTCTCCTCTTGAGATCTTGGAAACTCTACTCGCATTCCTCGCTCCATACAATTTTGTATCTTTCTGAGTCGGTGAGTTAAGCTGAGAAGCGATTCTAGAAAATCCTTCCACAAATCTCCGATAATAACCAAATTTAAGCCCAAAAGCTACGTACTTGATCGGCCACCGTCTTTGGTTGCTCCCAACTTTGCATTGCTTCAATCTTCGCTGGGTCAACAGACACTCCATGTTTTGACACCATGTGCCCAAGGAATGCTACTTCCTTAAGCCAGAACTCGCATTTCTTCAGCGTAGCATATAGCTTGTTATCACGAAGCCTTTGTAGTACAAGCTTCAAATGACGCTTCATGATCTTCATGGCTTTTGGAATAGATGAGGATGTCATCAATAAAGACAACAAGGAACTGATCCAAATATTCCATGAATACTCCATTCATCATATCCATGAAAGCAGCAGGAGCATTAGTCAATCCAAAAGACATGACTAGGAATTCATAATGCCGTCTGGGGAGTTCGAAAGCGGTCTTTGGAATATCCTCGATTCTAACCTTCGGTGATGATATCCGTAAGCGAAGATCGATCTTTGAAAAGAATTGTGCTCCTTGCTTAATTGGTCAAACAGGTCATCAATACGAGGTAGCGGATACCTATTCTTGATAGTGACATAGTTTAATTCTCGATAATCGATACAAAGTCGCATACTCCCGTCTTTCTTCTTTCTGAATAAAAGCAGAGCACCCGAGGAGATGTCTTAGGGCCAGAATGAAACCGATGTCCAACAACTCTGTAGTTGGACCTTTAACTCACGAAGTTCAATATGAGCCATTCGATATGGGATTTTAGAAATGGGCTTTGTACCGAGTTCAAGGTCGATAAAGAATTCAACTTCACGTTACGGGGTAGGCAGGAAGTTCTTTGAAATCGTCGGGAAAGTCAATAACAACAGGAATATTATTCAAATCGGCGTGTCTTTATTCAAATCCATAACATGAACTAAGAAAGCTTGACATCCGCTTTTTTAATAAGCGAATAGCTTTATGACTTGATATGATGGTGGTTGATTTTAATGGTTTAGTTTCTTGAATTCGCACAACAAGGTTGATTAGGAATGAAAACTAACAACTTTTACGAAAATAATCAATTTTGGCATGATGAGTAGTTAACCAATCAATCCCTAAAATCACATCAAAAGCAAGTATCTTTAAAGAGATAAAGGTGACGGGTAATGTGATGGTGCCAACTTGGATCAAACAAGATTTATAAGCAGTGGATGTGATGAAAGTTTCTCTAAAGGAGTTTCCACGAGATAGGTCAAAGTCTAATTTCTCCCGAGTCAAGTTTAAGCGTTGAGCACAAGCAGGAGAGATAAATGAATGGGTAGCACCGGTATCAAGTAATGTATAAACTTCGCATGAATTTTGATTAAGCTTACCCGTGATCACCTCGTTTGGGTTCTCGCGTATTGACGATCACGACAAACGCTCTTCCGAGGCCGTTGTGTAAGACCCCAACTTATTATTAATGAAATTTAATTTTCTCTATTTATTATTTTAAAATAGTAAGGGTTGATGTGATTAATGTGGATAGTTAGGGTAAAATCACGCAAATATTTCAAAATAAGCAAGTGGTTATAAAATATTCATTGTTATTCTGGGAATATTCGTTTGGTCGTGGAATATTAAATGCTTGTCGTGAATATTAAGTATGTGGTAGCGACCATGTGTGGGCCCCATAATGAAAGCGATTGGATGAAGAAAGCGACAAATATAAGTTGGTTAAAAATAACGGTGTAGTTATTGCACATTAATCTTTGTTAAAATAAATTGGTTAAAACACGGTAGCTTTACGGTATTGCACCAATTATTGATTCTTACGTGAAAAGGCACTACTCAATAATGGTTACGATAATTCTTATTCGATATTTTATTGAGTTAATAATTGTTGCGTTGATATTTTATATTGTTGTTGTTTGATAATTGTCATTACACAATATTTTTCATTATCGAGCAATAATTCATATTATCTGAATAATATTATTAGATAACATTATTGGCAATGTCTAGAAAGTTACATCTAAGGAGAGGTTTGGTCACCTAATTGCCGCCAAGAAGGAGAAATTCTTATTGGAAAGCCCCTCTTTCCAGGAAGCGCACGTGGTTATCGATATTGTGAGTCTGTAATATTATTTATGAATAATTAATTATTGATTCATATGATGAGGAAAATATTAATTTTATGTGGATATAGATGGAGAAAATTTTAATGTGACAATTGTTGAAAATTGAAATTTTATCTTTTTACGATAAAATAATTCATTTAAATATATTATTATATTTTAATAATATAATAATGGTGATATTTTTACAACGAATGTGGGATATATGAGTATACGAGGAGGAAGAGTATTTTTGTTGCAATAAATGTTTAAAACATGTTAAACATGTCGGTGGACCCTATTTATTGATGAAATTTGATTATAGCTTTGTAAAATTGTCCGTTTGTGGATTTTGGGTCAATTTACATTTGGAATTCGGAAAAACTTTCTTCGCAAAGTTGTAGAGAATTGAATTTCCTATAAAAACTCGGGAGATTCAATTTTTCGATAAAAGGGCTATTTATTGTGAATTATTGAAGTTTCGAAGCTTCGAAATAATTGATTTTTGGAAGTTTTAATTATTATTTTAAAGAAAAACGTTTTTTTTGCATTTAAGTGGGCTAACATGTGATATTAATTGCTGAAATCAGATCTTCAAAGATGGGCTAAGGAAATTTATAATATATATTAATATTTTATTAAATTTTCGCTTTGTATTAAAGCATTTTCCTATAAATAGGGTGCTTAGGTTAGAATTGAAAATCACACCGTAAACTGAAGTTTTCTCTCTATATTATCGAGCGTATTCTTGTGATTATTTTGAGTATACTTTGAGTATTGTTAGACGATGCAAGAAGATCCCTTCAAAGACTTACCCTAGTATTCCAAATTTAAGTCTTAATCTTCGAGGTAAGGGATATTATTTTTTTCGTAATGATATTATTTCTTCAATATCATTATGTTGAAATATTGATCTGAAGTTTTATCAAATTTAGAACTTTTTGGTGTCGAGATTACTATTCACGATATCAAGACTATTTATTCACGTATCACGACCTTATTTACTGAATCTGGCCTTTATTCATCGAAAAATAAAATTTTCCTTTTCGTTCAAAATATCTATTACGGATACTAGCTTTGATTGTATCCATGTTTTGATCATTCTTGAATTTTACACCACTATGATTATTTTTGAGGTATTTTTGAACATGGATAAAACAAAGTACGAATCCTTAATCCTTAATCCTTGTCATTTTGTTTTCTTTGGATTCGTTTCTTTAAAAAATATTTTCATCATCCTCGGTCTTAAATGATGATATTATTGAATATCTTTGGCTGTAGTGCAAAGATGAATGATTTCTGAAGAATATCTTTGGTTTGTAGTGCGAAGATGAGCAGTGTTTAGATGAACATGACCCGGTGATGAATATCTTTGGCACTGTAGTGCAAAGATGAATATGTGATTCGGATATATATTCATTGATGTTACGGGGATAAAAGATAGATGATGAACTTTTAAATTCATACATGGAAGATAGTAGTTTGCATTCTCTCTTAACTCTTCTAATGAATTATTATTTCAGCTGCGAATATTGATTTAAAATTTGTTGTCTATTGTATTCTATTAGATTTTTCCTGTTGAAGACTAACGGTAATTTGTTGTATATTATCTTAGTCATAATATTCTTTCTTGAGCTAGTTGAGCTCACCCTTTTCCTTTTGTTCCATTTTTTCTCGGGAGGCGAGAATATAGCGATGCAGTGGGGGTATGGAATGAAGGTTCTAGAGAGAGTTGTTTAGTAGTCCTCACCATTTTGTAAATTAATGTATCGATAAATGTGATGAGGATTTATTTGAGTATAGATATTGTCAGAAGATAATATTTGTATTTAAACTCACAGTTTTCTTGTTGTAATAATAAAGTTGTAGTTGTTTACGTACCATGTATTGACAACTCGAATGGGTGATGTATACCTATTTTGGGGGCGTCACGCGTTGACTTTTGAGTTTTCGGGAATGACCTTTTGAGTCACCATCCCTCGCTGGACTTGGTTTCGCTCATGGGCTGATCTCAGCGATATGTCCTTCCTTTCCATGAGTTATAACATACCTTAAACTGTTTGTGGGCGGCCAATGATATGTCCTTCTTTTTGCACTTATAGCATATAATGGGTGGTCGTTCTCCTCCCTTGGAACGGTTGTTCTTTGGTCTTTGGCGTCTTCACATTGTCATTGTTGAATCTCCTCTTTTAAAATCTCCCCAAGTTGCTTCTTCTATTTTCATGGCCACGATTACCACGGAGTGGTTACCGCTTTTGTCTCGAATGTTTTCCTCCTCTTTGGTTTTCATTATTAGATGACGCCTTTGCTTGCCGGTATGACCACAGTTACGGTCCCTTGGTTGAGCGTACTCATTATCTCATTTCTAACAATTGAGCCACATTGACAACATTTGAATATAAAAAAATTTTGAGAGATAAGATATGTTAGAATCTCGGGTTTTAAACCTCTCGAAACATCCTCGTCATTCGTTCCTCATTCTCTACCAAATGAGGTGCGAGCTCGATAACTCTGCGAACTTCGCCTCGTATTGGGACAACGTCGTATGTTATTTTGTTCTAGTCTAATAAACTCTACCTCCTTACGTATGGCGAATACTTTCGGGAAAGTATTTTTCGTTGAAAAGTTTCAAAAGCGTTTTTCAAGACACATTGAAGTCTGCGGCGGTAGTGAGTGCGTTTCACGAGACTCCCACCGATGTCTGCCTCGCCCACGGAACATAAAGGTGGCGAATGGAACCTTTGTTCCTCCGTGCATCCCAAGACATCGAATATCTTGGTAATTTGTTTGACCCACGCGTTCCGCCATGATCGGATCGGCTTTCCTTAAATTCGGTGGTCCCAACTCTTTGAAGCGCTTGCGTAGTGACAATGGCAAGCGTTCTTATCATTTCCACCCGTATTACGTACACGAGTCTCCACAAATGCGGTTTTGCATGAACTGCAAAAAGCTCCTAAACATCTAAATGCGTTCATAAATGCGCTTTCGGTGGTGTTGTTTACGGGAGGAATATTGCCTTCTGTTGCACGTTCCCACAGGTGGTGATTAAAGGTGTTTCCACGGTCTCATTAACTCCACCGTTAATATTCTCATTTGTCATTCTTAAATCCGCCATAAAACAAGGGTTAATTAAACAATTTAACAAATCACATAATACCCTATATTATGATTGACCAACAAATAAGCTTAGGTAGGACACACACTAGCGAATGATTTACTCATCTCTCCCTCCTAGTTCTATTCCCGATCTCGCCAGAGATCATATCCTTAAGCTCGATACCAACTAATGCGACGCCCCAAAGCGGTATACAACACCCATTACGAGTCGTCAAATACATGGTACGTAAACAACTACAACTTTATTAATACAACATAAAAAATGTGAGTTTAAATATAAATATTGTCATCTAGACAATATCCACACTCAAATAAGTCCTCATTTCAATTATTGATACATTATTTTACAAAAATGGTGAGGACTACTAAAATAACTTCTAGAACCATCATTCCATACCCCGACTAGTATTTTCGCTACATTCTCGCCTCCCCAGAGAAGAAAAATGGAACAAAAAGAAAAGGGTGAGCTCAACTAGCCCAAGTAAAGAACATTATGACTAAGATAATACGTAACAAATTATCGTTAGTCTTCAACAGAAAAAATCTAATATAATACAATAGACAACAAGTTTTAAATCAATATTCATAGCGTGAAATAATAATTCATTAGAAGAGTTAAGTAGAGAATGAAATCTACTATCTTCTATATATGAATATAAAAGTTCATAAATCTATCTTTTATCCCCCGTAACATCAATCAATATATATCTCGGAATCAAATATTCATCTTTGCACTACGGGCCAAAGATATTCATCGATTGGTCATGTTCATCTAAACACCTGTTCATCTTTGCACTACAGGCCAAAGATATTCATTTATATCATCATTTAGGACTGAGGATGATGAAAAATATTTTAAAGAAAACGAATCAAGTGAAACAACAGAACAAATATTAAGGATTCGTACTTTAAATAATCCAAGTTCAAAAATACTTCATAAGTAACCAGAGTGGAGTAAAATTCAAGAATGATCAAAACATGGATACAATCAAAGCTAGTATCCATAATAAATATTCTGGACGAAAAATGAAAATTTAATTTTTCTGTGAATAGTGCCATATTCGTGAATAGTGCCGTATACGTGAATAGTGTCGTATACATGAATAGTGACTCCGACACTAAAAGATAGAAATTTCACAAAAAAGATCATCATGTTTCGTGAATAGTAACTTGTGAATAGTTAACTCGTGAATAGTAACTCGTGAACTACTCATGAATAGTAACTCCGACATGAAAAGGTTCTAAATTTCATAAAAAGTTCCAACCAATATTTCGGTATAATGATATTGAAAAAATAATATCATTTTAAAAAAAAAAATAATATCCTTACCTCGAAAAAGAATAAGACTTTTAGCTGGAATTTGGATATAGTCTTTGAAATAACTTGCAGACCGTATATAGCAATACTCAAAGTACTAAAATACTCACAAAATACGCTCGATATTATAGAGAGAGAAATCTGTAGTTTCTGGTGTGATTTTCAATTCTAACCTAAGCACCCTATTTATAGGAAAATGCTTAGAACACCAAAGCAGAAAATTTAATATAATATTAATATATAAATGAAATTTTTTACGCCAACCTTAGACTTCTGAATTCAGCAACTTAGCATGTGATTAATGAGGCTCACAACATATAAAAAAAATGTTTTTATTATTAAAAATAATTAAAACTTTCAAAAATCAATTATTTCGAAACTTCAATAATTCATAATAAATAACCCTTTTATCAGAAAATTCAAATCTCGCGTTTTTTTATAGGAAATTTAATTATCTACAACTTTGCAGAAGAAAGGTTTTCCAAATTCCAAACAGAAATTGACCGAAATCCATAAACGGACGATTTTACAGGCTATAATCAAATTTCAGTCAAGAAATGGGCCCACAGACATGTTTAACATGTTTTAAACAACTTTTATAACAAAAATACTCTTCCTCCTCATATACTCATATATCCCACATTCATTGTAAAAATATTATCGTTATTATATTATAATAATATAATAAAATATTATTTTATCAGAAAATATAAAATATCAATTTTTTAACAATTGTCACTTTAAAAATTTTCTCCATCTAAAATCACATAAAATCAATATTTTCCTCATCATATAAATCAATAATTAATTATTCACAAATAATATTCTGAGAATCGTAATCTTGTGCAACTGTGGTAGCTCCTGTGAAAGAGGGGTTTTTCAATAAGAATTTCTCCTTATTAGCGCGCAATTAGGTGACCAAACCTCTCCTTAGACAGAACTTTCTAGACATTGCCAATAATGTTTTCTAATAATATTATTCAGATAATATGAATTATTGCTTCGATAATGGAAAATCGCGTGTAGTGACAATTATTGAAACAATAGTAATATAAAATATCAACGCAGTAATTATTGAATCAATAAAATAAAATAATCGAATAAAGAAACAAATCGTAACAATTATTGAGTAGTGCCTTTTACGTAAGAATCAATAATTGGTGTGCAACAACAAGCAGATATTCGATATTTTAACCACGTGGTATTCCAACAAGTGTTAAGCAGAATAACTACGCAATTATTTATAAACAACTTATACTTGTCGTTTTCTTCATCCAATCGCTTTTCGTTATGGGCCCACAAAAGACTACGCCGTCGTATGAATATTCCCGACGCAATGAAGAATATTTCACGACCAAACGAATATTCCCCAACAACAATGAATATTTTATAACCACCTGCTTATTTAAAATATTTGCACATTTTACCCATAACTAACCACATTAATCAAATCAACCCTTACTATTTCAAAATGATAAATAGAGGAAATTAAATTTTATTTATTAATAATTTGGGGTCTTACATGACGCCCCCAAAATTAGGTATACATCACCCATCTTGAGTCGCCGGATCGTAGTATGTAATTCAAATACAACTTAATAATACAATGTCAGGTATGCAATACGACAAAACATAAACCGTGAGTTTGAATACAAATATTGTCTACTAGAGATTATACAAACTCAAAAGGAGTCCTCATTACAATTATTATCACACTATTTCACAGAATAGTGAGGACTACTAATGCACCATTTAGGACCATCACTATGTTCCCCGACTAGTCCCAGCTACGTTCTCATTTCCTGAAGAGAACAGTGAAAGAAAGGGTGAGCTCAACTAGCCCAGTAAGAAATATTATGACTAAGATAATGCAAAATAATTTATCGTTAGCCTTCAACAGTGTTAAACTGATAAAATATAATAACTATCAAGTTTAACTGCAGCGGAACAAGCAATCCATTAGGAGAGTCAAGTAAGGAATAAAATATACTATCTTCTATGATTTAAAAGGTTTTTCATTACTTTTATCGTTGGGACTCAGCTTAATAAATAATCCACATCATCGAATCATCCCTGCACTACGGCCAAGGATATTCTTTAGTATCACGAGCACGAATTATCCATGCACTACGACTTAAGATAATCATGTTTTCATCAACGATCCTGATTATGCCATAAAACAATTTATTCAAGACTACTGCCAAGAGAGAATTCATAACCATAATCATACCAAAAATCGCCCATCAATGCACTACGGCCAATGAGGACTTTTTCCACATCATTTGTAACATTACTACGGTTATGATTATACCGAATAATCCTCAGTCATAATCATACCAAGTCCATCAAGCACTACAGCCATGAGATGACTTTCAACAAAATATAAAACATGAGGATGATGACAATGATATAAGAATTCGATAAAACAAGTTCAAGAATTAATTTATCCAAGAATTGATAACATTCAAATTATCAACATGATACTGCTTTGTAGAGTAAAATAAAGAATGCTCAGAATAATATTTCCATGAAAAGATCTTTGGATGAAGCCTTGAAATATCGAGGATATTCCATTAATTTCATGGAGTATAAGTCAAAGTTTTAACCAACCGAGTATAATAAAGAATGGAATAACAAAAGAAATCACCATACATGCGATGAATCGCGCATGCGAGTTATTCCAACAGAATAATAAAGGATGGAACCCGGTCCCACAGAACGAGATAGGATATTCCGGCGAATAATAAATAATGGAACCGGTCCCGCCAGAACGCACGAGACGAGGATATTCGACGAATAATAAAGAATGAAATATTAGAAGAATGTCACCATGTATAGGGTAACCGCGATATCTGAGTTATTCAATGAGAATAATAAATAATGGAATAATGAAATTCTCTTCACGAAAGTACAACAAATAACATCCCTTACCGTAAAAAGAAACCGAATATAAGAGTATGGAAGTAGCGAATACTTTTTATATGTTCTCTTGTAATTCTCTCTCTAGAGTTTCAAATTGAATTCGTAAGAAATAATGAAGGAATGAACTTCTATTTATAAAAGAATAGACTGCATAGTAACTAACTTATGAACGGTCCAGATTGATTTACTATTATATCTTCAACCAACGGTCTGAAAAATTAGCACATCTCCTCATATAATAATATTGTACCCAAAAATGATTTGGACCGAAAAGAAATATATTCTACGGGTGATCAATAGTACCCCGTGAATAGTAACTCGTGAATAGTAACTCATGAAAACTCTGACACGAAAAGTGTCCTGAATACCTGATTGAACAATATATCATATTATGCAGATGATATTGTAACAATAATTGAATCAATAATATGAGAGATATGTATGCACGACAATTCTTTGTAGCAATAATTGAGTATAAGCGGTGACTTCTCACGTAAGCATCAATAATCAATACCGTGTCTTCTTTGTGCCACGCGCGCGATATTCTTGTACTTTTTAACACCGGTGTTTCAACGATTAACAGTAAAACTTCCGCCGTTATTTTCATAAAGTATTTTTGTCGTTTTTATCTGTCAAACAATAATTACATTATGGGGTCCACCAATGATTATGTAGTCGTGCATGAGATATTCCCAAACAAAAAGAATATTTAAAACCAATCAATATTATACAACCACTGCTTACTTTGTAAATTTTGTAAATATTACCCACAACTATAACATTACATCAAATCAACACCATAATATAAATAAAAATTTATTTCGAGAAAATTAAATCTTTATTCATAAAATCTGGGGTTTCACAATTAACACCATTCATAATTTTTGATTTTTTTCCTTAATTTTTTACGTGACATATTATTGAAAGGTATAAATTATAGTTTCACAAGTCATTAGTATATAATTTGTTATCTTTAAAAAAATTACTCCATTATTTCTTAAAAAATGACTAAAAGTATAATTATTTTTGTCAAGGTAAAATATATGAAGTAAAAAACCGTCCCGACCCGACCCATTACCAAAAAGGGTAAAGTGGGAAAGCAAACCAACCCGACCTTGAAAAAGAAAGGAAAAGGCTTTTAAATAACCACTAAAGAAGAAAAGAAGGAAAATAATAGAAAAGGAGAAAAAGGTGGAGAGAGTCTTGTGTTAATGGCCACACAGACACTCCACCACCATTATAACAAACATCAACAGTTCGTCTCTCTCTCTCTCTCCCCTAAATTCGTACTTATCAAATCCATTTTCCATTTTACATTTTTTCTCTCTAACAAATTCAGAAGAAACGGTAAAGAATCTATATTGATTGGAACAAGAGATCATCATATCATCATGTCGTGTTCTTCGTCGTCGGCTTCGGAGGAGGAGGACGAGGGCATCGATTCCTACCGGAAAGGTGGTTACCACGCGGTAAGAGTCGGCGATACGTTCGCCTCTGGCCGCTACATCGCTCAGAGAAAGCTCGGTTGGGGCCAGTTTTCCACTGTTTGGCTTGCTTATGATACCCAAACCTCGGTATGTTCCATTTTTTTGTTTATTCTTATCTTATTTGAGGTGTTTTTTTTTACCTTAATGCGTAGTCTATGTGATAAAGGCTCCATTTTTATGTATTGTATTGATTAGCGATGTAAAGATGTGAGGTTTCTGGTTGCACATTGGAGATCTTAGTTAGTATTTTTTAGTGGTAATCTAATCATCAATTTGTGCTCACATAGTAATATTGATTAAACAATGACTGCTGATCTTGGATCAGTTTCTATTAAATATTAAGGTTTTATTTACTGTTTTTTTTCTTGTTTTTATATTTAGCTATTAATACTATACTCCTTTTTACCACAAAAAAGAGCCCCATTCGCAAAACTTACAACTTTAACTATGTAATGTTCAATGTTGTGTTGTTTAGTTGAATAGTTATGTCATGATATAATGAAATTGTGATGATACACTCGAGGACAGTGATTTATTCTACCATCAAAATTAGTGGGGCTTTTTTTTTGGAACAATTTTTTATTTTTTACAAATGGTAGGTTTTTCGTGGAACAAAGCTTTTGTGGAATTGTTATGTTTGACTGAATCTATTTGAATGATCGTAAAGATTCTCCACAAATTTTTTTTGAGATTTTTTCTTTGTATTAATGGCCAATATTTTAAAAGGTTATTGTATCAGAATGTGTGGTGTGAAATGCGGCTATTTTATATCAAGCCACCAAACATAATAAGCTCTTGTTAACCTCTTAGTTGAGAGAAATTATTGGGTGTGACAGTCATTGTGCGACACCCTCCCACATATATGTTTTAATAGTCTTGCTTATGCTCATTTATGTAGAGGGCGTCACTCAGTAACCTTTATTTTAAATGATTAATTTTTCTAGACATCAGGTTTTGAAGTTAAGGAACTTAGTCGCTAAGAACCTTTAGGTGAAGTTAAGGAACTTAGTCGCTAAGAACCTTTAGGTCCTAACTGTGACCCTTTTTTTTGGGTTCTTTCTCTTATGATCTCTGAAACAACCCGGGTCAAATCCCTAGTCTGAAACAAATTTTGGATCAAATCTCAACTTCGAATCGAATCAACCCAAACAAGGTCTTAAACCATTAGTCCAATAGTATCTTCTTGGGTTATCTTGGCCGACCATATACTCACCCAATAGGTCATGACTGAAGGTATTATTGGTAGTAACTTAATTCTTTATATATTTACAAACTTTTTCCTATATCTTTCGATGCGGGACTGGAGTGTTACAAACTTCACCACTTAAATTTATGACGTACCTGTCAGAACCGATCATACACACGGTCCATAGATCTTTGCATGTCTAACCATTGTGGATAATATTGGCTGACTTCGTGTCCCCACCTCCGGACCTCTCTCCATTGTGAGATAATACTACCAGCCTTTGTGTCCCCACCTCTGACAACTCAATCAAATTAGTCGACCCGAGTTTTTGAGAGTCGACTTTGATACCATATGAAACAACCTGAGTCAAATCCCGAGACCGGAATAAATTCGGGTCAAATTCCAAGTCTGAATCGAATCAAATCTACCCAAATAAGGCCTTAAACCACTAATCCAATAGTATCTTCTTTGGTTATCTTAGCTGACCACTGGCTCATTCAAAAGGTCATGACTGAAAATATTATTGTTAGTAACTTAATTCCTTAAATACTGACAAACTTTTTTTCATATCTTTCGATGTAGAACTGGAGTATTACAATCTCATTGATCATCAATTATATTGTGCTTTTTTTTTTCCTAAACAAAAACAACATCAAAATTTGAGTGAACCTCCTTTCGATTATGTTGTTATTGCCACCGATCACATTATCTATTTTTGGTTGAATTTCTTTGTTTTTCTATGATGGCTAGGCCCTGTCACTCAATACTTTTATGCCTTGTTCGGCTGTCCCAATTTCTTGGGTCAGTAACCTAAATTAGTAAATCCTAATTTGTCAACCTGTTTTATGTTGAACAATCTCGTGTTGAAATGTTCCTTAAAAATGGGACTCCTGTTTTGGTAGTAATAGTAATGCGTAATTATTGGTAAGCATTTCCATTCCTTAACTAAGATTGGATTTTTTTTTTTATTTTTTAGATACCGGAATAAATGTTTATTCCCTTTTTTGTCTAACCTTTTAAGTCTACATCCTCCTAGCTCTTTTTTTTACTTCGTTAAATCTTAGTTTTAACAATGTCTTGCTGTTTTTTTTATTTTCACAGAAATTCGTAGCTCTAAAGATTCAGAAAAGTGCCCCAGAATTTGCTCAATCTGCCCTCCATGAAATTGAAGTCCTATCTGCTATAGCTGATGGTGACCCCTCAAGTAGTAAACATGTTATACGGTTAATAGACCATTTTAAGCACGTAGGCCCAAATGGACAGCATTTGTGCATGGTTCTTGAATTTCTTGGTGATAGTATGCTTCGGCTAATCAGATATAACCGTTATAAAGGCATTGAATTGAATAAAGTTAGGGAGATATGCAAATGCATATTAACTGGTTTGGATTTTTTGCATAGAGAACTTGGTATTATACATACGGACTTGAAACCTGAAAATATCCTTCTCTGCTCCACCATCAATCCTGCCAAAGACCCAATTAGATCAGGGATGACCCCCATTCTTGAAAAGCCAGAAGGTAATCCGAATGGTGGTGTTACAATGAGTACTATTGAGAAAAAGCTAAAGCAGAGGGCTAGGAGAGCAGTGGCTAAGATATCTGGAAGACGAAGTTCAATGGGAGGTCTCGTGCCACCTCCAAAGCCCGATAGATGCCTGGATGAGATTGATATGAGGTGCAAAGTTGTGGATTTTGGAAATGCATGTTGGGAAAGTAAGAAGTTTGCTGAAGAAATTCAAACAAGACAATATAGAGCTCCTGAAGTTATATTGCAGTCTGGCTACTCTTTCTCTGCTGATATGTGGTCATTCGCTTGCACAGCCTTTGAGCTTGCTACTGGTGAGATGATGTTTGCACCCAAGGCTGCACAGAGTTTCAGTGAGGATGAGGTAGTACAGTTTTTCCTTCGCCCTACCTTAATTTAGTGCCATGTAACATTGAATTGTGCTGTGCTTTATATACTCGATGTGGTCGAATGCCCATACAAGGCACCTTAACTGCTGAGATTATTTTCAATTCAATGCATGTTGAAGACGGGATATGATCTGCTTTAGTAGCTAAAAATGGGAGAGAAAAACAATTCCCCTAAAATTTAATGCAGTAGCCAGTATACATGTCTATTTATCTGTAAAATGAGCTCTTTTAAATTTTTGTTGTGGTTGAGTGCAGGACCACCTTGCTCGAATGATGGAACTCCTTGGAAAGATGCCTAGGAAGGTAAGCACATTGGACCCCCTTCTTTTCTGGTTCCTTGAGAGTTTTCTGTGATGCCCATGTTTCATATTTTGGTGAAACAGATAGCCGTAGGGGGACTTCGATCCAAAGACTACTTTGACAGACATGGGGATCTTAAGAGGATACGAAGGCTGAAATATTGGTCACTTGATAGATTCCTAGTCGATAAATTCAAGTTCTCTGAACCTGATGCACTCGAGTTTGCAGACTTTCTCTGTCCCATCCTCAATTTTGCACCAGAGAAGCGACCAACGGCCGAGCAGTGTTTGCTACACCCATGGCTCAATTTGACCCATAATGAGGTGAAGAGCGAATCCAGTGTAGGAAAGGTGAGAATGTTGCAATGAACAACCAACTTCAGATGAAGGTGGGTAAGTAAAGAAGGGGTACCTCTCTCCACCTGTACTCCAAAATTATTTTTTGATTTGTTTGGAGTCTTATTAATGTTTGATTTTTTGATCAACTAAAATGTAATATAGAACAATTACTACGAGGAAATGATAAAATTGACCATGCGGTTTGATACCAACTTTGATGCATGCTGCATTGTAGATATATCCAGTGAATTCATTTAATCTGTCATGAACAGAACGGAAGAAACCGTGTTTTCCTGTAATGTTCAAGGTGAAGGAAGCTTGATAATGGTGTCATCACAAAGTTACTATTGTATTTTTCTTGTCATTAAAGGGTGAAATTTTTAGATAGTTTATAATATTTATAATTGTATTGACAACAATTAAATTAATTCAGATTACTTTCAAATTTATAAATATTTCAAGTTGATTCATTTATATTTTTGGACCTGTCTTCGTTAAACCTTTCTTTATAGCTTGTTCTCAAGTTAGAGATTCGAACCATCAATTTCTATATCAATTAGAAGTAAATCATAACAGTGGACCAAGTTGTTCTTCTTCTTCCTTTTGTTAAACCCTAAAGAGAGTGAGATATTGTTTGGAAAGGCCAAACCATGTGGGTCGTTTTCTGTTGGGTCTGACTTGGGCTTTGACTCTCCTGACTTGGGACTTGGCGCTCTATTTCCATATACAGTTACCACAGGTCCACAGTGATAAAGTCGCAAATGGGTTTCATAAATATAATTTTAATATCTTTGCTAAATAGACTTTTAGTGAGGTGTTTTGATATTAAAAAAATGAATAAATCACTCAAATGGATTTAAAAAGTTGTTTGATATTTTATCCAAAATTATGTATCAAAAACATCTCAATAACTAAATTTATTATTTTATTCTAAAAAATTCAAAATCATTTATAAATTTATTTAATATTAGTAGTTAATATTGTCTAAAAAAGAAAAATCATTTCAAAAAGTCAATTAAAATATTTTTAAAAAATGGGAATTATTTATATTAAAAATAATAATTAATATTCAAATCGATAATTTATAATTGATTGATCAATTAAATTTAAACAATTTTTATTCATTAATAAATATTTCAAGTTGATTCCGAATTTTTGGACCTATCTTTGTTAAACCTTTCTTTAACTTGATTTTAAACCCTAAAGAGACAGTGAGATCTGTTTGGAAAGGTCTAATCATCTGGGTCGTTTTTTGTTAATCTGAATCAAAATTGGGAAGGTGGTGTTTGATGAAACATAGCAATTAAGATTTGAATGATTAGTATATCCTAATAAATTAGATCATACGAGTGAAATAGCATATGAACTTAAAAAAAAAATTAATAACTAAAAAGTATAAAACATCTCGAATGAGTTTTTTAAATTTAAAAATATTAATTTTAAAATTAAAAATATCTCAAATTGACTTTTAAAAAAGCAATAATAATATTAAAATTTGAAATGGAGGGAGTACAATATTTATATACTCCATATATTCAATTTTTTTTTTTTTATTTTTTTTTTATTAAGAGACAACTCTTAATGGTTTAGATTTATATCTTTCTCCTACCGATTAAGAGAACATAAGACGAATCAAATGTGAAGTTGTTAAGAGATAAACAAACATCATCTAACAACAGTAGAGCTTAGTGTATAAAAATAAAGGAAATTGTTAAATCCACAATAGAAAATGCTATTTCTACAACAAAAGTGTCGCTAAACGGTTTTCACCGTCGCTATACATCTACAACGACACTTTTATTGTGGAAATAACAAAAAGTGTTGTGCATTTAGCAATTCACAAAAATAAAATATTAGATAGTAAATAAAATGAAACAGTTGTAAAATTTGAAAAATTGTTCTAGAGAAAATTGTATAGATGTTTTTTTTATAATTTTTTCTTAAGTAAGTAGATATATATATATATATATATATATATATATATATATATATATATATATATATATATATATAAAAAATATGGAGATACACAAATGCAGTGTAACTTTTAAAGTTATTGCGATCTCACGATCGTAGAAGTGATTTCACTCTACGATCGTAGTAGTAAACGATTTGTGAATTCACTCTACTATCGCTTTTAACTTTATATTAGAGTGAATTCACTCTCCATATTATCTATATATATATATATATATCGTAGATCAGATGAAGCAATTGTTAAAGTTAACGGATTGCTCTTTTTTACCATATATATATATATATATATATATATATATATATATATAACGCCGAGATTCTGAAAACTGAACCTCTCTCTCTCTCTCTCTCTCTCTCTCTCTCTCTCTCTATATATATATATATATATATAGCAAAGCAATAATTATTGTAAATGCTTTCTTAACTTTGAATGTCATTTTCCTCTCTGTTCCTTGAAAAATTCAAACTTTGTTTGGACAAACAAGTTATGAAAATGACAACATAACAGAACAAACATAGCAAATTGTCAAAATTAAGACAATCATTTTAGGGATAAAGAATAAAAAAAATGTCAAGCAGTTCCAAATATGTTTTTGATTTTCCAAATAGCAGAGGTAATCTTTCTGGCAGCAGATACTCAATGATACATTAATTAATGGATACCTTGAAGAAATGTCAATCCTCATAAAATTGATCAATGCTATAAAGGAAGTCTTTATTATCTTATAAATGAAAAAAATTATGTTGTCTTCACATTACTATATCAAACTCAGCAAAAGACCTTGAGTAATTTAAAATTTAAAGGAAGACCATAACTGCAACAACTTGAGCACCAATCTAAACTTCATGTTACAGCCAATCTCCAAAGAGCAAACAACTAACAAAATCACAAAGCAACAGTTCCTTCAAGTTGACACGAAGCCTGTCACTGCAGAAAAGATTCAACAAGCCGTCATTTACACAACATAAAGCCTGGTAGCTTATTATCTCTAGAGTAGTGCAGCATATTGAAATTAGGGTAAATCAAATCCAAAATGAAGATAAATAGTTAAGCTATACCTCTGATATAAGAAATTTATAAATATTCAAAATTTAAATGGTACATGCGGGAGCAATGAAGATCAACCAAAAAATGTAATTTGCACAAGTATATATGTTAATATGCATCTGTCTGTAACATCTAATAACTCTTTAGCTGTGAAGTGTGAACTATGATGAAGGTCATTTGACACTTGCTTTTATTTCATCCAACTATAATGTCAAGATTATTTGAGAGTTGAGACTGATGATGTATGGTGAAAACACGAACCTAGTCCTACTTTCAACCTTTAAACAAGGAACAATTGCATATCCTTCCTTCTTCTCAGTTTTATTTTCAAGCACTAGGAAGATATAACAGCATATATAGAACAACAATGTCAAAAATGTATCTTATGTCGGAGTTCAGACAAATAATGATCAAGAATGAAGAGGAATTGGGTCGCTACAAGGTATAATAGTAAAAGTTCTAACAAAGCTTTATGCTAGATCAAGATCAATTTGTGATATTGCAACAATTTTACCCAACACATTGCTGACAAATCATCAGTTTAAGGTTTGATACAAAATAAAGACACTATCAGATTCAGATGTGAATAACTAACAGTAATATATAAAATTGCACAAGTTCAAATAAATACATGCTATTGAGAAGCAATAAGATAAACGAAGAAACACGACTATATCTATATACTACTCCCTCCGTCCCAGGATAAAAGTCCTTATTACTATTTTGGGTTGTCCCATGTTAAATGTCCTTTTTCTTTTAATAACCAAATTTTTATACATTTTTTCCTATTATGCCCGTAGCATTAAATATCTCATACTTTTCTTATTCTAATTTTCTCTCCATATTTAATGACATTATTATGGGCAATTTTGTCATTTTATTCCTCTTCTTAATATGCGTGAAAAGTCCACCAGGACTTTTATCCTGAGACGGAGGGAGTATAAGAAAGTAGAAGTGAAAACTACCTCAGCCAAAGAAGTAAATTGTGATAGCCACCTGTAGTTGCAAATAAAGCAATGATCACTATGACTGCATGACTTTATTTTGTTCAACACAAACAGGTGCCTTGAATACCTTGCATTTCCATGTTGATGTCTTCTCAATTGGCATCACAGTACTGCTAGAAGACCCTACAGAAAACAAGGGCTTACTTCCTGCAGTATCTTTGCTCACATTCCGTTTGGTCAATGATAAGTTTCTATGTTTCAACTCTTCCTTGGGATTTACTTGATCATTTTCCATCTTCAATGGCTCAACTTTATTCAATTTCAATGTGTTTTCATCAACTCTAACCACATATTTTCCCTGGGTGGAACCTCCAGCATCCAGCTCACCCACTGTACCAATCCCATTGCTTGTAGAGGAGTGGTTTTCACCCTGCATTATACCTCCGTAATAAAACTTCAGCTTTTCTGAAGAAGACAAACTTTTCATTAGCCTTTTATGTTTATGACTCTTCAACTCAGAAGTTGAAGAGTTCTTCGTAATTCTTGGGGAGCTGTTTATCGCCCGGTGTAAGTTACGTGCTAATTCTTCATCTGTGTCAACCCTTTGTCTTTTATTGTACAACATCTGAACAGGAACATGCCTCTTCATCTCATTCTTTTTCAAATATTTTTCATCGCTATCTGTTTCCTCAGAAAAGATTTCAACCAAATCCAAAGCCCTTTTGGCAGCAGCCATAGCCTTGGATGCTACCACAGCCTTCCCTTCTGCTGCAGCTCTTGCAGCCTTGGCAGCCTTAACTGCAGCTTCAGCTGCTGATCTTGCGGCCTCCACTATCTCCTCAGGAGAGTTATTCACATGAGATTTCAAATAATTATTAAGCTGGGAATCAAATTGACTCACAGTACCAGAAGTCCATGGCATATATGATTTTCCATCATTCTGTTTCTTCAATCCGGCCAAAAGCCGCTTTCGAGGAGGTAAAAGGACATCGGCATCCAAATGATTAATGTCACATATATTGGTTTCCATTGTTCTTTACAACAAGGAATAAATCAATTGATTCGACAACATTCACACTATAAAAGAACAAGAAACAAATCACACCTTAAGAATGATATTCAAAACTATAGTCATCAATTAATCCAATTATATTCAGAACCCATCAAATAATTTGCCTACTTTATCTAAATAACCAAGCATCACCATCAATCACACCCCGGCCCAAAATTGAATTAGCATGAAGTAACAGAGTCTGAATTCAGTATCTAAAACAATAACAGACAAAACACATGAAATGGTGAATTCCCCAACACTGTGTACATCGGAAACAAATAATTTGATTATAATTCACTACAATCTACATAATTACCAGCTTGATTCAAGAGAATTATGACAAATCCAATCAAGCTTGGGCGTGATTGTAATTATAATTCAATAAACTAAGGAAATAGATAACCAGCTATAATTTGATGAAATGAGGAAGATACAATACCTGATCATGTCATCTTATGGAAAGAGAAGGGAAGAGGATGAGAGTTAGAATTAGAGTTTTCAAGGAGAGAGAGGAAGAAATTAGGGTTTTTAAAGACAGGTATATATGGAAGAAAATGGTCTGCAAACTAGTTAGAAATAGGAAGAGAGAAAAAATAGTTGAAGATCATAATCTCTCCCTCCTTGTTTACGTGGATATATTTTTTTATTTCGATATTTACAAATTTAAGTTTTTGATATCTACAAAATGAAAATTTAGAGGACACGTCCTATGCATAGCACCACACCTAAATATATTAAAGTGGCTAAATAATATTTTTTTTGTCAAATAAAAGAGTTTTATTTAATTTATAAAAATTAAAATTGACGTAAAATTATTATAATTTGATTAATGCAATAGTTAATACTTGAAACAACTTAAAATTACTATTAAATATAGTATTATAATTTTAAAAATTAAAATAAATTCACATCACAATTTAAATTTTAGTATTTTTAAACAAATTAAGATCAAACTCAAATGTGACTTTTTTTAATGAACAAATGTTATATTTGTTTGCAATAATTATATTTGGATATATGAAGTTAATTTATAGTTAGGATTATTAATCCTAAAATTATAATTATAATCCTAAGGATTATTAATCTTAAGATTATAATTTTAATTCTAAGACTATTAAGACATTTTATAATTCCTAAACTAAAAGTCCCAAGTCCAAATCTGAAAACAAACATGATATTGTTTGTTTTCATTAATAATCATATCCCCGATTATAAAATAATTTAATAATTTTTGAATTATAATTATAATTTCAAAATTATATTTTTAAATTAATAATTTTAGCAAACAAACATACGAATAAACATTTCATAGCAAAAAGAGAACTTAGCAAACAAAACTAATTAACATATTTGGAGTATTTAAATTATTTAAAATTAATTTAATCACATTTTAGATATTGCCTATAATTTTACATTTACCATTATGGCGTAGTTTAGATATTAACCGCATATAATATTATCATTTAATAATTAAAATATATGTTATTTTATACTACTACTTTATGAGAAGTTGAAAACTATTAATATTCCCAATCATAGGACAATGAAAGAAAAAGTTGATATAGGAAAATAAATAATTTATTCTTATAAGTTTAAACGATAAATAAATAAATTGGAACAAATTTTTTTCTTCTAAAATATTAAATATCTATTTTTTTTAATAACCAAATTTTTAGGATAATATTTTCTTATTATAAAACTTTCTTTTAATAACCAAACTTTTTAAATTTTTTTCTATTATACCCTTAACATTAAAATCATACTATTTTTCTTATTCTAATTTCTCATATTCAATAAGTCCATATTTAATGAAAATATTTTATTATGAATAATTTTATCATTTTATTTATTTTCTTAATACGCGTAAAAAAATTCACCAAAAATTTTTATCCTTGGGGAGATTTTTGGTAGTATATTATTAGCTTATTAGTATGATATAACTATAAAATTAAACCTAAAGACATTGTGACATTTTTGTATTATTATCATTAAGAGAATTTTTTTTTCCAATAATAAAGTTTTTTTTATTGTTGTTGTGGGCTGAAAGAAAGGAAGAAAAAAAGAAAAAGAGAAAAGGAGAATTCAAAAACACTAACAAGTCCAAAGTGAAGAAGCAGTTATTATGGATCTAACGCTTAAACCCACATGGGTATTGGGTTGTTCCTTCTTTTTCTTTCAGTTTTCATTTGGTATGCTTCTGTTATGCAACTCACCTCCTCTAATTAAACTTAAATTAACGTCTAATCGTTTTTCATCCCTATAATCTTCATATTCAATTATATGTAGTGGAGGGTATTACTTGCGCAGTACATAAATAACTAACTACCTTATATAATGCCCGCCAAAATCAAATCCCTTCCAAACTTAATTGAGTTTCCAGCGTTATGTACTCCAAAGGAATCCCCAAAGAAAACTTGCTCAAAATTGATTAAGCCTTTGGAAGAAAACCCACCTAAATATCGTCAATCTCTAGACAAAATCACATACACCAAACTGCTCCAATCCTCCATTACTTCTGGGTCTCTGATCAGTGGCAAGCTCGCACATGCCCACATGATAAAAACTGCTTTTGACCCATGCTTGTTTCTGCAAAATACTCTCGTTAACATGTATTTCAAGTGTGGTGAAATGGACACGGCGCAACAGTTGTTTGATAAAATGCCTGAACGTAATGTTGTTTCTTGGAATTCTATGATTTCTGGGTACACTCGGATGGGTCTTTATTCTAAAGCTGTTGGCGTTTTTAGTGAAGCCAGAGATTTGAATTTAGAACTTAATAAATATACTTATGCTAGTATGTTGAGCATTTGTGCTCAAATTGGGAATTTGGAGATGGGGAAGATGATTCATGGGTTGATTATTGTAAGTGAGTTGGGGCCACAAGTCTTTTTGACCAATTCCCTTGTTGATATGTACTCAAAATGTGGAGGAATAGATCTAGCTAGGCTTGTGTTTGATAAATCAAATGAGTTGGATGATGTTTCTTGGAATTCCTTGATTGCTGGTTATGCTGAAAGAGTTTTGATTAATGAAACGTTGCAAGTTTTGGTTAGCATGCATCGAGCGGGAGTTAGTTTAAGTAGCTATGTTTTGGGTAGCATTCTGAAGGCGTGCTGCTCAAACTTCAGTGGTTCTGTGGAATGTGGAAGAATGCTTCATGCGTGTGCTGTCAAACTCGGATGGGATTCAGATGTTGTTGTTGGGACAGCATTACTTGACATGTATGCCAAAATTGGGGATTTGAGTGACGCAACTCTACTTTTCAAAGTTTTGCCCAACAAGAATGCTGTAATGTACAATGCCATGATTGCAGGGCTTTCTAGAACAGAAAGTACTAGTGATGACGCATTAGATCTATTCTCCATTATGCAAAGGCATGAGATAGAGCCCTCAAACTTTACTTTCTCAACAATAATCAAAGCTTGTATTGCACACCAAGAGTTTGAGTTCGGAAAACAGATCATGCCCGTATTTGCAAGAACAACCTTCAGTCTGATGAGTACATTGGCAGTGCACTTGTTGAGTTCTACTCTTTGTTGGGATTGACTGAGGATGGCAGAAAATGTTTTAATTCAACAACTAAGCAAGATATTGTTACATGGACATCCATGATGGTAGGTCATGCCCAAAATGGGCAATTTGAAAGTGCATTGACTCTATTTTGCGAACTCCTGCCGACTGGAGCAAAACCAGATGAGTTTACGTTATCCACCATGTTGAGTGCTTGTGCTAATTTGGCTGCAGCCAGATCTGGTGAGCAGATTCAAGGTTATGCAATAAAAAGTGGAATTGGGAATTTTACTGTAGTTGAAAATTCAGTGACTTACATGTATGCAAAGTCAGGAGACATAGATTCTGCAAATCTGAACTTCCAAGCAACAGCTAAACCCGACACAGTGTCTTGGTCTGTGATGATATGTAGCACTGCACAACATGGAAGTGCAAAGGAGGCTTTGCGCCTCTTTGAGTTGATGAAGGGCAGTGGGATTTCACCTAACCACATATCATTTCTGGGAGTTCTTACTGCCTGTAGTCATGGGGGACTTATTGAGGAAGGATTCCAATATTTTGAAAGCATGAAGAGAGATCATTGCATGACTCCTAATGAAAAGCATTGCGCCTGTATTGTTGATCTTTTGGGTCGCTGTGGAAGACTAGCCGATGCTGAAAGTTTCATCATGGACTCAGAATTTGTTGATGCTCCTGTAATGTGGCGATCCCTTTTGAGTGCTTGTAGGCTTCATAAAGACACTATAGCTGGGAAGCGCATTGCAGAGCGAGTGATTGAACTGGAGCCTGAAGCAGCTGCATCTTATGTGCTTCTTTATAACATCTATATTGATGCTGGAATGGAAACACCGGCAACAGAAATTAGAAATTTAATGAAAGGACGAGGAGTTAAGAAAGAACCTGGTGTTAGTTGGATCGAGGTGGGAAACAGAGTGCATTCGTTTTTGGTTGGTGATAAATCTCACCCTAGAAGTGAAATAATATATGCAAGATTGGAAGAAATGCTAGAAAAGATTAAGAAAATAGGCTATACTAATGAGAGGCTCGTTTCTGATGCCTTCGAGCTAGAGGAGAGGAATAGCTCAGCAGTTAGCCACCACAGTGAAAAGTTAGCGGTGACTCTTGGGATAATCAGTTTGCCTCCATCAGCTCCCATTAGGGTGATGAAGAACCTGAGAGTTTGCTCGGACTGCCATACAACAATGAAGCTTTTCTCAACGGTTGAAAAGCGAGAGATAATTCTAAGAGACTCTATTCGTTTCCATCGTTTCAGAGAAGGTTCTTGTACATGTGGGGACTACTGGTAGTGAGACTGTGAAAGTGAGTTTCTGTTCTATCTTCCAGCTGACCTGATTAACCATTTTCAAAAAATGTGGCTCGAGACACCAGATACTTAATTAGGACCATATTTCAGGAAGTCAAATTATGTTGATGAGGACTAAGATTGAAGGGCTCAAACGGGCCTAGTCGATGAGAAAAGGCAAAGAAGAAGGTACTCTGTTCCACCATTCTACGGAGGAAAGAAGTTTTTTGAGCTTTCTTTCGAACTTACATGTTATTTCGTCTGCACAAGTCCATTCTTTTTTCCTCAACCATGTTTCTAAATTTATACCAAAATATACTAATATACACAAGAAAAGTTCTCAAAATAGGCAATGTGGGACTTTGCCAAAACGAAAATTTTTGAAACACGACCAACAATCCCCACATGATTCAAAATTATTAAATAGAGAAAGAAAAGAAAAATTAAATGGAAGTAAGAAAGGCAATAGATTTTAGATACATAATATCGATACCTTGTGAGTTTGAATCGACATTTAGTCGAACAAACTCATGATTGTAGATTATAGGTAAACTATATTCTTGAACCCATTATCTATAAAACAAACAGTTGAATTCGCACACATATCCAAAAATCTCGAATCCACACAATTCCGCGGTTGAACGCGTTTTAGGCCATGCGCCTTAATTCTTCAACACATTTCCACTATGCCAATGTGTTTGTGAGTTTGCAAAAATGGAAAAGAAAAATAAAATAAAATTGGAATACAAAAAATAAATGTAAAAAAGATAATTATTGGAATAATATTAATATAAACGTGAAAAAAAAGTGTACTCTAATAAAATTTATATTTCATTTTCTTTTGCTTTGCCTTCAAGATTTCAAACAATAAAAAAAATGACCAAATGCTCCTTGATCAAAACATCCATTCAGGCTATCTCAAGCTTGTATTATATTCAAACAAAGACCAATAAATATGCAAAAAGTTGATACAAATCATTCTATAGAAGTATTTAACTTAATACATCAAAACCCCAAACCTACTCAAGTCCTCTAGCACAACCATTCCTGAATAATACAAAATCCTATATCACAAACAGCCATTACACAAAACATGCATGAGCAATCTCATGTTAACCTTTGCCTATGCTATCCAAAATAACAGTCAATACCCAGTTCTGGGCATGAATTAATATATGTATATACTTCACTCCTATGTACACAACTCTATTCGACACCGTTGATGAAAGTACAAAACTTTCTACAATTTCTCCCAGGCGCCTTGAACAATGAGATTAAGGTCACGATGAATGAATATCCTTAACTATTTCTTCAATCAGATCTCCGACAATCCAACATTCCATTTCTTTCCCCACAGCATCAACATCATCATTTATCAATCCTGACCATGGGGTCGACTGCAAATCTTGAGCCACCATGCCTTGAGAGCGAGTAATAGGATTTGTCTGTCGGAGGGTAGACATATACACATATAATAACCCACACTTGATTCAGTAACTTCCTTCCATAGGGAGGTCTCAGCATGGTACCAATTGCCTTTTTCCTAAATTTGGACATCGTCACAGGTGGTCCAAGTATAGTTGATAGTGCTTCATTCAACAAGTCGAGTAGCACCTTGTGATCTATCTTCTTTTCTGCCTGATCCGTATACTCTTCATTATCCTTGGTTCTTTTCCTGTAAACCTCTTCCACTTCTTCAAAGATGTTTGCGGGTAATAGGCTTTTCATGAATGGGTCCCATCTAGATAAAGATTTATCAGATGAACCATCATATAAACCAGAAGCAACAAGCAAATCTCTTATGTAAGCTTCTGCTTGGTCCTCTAACTCCACCATTTCAGCTTCCAATGGCTGCTCTTCAATCATGATCTCCTCAGAATCAGCAGCATCAAGTTGATTGAGTTTCCTCCGAAGCTCTGTATGATCAAATACCAAATATCATCGTCAATTTCTCCAATAGATTTGAAGCTCTACTTTAGTGTCTATATTATTTTTTGGATTTCTTTTGTTCAGGATAGAGGTGATTCAGGAAAGCCAGACAGTGTCAAAAATTTGGATGGAGACACCAAAAGTGCCATATTTCAAATTCTACATAGCCAACTCAGGTTACTATATTTCTTTTTGTTACTTGATCAGTAACATAGAGCATGTACTATATTTCTTTTTAAAAAAAGTACTATATTTCCTTTTTTTAAAAGTACTATATTTTTACCATTTAGGTTAGAGCTGATCTCTCTAAAAACATTTGGCAGAGCATTATCCTCTAATGGATGTAGCTCTAATGTTGCAGTTGAGCTGTGATATTCTCCCATCCTCCAGAACTCATCATAGCCACTGCTGCAGACAGATGCAGGGCTAGGCGGCACCTCAGTGGAGTTCTCCTAAATTCATAAGACAAGAAATTGTTAGAAACGGACGCGACAAATACTGAATCACTTCGACCAAAGAAAAAATTATGGAAAAAAAACGAAGCTTACATGTCGGTCACAAAAGTTCATTACAACTGTTGGTCCACTCATGATATCTTTCATAAAGTTAAGTTCATTGACATTGAGTTCCTCTGCAGATTGAATCTTTCTGCTAAAGAGCTTCCCTCTAAGGGTGAAACTGTATTTAAAACTGGAAACCTTTTCTTTAAAATTGAACTTTTCTTTCTTCTGTTTTTTCATCTTCACTGCTACATTCTCAATTACTTCATGCTTCCTCCTCATGTGAGCCCCAGTTAATATATGGCGGTCCTCTAGTAAAAGCTTTCCAAATGACGTTCCTGATACAGGAGCTGACAAAGATCTAATAAGATTCCTAGGGGACAGGTCCTTGTGGACCACTATGTCTTCATCAGGCCCACATCTGAAAGATCTGCTTTTCAATTCTTGTTCATTTTTCACACTATCCCACTGGCTCATCTTACTTCCAGAAATCAAGATATCCCTTGACTTCCCTAGTCTGTCTCTTTCATTATTTAAAATTGATGATCTTGAGCTGTTATGATCAACCATAGGAATATCTGGATTGGTTTCTCTCTTCAGAACATTCCTCAGCCTTTCTGATAAAAAAATTTCTGGTATCTCTGCTAATGAACTCAGGGAACATGTTCCATTATACTGAATTTCACTTCTATAAGATCTTGTGGATTCTGATCGGACCAAATTCACTCCAAGGTCCCTAGTAACACTTTCTCTAACCTGTTTGGCTATACGTTGAGCTATCTGTTTCGGGTCTGATGGCTTTTCACTATTCGGGTCTCAATTCCACCTCCATGAACCATAATACCCTTTTACTAGTTTTTCCTTGCAACTCACGCTTCAGCCTTTCTTTTTTTACCTCCTCAAGAAAATCTTCCATATTATCCCTCTGCTCTGTATTTCCTGAAGTTCTGTCCCAGGACTCTTCATAATTTCCAATACTATCAAGGCCAGGCCTCAGGATCACTATCTTTGTTGGAGCAGAAGGAATAGCTGGTTTCTGTTCAGGAATTGCCACAGGTGACCACTCAAAATCTCTGCTTGACCTTCTGCTCCTTGAAGAAACTGAGTCCCGTTTTTCAGCTGGGAAAAGATCTGTTTTATGCACTAGATTTTGTAAACCACCTGATTGAAGTGAATTTCCTTTTACAACATGAGTCTCAAGTTCGCTAGGCTTCTCACCGGTTCTCATTCTTCCAGAATTAGTATAGCGAACACTCTTTTCTTTGTTGAGGTTCTCTTGAGCCATCCACTGGCTAGGGATGGTCCCAAGTTCAACAACCTTAGCACATTCTTTAAACCTTGCTGCTTGCCATGCTTCAAATTCTTTTTTGAACTTCTGCAGTTCCTCCTCTTGAGGATGCTCTCGAGGCCTAGGTTTATTTAGCTTCAAGCTGTCATTCCAATCATCAGAATCTCTATCACTCTCATGGTGGAAGGAATCAAACATTTTCTGTCTAGAAGACTTTGAGGGAAATAGCTCCACATGGCCAACTGACCCACTTTTTGTCTGTTTTTCTTTTGAGAAGTTTTTTATGGGATTGTCCTTTTTCTCCACTTTCTGAGATACTGGTTTTGCATCAAATGGTAGCATATCCACTCCCATTAGACGAGAGCCACGACGCTTGGTGCATTGCCTTTGGTCTTTGTCCTTTTGGTTATTTCCTCACTGATCAACTTCTTCATTGGAGCTTCAGTTGGAAAACAGTTCTTCTCGGACCAGTCCGGAGCAGCTTGATATGTGTACTGTTAATTAAAAGTGATTATGTCAAAACAGACTACCACACACACGTGCAAGAGCATCATACAAACACACACAAACGGGGACACATTGAATATGCGAGATGATTGGAACAATCAAAATATTAGAAGCACCTGTTTCATAACATTATAAGAACATGGCACGACTTGGGACTTTTAGGATTAAACCAATCAATTTGGTATAGGATGGCATGAAATAGAAAAGTTATATTTTGGGTAATCCGTAGGCACCTAAACTAAGATTTTGTAACCTTTTCAAGTAAAAATTGTGATCATAAAGAAAAGAATCCTAGTTCCTCTAAAATAGGTTCTTCAACCAGAAGAACGCCTATTAGTCTACAGAGACTTTATCTCTTCAAGATAATGAAGATTTACAAGGAAGAAATGGTGTTCAATTGTTCATCAACCTCCAATATGCCCAACAAATAAAACAAAGAAAACCTGCTACTGAAAAAGCAAACGAAGAAGACCAGCAACTGAAAAAACCCTACCCCTGGTAATAAAGCTTGAGGAACTCTATTATATAAAAGTTAGCTCCTGTCTTTCCAATTCATAAGCAATGCCAATGAGTAAATTCAAAGGGTTCAAGACTGTGAAGTATGATTCCACACAACAAGAGTTGAGAAACACCAGAAAATGCTATTAAGTTTAGAACAGGTTATGTTAGTGATAATATTACCAGTACATCGTCTCTTACAGCATCGTAGTTCTGGCAAATTTCAACTGGTAACTCCAAGCTGTTCCGAGGAGCCTCTACACCTGCTAAATAGTTGATTGTGCTTTTTAGTGGCTAGGAAAGATTGGAAATCAATACATCATACATAATTCAACTTAACTAAGCTTTTACTTAATAGAAATTAAAATTTATTGATTTGATCTCCCACATTTATCTAAATGAGATTTCATTCAAAATGCACACCGGTGGCAATGTATCATACAATCATGATCAGTTTTCAACTACAAGTTTTGACTGTCTATTAATCATATACAAAACAGAGGTATCTAGTTTGTCATCCCAAATTAGGTTTGGACAGGAACCAAAAGAAAAAGAATTCTGATAATTAAAAAAAAAAAGATCAGTATTAGTATTCTAATACTTAACTTATAACCATATTGACAAGAGTATAAAGAAAAGTATTTTTTTATTAATTCACCAAAGGATTTAGAAAAACTTACAATAGATTTGAAATTCATAACTCATAAGTAAGATACAGTCCACATACAAAAAGCATTATATAATAAAACGGTTTGATTTTCTATGGTCATGTAGTGAGCATGAACCGAATGATATATCATTCTTTCCCGATGCACCTAAAAATTAATGATACTTACCAGCTACATGTCTGTTTTGTGTTATAATTTTCCTAGCCATCCTCCCCTGATTTAAGTTAGTAAGGTGTAATAAATCTCCCATTTAAGCAGTGGGTCCACCCAGAGTTTGTAATACCGTTATCAATACATCTCTTTCTTGCCCCCATGAAACCTGAAGCAACTGTATGTCATCCACAAGTAAAATGTGATTCAAACCCTGCAGAGCCACGAATCAGTTCACTCGTACATTTTTCTAAGTACATGAAAATCTGCAATATTGAGACAAGCAATGCTTATTGCGATGCAAATAGAAGAAGTATGCTATAAAAGTCTCCTCTCACAAAAGGAATCACTTTTAACTTTAAATTCAGTAAAGAGGGATACAAATAGACAGGATAAAAGCAACTAAAGAAAGATAAAAGTAGCATCAATCAGCTGCACCAGAGATAGTAAAAGCACATTATAGGTTAAAATGTTACAGGAAAAGGGGTAAGGAAACCTATTATTCAATATTTCCAACATTCAACACTACAAACCTGTAACATCATAATCCATACTTCAGTTTATTATTTATTTCTCTCTCCACGTACAATTTAGTGTCCATGATAGTTCAGCAAATTATTCGATCAAAATGTCTCATACAACATATGTAAACAATGCATGTTCATGTGTGTGTAGACTGCACATAGAAAGAGAGAAAGAAAGAGAGAGAGCATGATGTACTTTTGAGTTTTAGTAACACAATAATAATTAAGTTGGTCCATTGAAGTCGATCACTGTGACAATTGTTGCACTCTATATTTTCTTCTCTAAAATATCATAATAACGTTCCGTAATTTGGGAATCAATATAAATTTGATCAAGAATTATATTTTTATAGAATAGCATGCCTCCATATAATTGAAATAAAAGGTCCCCTAGAAGTGATGCACAGAAACGTCTAATTTCATAATAAATTAATAAATATGACATAACAAAACTAGCTAATAGCTATCATAATCAAACTCATAAACATTCAAACAAAAATTAAAGAGGAATGACAAGTGCAGCTCGATTAATCTTCGAAAAGAATTATGTATCCAAAAAGAAAAAATTTACAATATAAACCCCAGAAAAAGAAAAAAAAAACATCCGGCAATGCTTTCAGGTCAATATGGTCAACTACTCAAGGATCATATACAGGACTTATATTTTATATATTCAACAACCAATATGCTCAAACAAGATGATTAAAGAAATTACACAATTAAGTTAAAATGCTTGTGATTACAGAATTTCACAATCTGGAACCAATCATAGTCTAATGATTAATAAATAAATCACAAAAAATAACAAAATTAGATTCACAATAACAGGGATCTTAAAACAAATTGGTTCAGTCTAATCTCAAATTGAATTGCAAGTGAAAAAAACTACAACATTACATTGCAATATATGAAGAATCACAATTCACAACATACCCTTAAGGAAATCAAGCAAAGACCATGTACAATTCTCGGATTCTGACGACGAAATCCTAACATCAACAGCGAATAGGCGAAGAACTGGAAGGGAGAGAGAAAATGAAACTGGAGCAGGAGCAGGAAAGTGGAAATTTCAAAGCTTGTGAGTCTGAGCCTTGGAAATTATAAATTATAATGATGAGAGAGAAAAAGGGTTTGCTTTTTAGGATGAGAGAGAAAGAAACTCCATTACTGGAATGATACAACCAGAAAGTGAAGGTTTTATCCGATGCAGTTTAGCTGTGAAAAAAAGCAAAAGGGTGGTGTAGTTAATAATCAAGTAGAGGATGCACCACTGAATGTAGGTGGTCTTCACCAATTAGTTTCCCGTCTCTTCCTAATTAAGAGGAAGACACTACCGACCTTCCTTTTTGCGGTAAAATTTTACTTGGTCTTCGTTTATTCTTTCTTTTTTATAAATAAGAATTAATTATTTCAATATCTTTTTGAGTATGTAATTATAGTGCATATATCATTATTTAAAACGATTAATACTCTTTAATTTGTACATAATGTAAAAAAATACAATTATATATGCACAAAATATATTTTATAACGTAAAATACTGATATTTTTAATCAAAACTGTTGAGGTATGACAAACACGATTTATTATTTAAAAAAATACTATGAAAATTTATTAAATTACAAATTCACTCTTTGAACCCAGTTGATAATGTTAAAAATTAGAAAGATAAATTTACTTAAATTAAAATTTGTGCTACATAATTTTTTATTTTTCATTTTTGAGGTGAGGTGAGGTGGGGTGGGATAAAATGAGGGCCCTGCAACTATTGAATAATGCAGTTGATGATTATGAAATTATATTATAATTCTTAAAAAGTGGGACTTGAAAAAAAAGGGAAAATGATAACTATTTTCTTATGGAGGAAATTAAGTACTACAAATGTTAGTTAATAAGGTTGAGCCAGCCTATCATTGAACTTTGAAGTAAAATTAACTCTTTTAATGTAATTTAAAAAGTAGTTATAAAGTTTGCCAAAATCATATCCAATTTAGTGAAAGCAATGCTATGTTGTGCTCTGACAAACCTGACAGCTCGCCATAGTCCATAGATCCATAAAGAGGTTCCATCGATCAAGACTCATTATAACGTTACAAGATAAATTTTTGACCATTGAAGTAGTTATAATTATGGATCTATTTATCATGAAGTTAATTTTATGATAAGTTGATAATGTGATTAATACATTATCAACTGCTCTATCCCATCACTGTTTGTCACCCACTCCTCATCGACATACGGTTCCCCACTACTCTACGACGATCAATTCGATCGCATTTGCAACCCACCTACTCCATCCCATCAACATTTTCACACATTACCGATCAGCCTCATCCTCATTAACGTAATCAAGCAAATCATGGGCCAACCATCATCTCCTTTCATCATTTCTGGGTTAAAGACAAGTTTAGATATTATTTGTCTAATGGGTCACCCCAACGATTGACCAACACATTCAAGACACAATAAATATAATCCAAGAGGAGCCGCGGGAATCCTAAATCTACAAATACCTATGATATATTGAAACGATCTGATCTTTGATAACGATAAAGAAATAAATCATCTTCTAGCCCTGCGTGTAAATCTTGTAATAATCAATTGACCAAAATTGTCGTAACATAATTATGGGATATGGGCAAGTTATAAATTATTTTTATACTTAAAAATTACATTAACTAAAGTAAGATGAGAAAAAAAGAGAAAAATAAATTAAATATAGTATAAAAAATTTTTATTCTAATTTATATATATAATTAAGAGACCAAAGTAGCTCGACTCTTTTAGCGACAATTCCACATTAATTTCACATACACGTTCATGTGTGTCCGAATATTAATATTATTAGTAGTATATTGTTAAAAAATGTTGTAGAACATAATCTTGACTTGGATAAACATATTTAATTAAATAGAAAGAGAGAATGACATTTGGGTAATTTAAATTAATTATTGTTTCACCATATTCATTCACTTAATTAATTGAGTTGATGTGGTCCACGTACAAGACAGAGGCCGCTCCAAATATTTCTGATAAATTAGCACGTACTAATAAACAGTGGCAGCATAAACAGCTATCGCTGCTGAATTTTTTTTTTAATAAGGATAGGACAAATATGTAAATTAATACATTGATTAATTTTTGTGTTTTATTGTGATAGCTTATAATAATTTTGTCTTATTTTATAAACATTATTATGATTATGATTAATTTATAAAGATTATGATGATTAATTAATATTATAATTAATTCAAATTTTTTTTATTTAATTTTTTTTTAAAAAAAGAATTAATGTTTTAACAATGGAGTCGGTTGCTAATATATACACACATATATATATATATATATATATATAAAAGTTATAAGTAACGTATAATTAATAATGGTACGCACGTTGTAAGAAGTAAGAAGAGCACATGAGAAACAGTTGCTTTTGCGCACAATGACTTCCATTTGGCGCAAGAGAGACAGTTGATTTGGACTTGTTTATTTGTTTTCTTCTTATTCTGCGTGACTTTCAGCGCCATGCCCATAATCTCATTCTCCTCTACCGTCATGCTGCCCGCTATTATTTATTCATTCTCTTTATTTTTTATTTTTAAAATATATATAAAAGAAAGTGTTTTTTTTTGTGCAAAGGAAATTATATATCAGTTCCAAAAGAGTATAAAACAACTAATTGCTTTGATAGTTTGATAGATATAAAAACAAATAAAAGTGAGTATATAGTAACTTCTCAATCTCAACGAGTCAAGTTTTAATTTAATAATAACTCTGCTTTTCCGTGTTCAATTTTTTACTTGTTTTACTACACGAAAACACTTTTATTTGTCTTTTTTGTTTGTTTTACAAAAAGAGAAATTGTTTTTGATAAGTTTTGGCCTTGTGGTTAAGATTGGATTATTTTTATGATAAGTTGATCAATTAATTAATACAGTGTTGACACACAGCACAGAAAGAGAGATCACCTCCCGAAAAGATAGTCAAAAAATAGAAAAACCATTTCTAGGTAGCTGTCATCTATCAATTCGCCTTGCTATGTACTGGAAAGCTTGCTATTTTCAATTCGGGAATGGTTGGGAGACGTGTCATACAATTCCGGAAAGCTTTTTTCGAGCGCTATACAATGATATCGAACATGCCCCTTTCTGAATCCGGAAAGATGGGTCCATGACTAGATAACATCTTCAAGTATAGTCTGTGGAACTGTCTTGCATAGTTTGCACTTGAGATTGTTGCGGTAGTTCTTTGTGAGTCTATCCTCAGTTAGATGATTGTTTTATATGTTGTGTTTGGCCAAATGATGTCTTTGCCCTTTCGGGATTGTCTCTGGGGTATAAGTTGTGATGTTGTCTTCTCTCGGAGTTGTTTCCAGGGTTTAACTTTTGTTGTTTCTGTTTTTTTTAAAGTTGTCTCCGATATTGATTTGATGTTCCACGAGGTTGTCTCTCTATAGTTTGATTGTAAGACCCCGAAATTTTTTTAAATAAAAAGGAATTTCCTTTATTTATTATTTTGAAATAGTAAGGGTTGATTTGATTAATGTGGATAGTTAAGGGTTAAATACGCAAATATTTCAAAATAAGCAAGTGGTTATAAAATATTCATTTTTTGTCGGGGAATATTAAATGCATTGGTAATATGACCATGTGTTAGCCCCATAACTGAAAAGCGATTGGATGAGGAAAGCGACAAAGTTTGGGTGGTTATAAATAATCACGTAGTTATTATATCAATTAAGACCATTGGAATACCCGTTGGTTAAAATACTGATGAATGGCGTGGTTGCATAAAGAAGACACACGGTATTACCAGAAGATTGTTGAATTATTGATCCTTATGTAAGAAGGCACTACTCAATAATTATTACTGATAATTCTTATTCAATATTTTATTTTATTGATTCAATAATTGTTGCGTTGATATTTTATATTATTATTGTTTCAATAATTGTCATTGCCTGATATTTCCATTATCGGATCAATAATTCATATTATTTAAATAATATTATTAGATAGCATTATTGGCAATGTCTAGAAAGTTACATCGAGGAGAGGTTTGGTCACCTAATTGCGCGCGCCAAGAAGGAGAAATCCTTATCTGAAAGCCCCTCTTTCCAGGAGAATGCTGGTTGTCATAAATGTGATTCTCGTAATATTATTTGTGAATAATTAATTATTGATTCATATGATAAGGAAATATTTATTTTATATGAATATAAATGATGGATTTATTTATGTGGTTATTAATGAAGGAATTAATGTTGAGGTGTTTTATCGGTATTTTATCGGATTGGAGGTATTAAAAATCAAATCGGGGTTTTGAGAGATATATTATGGGGATTATAATTTTTAATCCGACCGTTGGATTGTGGTAATTTTTGGGTATGTTATACATACATAAGTTGAGTATATGTCCACAAATTTTGAACCGTTAAAAATGCACGAATGATTTGTTGTGAATTTTAAGAGGTGTCGGATTAGAAAATTAGGTTTATAATTGATTTTGGTGGAAAATTCTAGAATTGAGTGGGCCCCACTTGTGGTTGGTGAAAAAATGTGCTGAATTTTATTTCAAATGTGGTGGGTGGCAATAGTAGCGGTAAAGCCATCAGTAGTGGTCAAGTCTGCTTGGTACGGCTAACATTTTTCTATAAATAGAGGCTAAGTTAGAATTGAAAATCACACCGAAACAAAGTTTTCTCTTTCTCTCTCTATATTATTGAGCGTATTTTGTGAGTATTTAGATACTTTGAGAGTTCTTTGTTCAAGACAAGTTTCATTCAAGATCACTTGAGCCTTTCCTTCAGAAATCTTGATTCTTTGAGGTAAGGGATATTATTTTTTTCAGTAATGATATTATTTCTTCAATATCATTATGTTGAAATGTTGATCTGAAGTTTTTATCAAATTTGGAACTTTTTCATGTGGGGTTACTATTCATGAGTTACTTATTCATGAGTTACTATTCATGAGTTCTTATTCACGAGTTACTATTCACGAAAGTACTATTCATGAAGCGTGAAGATGTTTTTGTGGAATTTCTATCTTTTGGTGTCGGATTTACTATTCACGATACTGCAGATTATTCACGATATCTAAGACTATTCACGATATCTGACTATTCACGATATCTGACTATTCACCAAAAAATAAAATTTCTTCTTTTTGTCCAAAACATCTATTTTGGATACTAGCTTTGATTGTATCCATGTTTTGATCATTCTTGAATTTTACACCACCGTGATTATTTTTGGGGTATTGTTGGACATGGATAAAACAAAGTACGAATCCTTAATCTTTAATCCTTGTCATTTTGTTTCTTTGGATTCGTTCTTTAAAAATATTTTTCATCATCCTCGGTCTTAAATGATGATATTATTGAATATCTTTGCTTTGTAGTCAAAAGATGAATGATTTTGAAGAATATCTTTGGCCCGTAGCAAAGATGAATGATTTTGAAGAATATCTTTGGCCTCAGTAGTGCAAAGATGAATGATTTCGATGAATATCTTTGGCACGTAGTGCAAAGATGAAGCGGTGTTTAAATGAACATGACCGATCGATGAATATCTTTGGCCTTTAGTGCAAAGAGATGAGCAGTGTTGAGATGAACATGACCGATCGATGAATATCTTTGGCTTGTAGTGCAAAGATGAATATTTGATTTGAGATGAATATTGATTGATGTTACTGAGGATAAAATATTGATGATGGACTGTTAAATTCATAGATTATAGTAGATTTCATTCTCTACGTAACTCTTCTATGAATTATTATTTTCATTGCGAATATTGATCCGAAACTTGTTGTCTCATTGTATTCTATCGATTTTTTCCTGTTGGAGACTAACGATAATTTGTTGTATATTATCTTAGTCATAACATTCTTTCTTGGGCTAGTTGAGCTCACCCTTTTCTTTGTTGTTCCATTTTTCTTCTCGGGAGGCGAGAATGTAATGAAGTCTTAGTCGGGGTATGGAATGAAGGTTAGAGAGAGTTGTTTAGTAGTCCTCACCGTTATTGTAAAATAATGTATCAATAAATGTGATGAGGATTTATTTGAGTATAAATATTATCAGAAGATAATATTTGTATTTAAACTCACGATTTTATTGTTGTGATAATAAAGTTGTAGTTGTTTCTATACCATGTATTTGGCGACTCGAGAATGGGTTGGATGGAATGGACCTATTTTGGGGTTAAATCACGGTTAATATCGAGCTTAGGATATGATCTGCAGCGGAGATCGGGGAATAAAACTAGGAGGGAGAGCAGAGTAAATCCTTCGCTAGTGTGTGTCTACCTAAGCTTATTTGTTAGTTGGTCAAGATATAGGGATATTATGTGATATATTGATTTCCTTAATTAACCCTTGTTTTATGATGTGATTTGAGAATGTCGATCGAGAATATTAATGAGTGGAGTAAATGAGACCGTGGAGATGCTGTCTTTACCAACGAGGAGAACGCGTAACTGTGGTGGCAATGTTCCTCCCGTGAACAACACCACCTTTGACGAGATGATGAACGAGGAATGTTTACAAGCTTTTTGCGATTCATGCAAAAATCGACGAGGAGACTCGTGTTCAAAATATAGGAGGAAATGATAGCTTAATTCACGGGTGGTCACGACCAAGCGATTCAAAGAGTTGGGACCACCGAATTTAAGGGAAAGCGAGATCCGATCATGGCGAAACATGGGTTAAGCAAATTACCAAGATATTCGATGTCTTGGGATGCACGGAGGACAGAAGGTTCCATTCGCCACCTTTATGTTCCGTGGCGAGGCAGACATCTTTGGTGGGAATACGTGAAGCGCACCCATCCACCGCACTCAAAGATGTCGTGGGAGACGTTTGAAACAGATTCAATGACAAGTACTTCCACGAAAGTATTCATCGTATGAAGGAAGTGGAGTTTATTAGATTGGGAGAATAATAATGGCGGTGTCCCAAAGACGAGGCGAAGTTTGCGGAGTTATCGAGTTTGCACCTCATTTGGTGGAGAATGAGGAGCGTATGACGCGGATGTTTCTAGAGGTTTGAAACCTGGCATACGTCAATATCTCATTTCTCATAAATTTTCTCTATTCAGATGTTGTAAATGAGGCTCGATTGTTAGAAGCGAGATAACGAGTACGTTCAAACGAGGACCATAACCGAGGATCATACCAAAGATAGCGATCATCGAATAACGATAACCAAAGTGGAGAAAGAAGAATACGGACAAAGGTGGTAACCACTCTCGGTGGTAATCGTGGCCATGAAAATAGAAGAAGCGAGTTGGGAGGAGATTTAAAAGAGGAGATTCAACAATGACCATGTGAAGGCGTCGGTACGCCGATGTGGGCAACCGGTTCCAAGGAGGAGAAAGACCATCGATCATTATATGTTCTAAATGCGGAAAGAGGGACATATCAGTCCAAACTGCCCACAACAGTTTAAGGTATGCTATAATTGTGGAAAAGAAGGACATATCACTCAAGATTGTACGATATCGAAACCTAGTGCAGCGGGGGCGGTGACTCAAAAGGATGTCCCAGAAAAGTCAAAGTCAACGATTCCTGGAAGAGCGTTTGTCGTGACCGGTCAAAATACGAGGAACCCGAACGAAGTTAGCACGGGTTAGTTAATTATAAATTCTTGCGAAGTTTATACCTTACTCGATACTGGTGCTACCCATTCATTTTTCTCTCCTGCTTGTGCTCAACGTTTAAACTTGACTCCGGAGAAATTAGACTTTGACCTATCTGTGGAAACTCAGTTAGAGAAACTTTCATCACATCCAATCGCTTTTATAAATTTTGTTTGATTCAAGTTGGCACCATTACCTTACCCATTGACCTTATCTCTTTAAAGATACTTGCTTTTGGGGATTGATTGGTTAACTACTCATCATGCCAAAATTGATTGCTTTTGTAAGGTTGTTAGTTTTCATATTCCTAAGCAACTTTGTTATTTAATTCAAGCAATCAAACCATTGTAATCAAACATTTTCATATCAAGCCATGAAGTCATTCGTTTATTACGGATGTCAAGTTTTCTTAGTCCATGTTATGGATTTGAATAAAGACACGTCGATTTGAATAATATTCTTGTTGTTATTGATTTTTCCCGACGTATTTTTCGAAGAATTTCTTGGCTTACTCCCAAAGCCCCGATATTAAATTTTGTATTGAATTTGAACCCAGACAAAATTCATTTCTAAAATCTCATATCAAATGGCTCTATTGAACTTCGAGGAGTTAAAAATTCAATTATAGAATTTGGTACCGAGCCTTTATCTTGTGACTTCTTTTGTGGAATTCACTAAGCCGAACTCTACGTAGGGGGACGTCATATTAAATGCGATAGTAAAGCGATAGGTGTCATTGTGACGTCTTTATCCAAGATTGGGATATAAGTCACGATTGAGAGCAACCTAAGTCGAGAATCGGAATACGTAGCTTTAGAAGCTTAGTTGGTTATTATCGGAGATTCGTTGAAGGATATTCTCGAATCGCTATTCCATTAACGTAGCTAACTCGTAGAGATACAAAATTGAATGGAGCAAGGAATGTGGGAAGAGCTTGAAGAACTCAAGAGGAGACTCATTTCAAAGACATGTTACGACCATGCCATCCTGAAAAAGTTTAACGTGGTAGTGACGTGTTGAGTAGAAGATCGATATACAATACGAGTACAATATTGTCAAAGACTCATTTCGTATAATTTACAAATAATAGAGATGGAGATGAAAACTCTAGGTACCCACATTGATGATATACTGATGCATTGATGATGATCGCGAGTGTAATCAACTTTAATCGATAAAGTTAAAGTCGCTCAAGCTACACAATAAAGAAGTCGATGAATTTGAAGAAGGAGGTGCAAGAAGTTGTTATTTTAAAAGCGAGAGAATCGGTGAGGAGAGAGAAAGCTCAAACCTTCGATTTATTAATCCATTTGAAATTCTCGATCGAATAAGGAACCGTGGCCTATAGACTCGCTTTTACCACCAAGTACGACGCGTGTTCATAACGCGTTTTTCACGTATCGATGTTACGTAAATAGTGGTGGAACCCGTGTGACGCCCCAAAATTAGGTATACATCACCCATCTTGGGTCACCACTTATATGATATGTAATTTAAATACAACTTATTAACATAAGCATGTGTATGCAATACGACATAAAGCGTGAGTTTAAATACAAATATCGTCTACTAGATATTATACAAACTCAAACAAAAAGTCCTCATTACAATTATTATCACACTATTTCACGAATAGTGAGGACTACTAATCTTATCTTCGGGACCATCACTCGTTTCCCCGACTCGTCCCGGCTATATATTCTCATTTCACAGAAGAACGGTGAAAGAAAGGTGAGCTCAACTAGCCCAAGAAGAAATATTATGACTAAGATAATGCAAAATAAATTATCAATAGTCTTCAACAATGTTAAACCGATAAAATACAATGACAACCGGTTTAAGCTGCAGTGAATATCGCAATCCATTAAAAAGTCAAGTAGAAAATAAAATCTACTATCTTTTATGATTTTAAAAGGTTTTTCATCACTTTGTTATATTTGAGACTCAAACTTTAATAAATAATCCACATCATCGAATCACCCCCGCACTACGGCCGAGGATATTCTTAAGTATCACGATCACAATTATTTCACCTGCTACGGGCGAGAATAGTTGTGTATTCATTAATGGTCATGATCGTGCCAACAATTTGTCCATCAATGCACTACTACCTTAATCGAGATTTTTAATCACATCATTTGTAACATTACTGGTCATGATTAAGAATAATCCTCGGTCATAATCATACCAAGTCCATCCACGCTCTACAGAGGCCATGTATGACTTTAAAAAAAATATATAAACATGAGGATGATGACAATGATATAAGAATTCAATAAAACAAGTTCAAGAATTATTTTATCCAGGAATTATTAACGTCCAATTATCGACATGATATTGCTTTGTAGAGTAAAATTCAAGAATGATCGGAAGAATATTTCCGTGAAAGATATCTTTGGATGAAACGCAAATATCAAGGATATTCTACTAATTTCATGGAGTATAGAAGTCAAAGTTTTAACCAATGGGTATAATAAAGAATGGAATAACAAAAGAAATCACCATGCATACGGTGCTGCAGATGTATTAAAAGTTATTCCAATGAGAATAATAATAACGGAACGAAGTCGGTGAAATTCACACCAAGCGGGATGTTCCAACAGAATAATAAAGATG
This sequence comes from Panax quinquefolius, assembly GCA_020205615.1. Classification (NCBI taxonomy): domain Eukaryota; kingdom Viridiplantae; phylum Streptophyta; class Magnoliopsida; order Apiales; family Araliaceae; genus Panax; species Panax quinquefolius. The sequence goes on along the minus strand of CM035169.1, from coordinate 27,399,833 downwards.
GAACGGATCCGGTGTAAAAACACAGATAGGATATTCCAACAGAATGATAAAGGCGGAACGGTCCTGTGTAAAACACTGTGACGAGGATGTTCAACAGAATAATAAAAAGCGGAACCGAGTCGGTGTAAAACACCATGACAGGATGTTCAATGAGAATAATAAAAGAATGTCACCAAGTATAGGGTAAATCAAGCGATACACGAGTTATTCCAATGAATAAATAAGCAATGGAATAACATAAGGATTTCACCAAGTATAGGGTATCTGGCGTATCTGAGTTATGTATAGGGTATGCCACTTTTACAAAGTTATTCCAGCGAGAATAATAGTGAATGGAATAATGAAGTTCTCTTCAAGAAGAAAGAATAACACCCTCACCGTAAAAAGAAATGAATATAGAAGTAATGAAGTAGCGAGAATACTCTTCTTCTTTCTATAACTTTCTCTATATAACCTCTCTCTATAATTTTCTCTCTAGAGTTTCAATGAATTCGTAAGAAAATAATGAAGGAATGAGCTTTATTTATAGGAAAATGGAATGCATAAGAACTAATCCATGAGCGGTCCAGATTGATTGATTTACTTTAATCGACGGTCCATGTTTAAAGAAAAAATCTTTTAAATAAAATATAATATATTCTATTTATATAAAAACATTTTATTATGCAAACACTATGCAAAACACTATGCAAAACACTATGCATAATAAAATATAATATATTTTATTTATAAAATAACTTTAATAAAGTATTACATTTTATATAAAAGATGTTTACATTTTATTACGTTAATAATCTGAATAAAACAAAAGCGTCATTATCATTATAATAATTCATATTATTAATCGTGATAATGGAATCAAACTAAGTGACTTCTCACATAAGCATCGATAATCAATACCAGTGTGTCTTCTTGCTACGACCCACACGACATTCTGTACTTTTTACTAAGAGTAGTTCAATGATGATCAACCAGTAAAACTTCCGCCGTTATTTCAATAAAATATTTTTGTCTTTTTCTCAATCAAATAATAATTACATTTGTAGGGTCCACCAATGATTGAGTAGTAGTTATACGAATATTCCTCGCTAAACCGAATATTCCCTACCAATCGAATATAATATAACCACTTGCATACTTTGCAAAATTTATAAATATTACCCACAACTATAACATTATATCAAATTATTCCATAATATTCAAAAATAATATTTATAGAAAATTCATCTTTATTTATAAAAGCTGGGGTCTTACAACCTCCCCTTCTTATGAAATTTCGCCCTCGAAATTAGGGTACGTACCTGGTATGTCGAAGAGGTAAGGATACCTTGATTTCATTTCAGATTCTAACTCCCAAGTCATTTCCTCAACATCGTGGTTCCTCCACAAAACTTTGACTTGAGGTATAACCTTGGAGCGTAGAATATGTTCCTTCTTATCAAAATTTGAGCAGGAACCTCTTCATACGTCAAATCTTATTATTTAAATGGGTTGCTCTAACTCAATAATATGGTTCGGGTCTTTCACATATTTACGTAACATGGATATGTGAAAAGCGTTATGAACACGAGACATATTTGGCGGATAAAAGCGAGTCTATAGGCCGCGGTCCTACTCGATCGAGGATTAAAATGGACCAGATGAATCGAGGATTAAGTTTCCTCTCTTTCCAAATCTTGTAACTCCTTTCCATGGAGCAACTTTTAACAACACATGATCTCTATATTGAATTCCACGTCCTTTCGATGAAGATCAAGATAACTCTTTTGTCGATTTTGTGAGGTTTTTATCGTTGTCGGATCGTTTGAATCTTTTAGTAGTCATACGTACTCAACTCCGGTCCCAACAACGTTGCTTCACCCACCTCATCCCAAAGACATCTGGGAAGCGACACTTTCTTCCATACAACGCTTGAATGGAGCCATGCGATACTTGCTTGATAAGCTGTTGTTGTAGGAAAACTCCACCAATGGTAAAAACTTGTCCCAACTCCTTGAAATCAAGAACACGAGTCTTAATAGATCTTCAAGAGTTTGAATAGTCCTCTCCGATTTGTCCGTAAAGTCGAGGATGATATCTTAAAGCTAAATCGTGAAAGTCCGTGCCCATAGCTTTTTGCAAACTAACCCAAAATCTTGAAGTGAATCTTGGGTCTCGATCGAAACTATGGATCTAAGATACCATGCGATCTTACAATCTCGTTTATATACATCTGAGCAAGGCGTTCAAGTGTATAAGTTTCTCGTATCGGTGAAAGAAAGAAGACTTGGTCAATCTATCAACAATGACCCAAATCGCATCAATGCCTTGAGAAACCTTAGGAAGGCCCAGAACGAAATCCATGGTAATGTGCTCCCACTTCCATTACGGAATTTCAAGTGGTTCTGATGGACCTTTTGGTACTTGATGCTCCGCTTTAACTCGTTGACAAGTTAGACACCTTGAGATAAACAACGCTATCTCCTCTTCATATTGCTCCACCAAAATGTATGGCCGAATATCATGATACATTTTGGTACTCGAGATGGATTGCAAATGGTGTGTTGTGCGCCTCCATCATGATATTATACTTTAAATCGGTCGTTAGGAACACAAAGTGCGGAGTTGACTCAAGTATTCCTTCTTCATCGATTCTTGCTTGGCGATAGCACCCTCTTGCACTTTCTTTTTCATACGATCGGCTCCGTGTGCGTAGCTTGAAGCGACTTTAACTTTATCGATTAAAGTCGGTTCTACTCGTATATTTGCTATATCATCACATGCGTCCCAGAGTCTTTAACTCTATCTCCATCCTTTGCAAGTCACACAAAATGGGCCTTTGTGTTGACAATAACACTTCGTGCTTGCATACGATCTTCTACTCAATGCATCATTTACCACGTTCGCTTTTCGGGATGGTATTGGATGGTATGATCATAATCTTTCAACAGTTCAAGCCAGCGTCGTTGTCGCATGTTGAGTTCCTTTTGAGTGAAGAAATATTTGAGGCTTTTATGATCCAGTAAAGATCTCCACTTTCTCCCCATACAAGTAATGCCTCCAAATTTTAAGTGAAGACAATATTTGCTAACTCTGGATCGTGAGTAGGATAATTCCTCTCATATTCTTTGAGTTGTCGCGAGGCATAGGCTATAACTTTTCCATGTTGCATAAGAACACATCCCAACCCTTTGCTCGAAGCATCACATGTAGATGACAAATCCTCCGAGCAAATGGTATTGTCGAACAGTCTTTGAAATAAGTCTCTTCTTGAGTTCTTGAAAACTCTTCTCACATTCTTCGCTCCAATAGAACTTTGTATCTTTTCGAGTCATTTGAGTCGATGGAGTAGCGATTCGAGAAAATCCTTCCACGAATCTCCGATAATAACCAATTTAAACCGAGAAAGCTACGACTTGATCATCGATTTAGGTTGTTCCGACTTTGAATAGCTTGATCTTTCTTGGGTCAACAGATATTCCATGACTTGATACCACGTGCCCAAGGAATGCTACTTCTTGACGAACTCGCATTTCTTCAACTTGGCATAAAGCTTATATTCACGAAGCTTTTGGAGTGTCGACCTCAAGTGTTCTTTCATGATCTTCACGGCTTTTGGAATAAATAAGGATGTCATCAATAAAGGCGACCACAAAGTGATCTAAATATTCCTTGAATACTCGGTTCATCATATCCATGAAGGCGGCGGGGCATTAGTCGATCAAAGGACATGACTAGGAATTCATAATGCCCGTCATCAGGAGTTCTAAAGCCGTCTTTGGAATGTCGGTGTTCTAATCTTCAATTGGTGATATCCGAAGCGAAGATCGATCTTTGAAAAGAATTTGGCTCCTTGCAATTGGTCAAACAGGTCATCAATACGTGGCAATGGATACCTATTTTTGATGGTGACATGATTCAACTCCCGATAATCAATACAAAGTCGCGATACTCCCATCTTTCTTCTTCACGAATAGTAAGCAGAGCACCCCGAGGAGAAGTACTAGGTCGAATAAAGCCGATGTCTAACAATTCCTGCGGTTGGGTCTTTAACTCACGAAGTTGATAGAGCCATTCGATATGGGGCTTTGGAAATAGGTTTTATACCAGGTTCAAGGTCGATACAAAATTCAATTTCACGCTCTGGGGTAGGCGGGAAGTTCTTGAGAATACGTCAGAAATTTATTAACAATAGAAATATCGCTTCAAAACCGGCGTATTTTTGTTTAAATCGTGACATGAGCTAAGAAAGCTTGACATCCATTTTTCAATAAGCGAATAGCTTTATGGCTTGAGATGACCGTGATTGATTTTAATGGTTTGGTCGTTTGAATTCGCATAATAGGTTGATTAGGAATATGAAAGCTAACAACCTTACGAAAACAATCAATTTTTGCATGATAAGTAGTTAACCAATCAATCCACAGAATCACGTCAAATGCAAGTATTTTTAATGAAATAAGATCGACGAGGTAATGTGAGGGTACCGATTTGAACCAAACAAGACTTATAAGCGATTGGATGTAATGAAGGTTTCTCCCAACGGAGTTTCCACAGATAAGTCAAAGTCTAATTTCTCTCGAGTCAAATTTAATCGATGGCGCAAGTAGGAGAAATAAAAGAATGGGTAGAAGCAGGTATCAAATAAAGTGTAGACTTCATTAGAGTTTATGATAAGCTTACCCGTGATGACCTCATTCGGGTTCCTTGCTCTCTCAGAGGTCACAACAAACGCTTCTCCTCAGACCTCTTGGTTTTGACTTTTACGGGACGGTCTTTGGTGCCTCCATCCTAGTTGAATTTGTCTTGATGGCGACAAAATCGAGCTAAGTGACCTTCTCTTCCACAATTATAACATGCTTTGAATGACATGGCACAGTTCGGACCGATGTGTCCCTCTTCTCCGCATTTGAAACATATGATGGTGGTCTTTCTCCTTCCTTAACAACGCTTGGTCTTTGGTCTTGACGTCTTTCTATCATTGTTGAATCTCCGTTTCTTGAAATGTCCATTCTTATTGTTTTGGCCGATTACCACAAGTGGTTACCATATCGGCTTTGTTGATTCCTCCACGCTTGTTGTCACCGCTTCGATGACTACTCTCGTTGGTATTATAACTTTACGTACATTTGCTCTCTTTTAGTTCGTTGACTCGTTATCGCGCTCCACTAATCGAGCCCTATTTACAACATCCGAATACAAACACAGTTTATGAGAAATAAGATGTTGGCGTATCTCGACTTCAAACCTCTTAAAAACATTCGCGCCATTTCTCTCTTCATTATCCACCAAGTGGGACGAATGAACCGTGATAACTCATAAATTTTGCCTCGTATTGCGACACGGTCATATTGTTTTGTTCCAACTTGATAAACTCCACCTCCTTCATGTGGCGAATACTTTCGTGAAAGTATTTGTCGTTGAAACGACTCTGGAACTTCTCCCAAGATATCTTGACAATGAGTTGAGTACGTTTTACCGAATTCCCACCGATGTCGCCTCTCGCCATGCAACATAAAAGGCGTGAAGGGAACCTTTTGCTCCTCGGAGCATCCCAAGACATCAAATATCTTGGTAATCTGCTTTATCCATGCTTCCATTAGAAGTGGTTTTGGCTCTCCTTAAACTCCGGTGGTCCCGGCTCCTTGAATTGTTTAGCGGTGACCGCTTGAGAGTTTTCCGTGTTTCCACCTACGTTTTGGATGAGTCGCTCTACTTTCTTTGTTGCATAAATTGCATAAAGCCTCACGAACATTTGATCATTCATCATTTGGTCGGTGTTGTTGTTGCATGAGGATTATCGCCTTCGATGAGTACATTATCACGATTATTGATATGTGGTGAATCAGCGATCGCTGTGCTCCATTCTTATTCTCAACATTCTCGGATGTCATTTTGAGATCATCGCCACAAAACAAAAGATTAATTGACATTTAACAATTACCTTTATATTCGTGAGACCAATAAAATAGCACAAAAACTTAGGTAGGTCATACTAGCGAAAGGTATTCCCCGTCTCTCCCCTCTAGTACTTTTCTCACATCTTAGCCAGGATCATATCCTTAGCTTTGATACCAATGTGACGCCCCAAAATTAGGTATACATCACCCATCTTGGGTCACCACTTATATGATCTGTAATTTAAATACAACTTATTAACATAAGCTGCGTAGGTACAATACGACATAAAGCGTGAGTTTAAATACAAATATAAATCTACTAGATATTATACAAACTCAAACAAAAAGTCCTCATTATAATTATTATCACACTATTTCACGAGAATAGTGAGGGACTACTAATGCTATCTTGAGGACCATCACTCGTTTCCCGAGGCTCTCGTCCCGGCCTATATTCTCATTTTCAAGAGAACGGTGAAAGAAAGGGTGAGCTCAACTAGCCCAAGAAGAAATATTATGACTAAGATAATGCAAAATAAATTATCAATAGTCTTCAACAATGTTAAACCGATAAAATACAATAGACAACCGGTTTAAGCTGCAACGAATATCTGCAATCCATTAAAAGAGTCAAGTAGAAAATAAAATCTACTATCTTTTATGATTTTAAAAGGTTTTTCATCTTTGTTATATTTGAGACTCAAACTTTAATAAATAATCCACATCATCGAATCACCCCGCACTACTACTGACGAGGATATTCTTAAGTATCACGATCACAATTATTCACGCACACTCACGGGCCGAGAATAGTTGTGTATTCATTAATGGTCATGATCATGCCAACATTCGTCCATCAATGCACTACTACCCACCGAGGATTTTTAATCACATCATTTGTAACATTACGGCCGTGATTACGGCCGAATAATCCCTGGTCATAATCATACCAAGTCCATCCATGCTCTACAGGCCACAGATGACTTTAAAAAAAATATATAAACATGAGGATGATGACAATGATATAAGAATTCAATAAAACAAGTTCAAGAATTATTTTATCCAGGAATTATTAACGTCCAAATTGTCAACATGATACTGCTTTGTAGAGTAAAATTCAAGAATGATCAGAAGAATATTTCCGTGAAAAGATACTGGATGAAACGCAAATATCAAGGATATTCTACTAATTTCATGGAGTATAAGTCAAAGTTTTAACCAATTTGGGTATAATAAAGAATGGAATAACAAAAGAAATCACCGTGCATGCGGTACTTGCGCATGACGAGTTATTCCAATGAGAATAATAATAACGGAACGGTCGGTGAAATTCACACAAGCAGTGATGTTCCAACAGAATAATAAAGATGGAACCAGATCCGGTGTAAAACACATGAGATAGATATTTCAGCAGAATGATAAAGAGCGGAACCGGTCGGTGTAAAACACATGCAGGATGTTCCAACGAGTAATAATAAAAAGCGGAACCGGTCGATTGTAAAACACATGCACAGGATGTTTCAACAGAATAATAAAAGAATGTCACCAAGTATATAGGTAAACCACAGTATCTGAGTTATTCCAATGTAATAAATAAGCGATGGAATAACATAAAGATTTTCACCAAGTATAGGTATCTTGCATGTATCTGAGTTATGTATAGGGTATGCCACTTTTACGAGGTTATTCCAACAGAATAATAGTGAATGGAATAATGAAGTTCTCTTCAAGAAGAAAGAATAACACCCCTACCGTAAAAGAACCTGAATATAGAAGTAATGAAGTAGCAGAATACTCTTCTTCTTTCTATAACTTTTCTCTATAAGCTTTCTCTATAATTTTCTCTACAGAGTTTCAATGAATTCGTAAGAAAATAATGAAGGAATGAGCTTCTATTTATAGGAAAATGGAATGCATAGTAATTAATCCATGAGCGGTCCAGATTGATTTACTTTAATCGACCGGCCCATGTTTAAAGAAAAATCTTTTAAATAAAATATAATATATTCTATTTATATAAAAACATTTTATTATGCAAACACTATGCAAAACACTACGCAAAACACTACGCGTAATAAAATATAATATATTTTATTTATAAAATAACTTTAATAAAGTATTACATTTTATATAAAAGATGTTTTACATTTTATTACGTTAATAATCTGAATAAAACAAAAGCGTCATTATCATTATAATAATTCATATTATTAATAATGATAATGGAATCAAACTAAGTGACTTCTCACATAAGCGTGATAAATCTGGTGTCTTCTACTATGCGAACCACGTATTCATCGTATTTTTACTACCGAAAGTAGTTCAACGATGATGTCCAGTAAAACTTCCGTAGTTATTTGATAAAATATTTTGTCTTTTCTCAATCCGACAATAATTACATTTGTGGGGTCCACCAATGATTGAGTAGTTATACGAATATTCCCGCTAAATAAGAATATTCCCCGACCAATCGAATATAATATAACCCACATATACTTTTGCAAAATTTATAAATATTACCCTAACTATAACATTATATCAAATTATTCCATAATATTCAAAAATAATATTTATAGAAAATTCATCTTTATTTATAAAAGCGGGGTCTTACAACCCGAACCATGTCATTGAGTTAGAGCAGGACGAGATAGTAGAAGACTTAACGTCACGAGGAGATACTGTCAAGATTTTGTAGAGGAAAGAACATGACTATGTGTCTTAGAGGTTATACCATAAGTTAAAGTTTTGTGGAGAAACCATGCTTATTGAGGAAATGACACGGGAGTTGGAAGCGAAAATGAAAGTGAGGTATCTTTACCTTTTGAAACACACAGTATCGTCACGTCGATTTCGAGGACGAAATTTCATAAGGAGGGAGGTTGTAAGACCAGAAATTTTTTAAATAAAAAGGAATTTCCTTTATTTATTATTTTGAAATAGTAAGGGTTGATTTGATTAATGTGGATAGTTAAGGGTTAAATACATAAATATTTCAAAATAAGCAAGTGGTTATAAAATATTCATTTTTGTCGGGGAATATTACATTTGACGACAATGCTTGAGCCGTATGTGTTGGCCCCATATGTGAAAGCGATTGGATGAGGAAAGCGACAAAGTTTGGGTGGTTATAAATAGCTGGCGTAGTTATTACCGTTAAGACCATTGGAATACCCGGTGGTTAAAAATCTGAATACGCGTGGTCGCACAAAGAAGACACCTGATTGCATGAAGATTGTTGAATTATTGATCCTTATGTAAGAAGGCACTACTCAATAATTATTACGATAATTCTTTATTCAAAGTATTTTATTTTATTGATTGATAATTGTTGCGTTGATATTTTATATTATTATTGTTTCAATAATTGTCATCGCACAAGATTTCCCATTATCGGATCAATAATTCATATTATTTAAATAATATTATTAGATAGCATTATTGGCAATGTCTAGAAAGTTACATCGAGGAGAGGTTTGGTCACCTAATTGCGCTGCCCAAGAAGGAGAAATCCTTATCTGAAAGCCCCTCTTTCGAAGGAGCGACTGGTTATTATAAATGTGATTACGTAATATTATTTTGTGAATAATTAATTATTGATTCATATGATAAGGAAATATTTATTTTATATGAATATAAATGATGGATTTATTTATGTGGTTATTAATGAAGGAATTAATGTTGAGGTGTTTTATCAAGTATTTTATCGGATTGGAGGTATTAAAAATCAAATCGGGGTTTTGAGATATATCATGGGGATTATAATTTTTAATCAAATAGTTGGATTGTGGTAATTTTTGGGTATGTTATACATACATAAGTTGAGTATATGTCCACAAATTTTGAACCGAATTAAAAATGCACGAATGATTTGTTGTGAATTTTAAGAGGTGTCGGATTCGAAAATTAGGTTTATAATTGATTTTGGTGGAAAATTCTAGAATTGAGTGGGCCCCACTTGTGGTTGGTGAAAAATGTCTTTGAATTTTATTTCAAATGTGGTGGGTGGCAATAGTAGTAAAGCCATCGTGTAATGGAAGTCAAGTCTGCTTGGTACGGCTAACATTTTTCTATAAATAGAGAAATTTAAGTTAGAATTGAAAATCACACCGGAAACAAAGTTTTCTCTTCTCTCTATATTATTGAAGCGTATTTTGTGAGTATTTAGATCTTTGAGAGTTCTTTGTCAAGTCTGAAGTTTCATTCAAAGATCACTTCCCACCTTTCCTTCCGGAAATCTTGATTCTTTGAGGTAAGGGATATTATTTTTTTCAGTAATGATATTATTTCTTGATATCATTATGTTGAAATATTGATCCAAGTTTTTATCAAATTTGGAACTTTTTCATATCGGAGTTCTTTATTCATGAGTTCTTATTCATGAGTTCTTATTCATGAGTTCTTATTCACGAGTTCTTATTCACGAGTACTTATTCATGTAAGCGTGAAGATGTTTTTGTGGAATTTCTATCTTTTGGTGTCGATTTACTTATTCATGATATACAGATTATTCACGATATCTCTTATTTATTCACGATATCAAGACTATTCACGATACTCTGACTATTCACCAAAAAATAAAATTTCTTCTTTTTGTCCAAAACATCTATTTTGGATACTAAAGCTTTGATCAGATCCATGTTTTGATCATTCTTGAATTTTACACCAACGCTGTGATTATTTTTGGGGTATTGTTGGACGTGGATAAAAGCAATCTGAATTTAATCTTTAATCCTTGTCGTTTTGTTTCATTTGGATTCGTTCTTTAAAAATATTTTCATCATCCTCGATCTTAAATGATGATATTATTGAATATCTTTGGCTGTAGTGCAAAGATGAATGATTCTGAAGAATATCTTTGGCGCCAGTAGTCATAAGATGAATGATTCTGAAGAATATCTTTTGGCGAAATAGCAGCAATGAATGATTTCGATGAATATCTTTTGGCGCAGTAGTCTGAAGATGAGCGAGTGTTTAAATGAACATGACTGGTGATGAATATCTTTGGCCTTTAGTGCAAAGATGAGCAGTGTTGAGATAAACGTAACGAAGTGATGAATATCTTTGGAGCATAGTCTGAAGATGAATATTTGATTTGAGATGAATATTGATTGATGTTCTGAGGATAAAATATTGATGATGGACCGTTAAATTCATAGATTATAGTAGATTTCATTCTACATGTAACTCTTCTATGAATTATTATTTCATTATGAATATTGATCCGAAACTTGTTATTGTGATTCTATCAGATTTTTTCCGCATTGGAGACTAACGATAATTTGTTGTATATTATCTTAGTCATAACATTCTTTTCTTTGAAATTTAGTTAATCACCCTTTTTTCTTTGTTGTTCCATTTTTCTTCCTCGGGAGAGGCGAGAATGAAGCGAGTCTCTTAGTGGGGTATGGAATGAAGGTTAGAGAGAGTTGTTTAGTAGTCATCTCACCGTTATTGTAAAATAATGTATCAATAAACGTGATGATGATTTATTTGAGTATAAATATTATACAGAAGATAATATTTGTATTTAAACTCACGCTTTTTATTGTTGTGATAATAAAGTTGTAGTTGTTTCTATACCATGTATTTGGCGACTCAGAATGGGTTGGATGGAATGGACCTATTTTGGGGTCGTCACATTGATGGTTTGATATTGTAGTCCTCCGAGATTGTATCCAGAGTAGAAAGACGATTTTATCCTTCTACATGATTAGTAACAAAAAATTAAATTTTTTAATGTTTATAATTGAAATATTGAGTTATTTAAATTTTAAGTTTAATTAAATTTATTTATTCCTTTCTCTAAAGTGCGTTAGTGTGTCGACACTTTCTCTCGGCAGAACCACAACGTACGCCGCTGGACTGCTGCATTAGTCGGTTCGTTGATCATATACAAGTAGTTGCACCACATTATACTTTAGGAATCTAATTAAAAGTGGGGTAAGCTTATGTCCTTCGGACTAAGCCATATTATGCCCAAATCAGCCGATTTTTGAACCATCTTATACTCTAATAAAAAGTAATAATTCCGCGTGCTCTCTCTCTCTCACTCTCTCTTGAATAATAAAAAGAATTTATATTTTTATAAGAAAATTTGATATTTTCACGAGACTCCCGAAAGGAACTTGTGTGAGCGAGACCTTTTGAAAATATCAAAATTCTCTTGTAGAAATAACAATTCCTCATAGAAGAACTTGTGAAAATATCAAATAATAATTATGAAAATAACAATTTCCAAAGAGAGAAAAAATGAAAAAAATAAATTAAGATTTGTATGTTTTTTTTACATCATGTGAGTTTATAAAATAAAATGAATGCAAATTTTTTATTTTTATGTTTAAATTATTTTTTTACCTTTATATTAATTTTGCTTTTTGTCAAAATCTGTTCAATTTCATTAAAAGAATTTTAAAATTTTAATACGATCAAACCATATAAAATCAAATGGGCTGTCGATAAATTGGGTATTTTGGTCAATTTTCACCGAAAAATAATGTTGGGGTCGACATTAAGCAATTTAAAATTTTATGTATCGATTTATAAACCTAATTATTTTAGGGTTCTTTACACTGCTATACAATAATTAAAAAATAATTACAAAATTAGTGCATTCACAAAATAATTATAAAAAGAATGCAACACAATAACCAAACATATTAAACTCTACCTTGCTCATCCGTCATTCTCTCTCCTCCCATTTATCCTCCTCTGCCAAAGGCCTCTTGTGACTTTAGGTTTGTATGTATAATTGTTATATTCGTTCATGATTTCAATTCATTTCAGTAATTTCGCACAAATAATCCTTTAATTTTTCTGCCTACTGAAGACGTTGCAACGAGTCGAGTCCTCAAGATATCATCATAATTAGATCTATTTGCATAATAGATTCAAAATTTTGCTTTGTATGGGATAATATGTCGATAATCATTTGTTAATTTGGTCGGTATCTGAAATTTGGCGTGGATTTGAATTGCAAATGATCAAGGGAAGCTGCATTGGCATTGAAGGAGAAAGGCGGTTCAAGTCCTTATGCGATCCCCAAGTAAAATATTTTAAGTCTCCAGTTGAAGAAATATGTTCCTCAGGGAAAATTGGTCAAAGTAAAGGCTTAGTACAAGTTGTAACCATCGGGAACAGTTATTTGTGTAAGAAAACGAGATGACCTTCAAATTTTTCTTCTCAATACTCCCTCCGTCCGGGATAAAAGTTCACGCATATTAAGAAGAGAAATAAAATAATAAAATTGCTCATAATAATGTCATTAAATATGGAGAGAGAATTAGAATAAGAAAAGTATGAGATGTTTAATGCTACGGGCATAATAGGAAAAAATGCGTAAAAGTTTGGTTATTAAAAGAAAGTGGACATTTAACATAGGACAACCCAAAATAGTAATAAGGACTTTTATTTCGGGACGGAAGGAGTATTATTTATATTCTAAATGATACTTTTTCACAGTTCAAAATCATATAATCTCATTTCACAGTTTTCTGAATTTTGAAATAGAATAACATAACAGTTTAATTTAATTGGAAGCCTTAAATAAATCATAACAAATTTTAAAACCATACATTTAGGCATCCGAATAAATTTTAAGGCTTACATAAACGTAACGATAATCTTAAAAAATAGTTCGGAAAATCACTTACCTCAATATTGCCGGAACACAAAATTAGAAGCGAACAAATCTTTTTTGTTTTTTCTTCTTCTCTGTTCTGCAGTACTTCAAAGCCAAATAATTTTTACATTCTTTTCTTTCTGTGTGTCTCTCTCTCCCTCGTTATTTAAATATATGTACTTCCTTTGTAAAATAAGTTACCACTTTTTAAAATTAAAAATTTATTACAACTTAAATGACTTATCATATCCTTATCTTTATATGTTTTAGATATGTACTAATAATTATTTTTTCATATATATATATTATTTTAAATCCGGATATTACAATTAAAATTAATGAGATTTTTTAATATGTGTTATAACGAAAAAGAGTAATTTTTTTATATTCTAGAGATAGTAATAAAAACTACTAATTATTATATAATCCTAAATGGGGTGATTTCTTATTGTCCTCCTAACCTCACCGCTTTAATAACCACGACTGCAGAAAAAAATTAAATATTTCAATTTTCTTTATTTTTTCGGTACTAAAATATTTCAGTTTTCAGCTGAATAAAAGTGATGTCAGTCTCAGTTCAGTTATAGGGATCACAAATTACGGAAATATACAGGCAGAACCTGAATCTGCAATCTAGTTTTGGTCAGCAAAAGCATACCATGGAAGTACTACTACATAAGTGATAAGATGATGACCCCATGAGTTTTAAATTTAATGAACTTAAATAAAGTTGTTTGTAAACTTAACCATGAAATTAATACTTTTACCAGGGAGGGGGAAGGGGGAAGAGAGGAGTATAAAAGCGGCCCACAAAGCTAAAGAAAAGTTGATAAAGGTTGTGTCTTGTTGTGGGGGCTTATTAGTAGTTGTAAAGGCGTCCGTCCAGTCCCAAATCAAATGATGTTGAGAACGTGTATCATGTTCTCATGAATATATCGTAATGACTTATGAGTGTGTTGCTGCATGTAATTTATTATTATTATTCCAATTATTGGCCACAGATTGGGGCCCAATGTCCACACAACCCTTAACTAGCCCATGTGGCTGTGCAATCATAATGATATCAACCATACTAGCTAATTTCATTTTCTTGGTGTACCAAAATAATAAAGGAACAATTACATTTTATAGTACATTTAAAAATATAATTACAACAATAGTGCACTCATAAAATATTTATATAATTAATACACTTTCCATATTTATTTACAATATTAGTGCAATTATAATTTCTTATTTTAGGGAATTAGTATGCAATTAGAATTCCTTAATTTAAGGGATTAGTATTGATTTACTTATTAAATTAAGTAATTAATATTTGTACATATTACAATCCTTCTGTCATCTTTAAATTAGCATTATAAGGCGAAGGACTGAGCCCCTTCTCGTTCCTCCGATGATGACCCCGCCGTGAACAACCACCACAACCTTCGTAGCCCTCCTACCAATTACCACCAATCTGAATTCTCCAGTGGTGGTCGTGACAACCGTGCTTTTGACAGTCCGTCTTGTTTCCCTCCAGGTGGAAGCGGTGGTGGTGGGTTTCGTCCAATGGGTAGTGGTGGTGGAGATCGCAGTGGGCTCAATTCCAATCACCATATTCTTCTTACCGACCAAAAACGAGGGTTTCCATTACCGCCTCCCATTAACCGTCTCCTGAATTTTTTTCCTCAGTCAAGGTGTAACCTACCTATTGGTTGTATTAGGTTGCCAATTTATTTTGAATATGATGGGGTTTGGTAATTAAACTTTCATACCAAGTAACCTATTCAGCTTTTATTAGGTTACCAATTTTATTTTGAATGTGATGCGTTTTCACTTCAAACCTTCATGCGATTGGTTGCCAAACCTTCGACGAAGGTAATCAATTGATTTTATTAGGTTACAAATTTATTTTTAATGTGATGCGATTAGTAGCCAAACTTTCATATAAAGGTAACCATTTTAGTTTTGTGGGTAACTAAATCGTCAAAAAAATTCGATAACTTTCGTGTACTTCCCGTGATTTACATGAAGGAGGATGATGAAGGGAAAGAGAGGCGATGTAACAATGGCATACAAGAACCAAGGACTTCGGAGATTCGCAATGGAGGAGGATGATGAAGGAGAAGAGAGAGGAGGCAGTGATGAAGATAATAAGCGGTGAGGGAGATGAAGATTAGGATGAAGAAGATATTTTTTTTGTTTTTCCCTCCTTTTGATTTGAATTATGGATTTGTTTTAGTTGTTAGATCCCAAAAATTTGATTTGAATTATTAATTATGGCGGTTATTTCTCCTTGATTTTAGGTTTCTTTATTTAATGTAAATTTGAATTTGTTACACTCTTTTTGTAATTATTTTTATGGATGCACTAATGGTGTAATTATTTTGTTGATGCACTAATTGTGTAATTACTTTCTATTTGTTGTATACTTATGTAAAGGACCCAATAATAAATTACTCTCTCTCTCCATACCGGGTTTAAGGATAGTCCGACAAAAAAATATAATAATAAAAAGTATATGTCAATTTATGTGATCAAATAGAATAAATTAGGATAGGGGTATTATAGCAATTATAATTCAGTTAAAAACTTTTGTAACATAACAAGTGAAACATCCTCAAGTCAAACAAGTCATCAATACTCACCTATTCATAATGATAATCTTATTTAACTCCCTATAATTTATGCACAACCTCATAGATCATCTTTCTTTTTCATAAACAAAACTATAGCATACCACGACGAAACAAACTCCCCATAATCTATGCGCAACCTCATAGATCATCTGTCTTATTCACAAACAAAACTAGAGCATCTCACGACAAAACACTCGATCGAATCACACCACGATCTAACAATCTAACAATTCTTGCAACTGCTCCTGCAATTTCAACTGTGTCATCATATACGACGCCTTAGAAATGAACTCCGCACCATGAACAAACCCGATAACTCAAATTACCGTTGCGGTGGCAACCCTAACAGTTTAAATTTCTCAGGAAACACGTCAAAAAATCATGAATAACTAGAACATCCTCAATACGGCACTCACCCATAGAAGTATCATTCACAAACGCCAAATACCTTCACATCTTTGTTGGATATTTTCATTATCTAAAAGTATATAATAAATATATTATATGTTATCCATGTAACATTATATATTATATTATATTATATGGTATTGGAAGTTGGGAGCCAACGGTAATATTTGGAGTTGGGATACGATTCAAAAATATAGAACGCCATATCCCATAATTGGGATACGACCAAATTAATTGGGATACGACCCATCAGAATTTGGGATACGAGCAAGCTATAAATAGATCAGGAATCCACCAAATTCAACACACTGAAAATTATTCAATCCTTCTCAAATTAGGAAAATTATCATTTCCTTATTATAATTTTTTTATTTATTTATAGTTTAGCACTAGATTTGTTCCAACACAACAAATTATTAAAATCTGAGCCTGTATTATCTTGGGAGACTAATTCGCAGTAACTTTGTGTAGCAAAAGTAAAGGGAGAATATAGTCTTAAGGAAAGAGTGGTCAACCATTCGATTCACGCAGAAATATCTATTATATATATTAAATCACAGTACATAACACAATAAATTGACATCTGTCATTCTATAATTTTGACACCTGTCCATCCTATTGCCTGCTCCAAATTATCATGGCCAAAAATGCCCTTCACATACACGGACTGCTAAAATAACAACTGACACCGTAAATACCTAAATCCAATCCCCTAATTACTCTCGCTAGACATTGGATTATGTAAAATCGAGTGAAGCGGGATCACAGCGTCTAATTTCCCCAATTTTTTGGATCATGTAATGGAGCTGCATTCTTCAACAGCCGGAAATCTAATTTGTTCCTATATCTCACTTCTTTTCCCAAATCCTATCCTATCTAATTTGTTCCTATCCTATCTAATTTGTTCCTCTATCTCACTTCTTTTCCCAAATCGGATTCCGTTGATAGTCTTTATAATTTTTATAATTTATTGTTACTGTGATTTCTTGGTTTATTAAGTTTTTGGCTCCTGTTTAATTATTTGTAGAAGAAAATTGGGGAAATTAGACGTTGTTCTTCGGCAGCCAGAAATCTCAAATTTTAGTCGGTAAAATCCCATCCTATTTTTATTGTATTTTTATCTCACTTCTTTTCCCCAATCGGATGCCGTTGATAGTCTTTATAATTTATTGTTATTGGATTTATCGAATGAGTGTTTCACGCTGAGGCTACTTTAGTTTTTGGCTCCTGTTTAATTATACTTGCTTTTGTATAAACTGTTTGGATCCAGTTCCCAATAATATGATAAGGTTGTTTTCTTTTATTTTTACTCTTTATTGCTTACTTGACCTTCTCTCCCTTTTGTTTTTGTATGGTTATGTTAACAATGGAAATAAAATCTGCTGGCATGAAGATTTTCATAAGTTTAGTGTTGGTCAGTTTTCTGTAAATGGAGGCACATAATATTTGTGTTTTTTTTTCGTGTGTTTAAAAAACAACTTAACATCATGTATTGACAATTGTAATTAATGCAATATCATTCCTCTTTTTTTTGGTTGATTTGAAGGACTGAGGAAACATTATTGAAAATGAAACTGATCTCTTGATTTGAAGGACTGAGGTAACTTGGCTGTTGCTCTTATTTCGAATCCTTGCTCCTTAGGTACACATTATTGAAAATGAAACTGATCTCTTGCTACAGATGTTAGAACTTTTGATTGAGCTAGGAAATATTATATATAAGTATATATGATAATCATTGTAGAACTCTTGGAATATGTTATGTGGATATCATGGCTGGGGATTTTTTAGTTACTTATTCAATTTTGGCCCATACTAAATTGGAACCAGCAACTTGTTCATCTAGGTTGTCATTTCTCCCACGCTTTGGGGGTCTTATATTATGTGTTTCTTTTTGTTGCAAAAACCTCAACAAGGAGTCTTTATAACCATAGTTACTAGAAGGAACACTCTGTTGTTGTGAGTGTTATCTTTAATGATCATATTGAAAAATCTATTCTATATCCTCTGCTTAGTTATGGTGTTTGGCTGAATTCAAAATCTTCATACTTGAGTCTTAATATTTAATCTTTTTAATATTTCAGACCTTTGAATAGCCTATTTTGAAAATTTCGGAAAGCAACCATAAGCCATACATGTCAGACGACAAGGAAAAACATGAATTTACTATCAACCAGTGCGACAAAACTCAGTCAAGAATGCGAAGAAGGATGATTATGCTGGAAAAACAAAAAAACAAACTGCAACGTACACATTCTAATTTTAATCGTATTAATTAATTGTATAAAAACATTTTGCACATCTGCTAAACTAACCTATGATAATTGATTGTTTTAGAATCCACCAACAAAATGAGAACAAATACTACACCTGTGAGAACAAGCAAAACATCCAGAATGAAACTAAGTGACATTTCAAATGGTAATTCATTCAATCTTTGTGTCTTTTTTTACCTTCAAAATAATTGCTTATCCTAATATCATATGAATTTTTTATGTAGTTTGTACAAATCTCAATTCAGATTTCGATTAAGTTGCTGTTAGTCGTATTGATTCAATACCAAATATACATTTACAAACAGCAAAACATTGTCAGCATAAAAATCAGAGAGATTGTGTGCATCCGGTGCCTAATTATGGTATTCACTCTGTTTTTCTTTATTTTTGAGCTTTTAAATTCAAATTAAATTTATGAAATCTAATTTTTTAAAAACATGACACAAGTTATTCAAGGAAAGGAAAACACTCCAATTAGCAGAGAAAACCGTGTTCATCTTTCAGATACTGGTATTTTAATTTCTTTTGAGATGATAAATTGAAATTGTTATAATAATTTAACAACCTTTATATTCTAGGTACCTATCCAATGAACCTTCCTGCTTTATTGCTCAAATCATCCAATACTCTCACCGGAAGAGATTTGCTTAACAGGAAACACAACAAGCCAATAATGTCGCTATCCGACATTTCATATGGTAATAAACGTCTACTATTTTGCTTACTATATGTGTTAAACTATGAATTTATTATTATATATACTAAATCACAGTACATAACACAATATTTTGACATCTGCCCTATTTCATATACTGACATCTGTCATTTAGAAACAGACCCACTCTAGAATACCCTTTCCAGTGATAATACC
Organism: Panax quinquefolius; assembly: GCA_020205615.1. NCBI lineage: Eukaryota > Viridiplantae > Streptophyta > Magnoliopsida > Apiales > Araliaceae > Panax > Panax quinquefolius. The sequence continues at coordinate 27,380,160 of CM035169.1, read as the reverse complement.
CTTCAAAACAGAATTAAACACTCTAAAATAACCTTCGACCGGCGCAATTGATGGAGTATTTTGCTCATACACGATACGATCGACACATACATCGGCACATAACCTTCTATCGGCGAAAGAATATATAATACCACCGGTCTTCCTCCGCACCGACTTATCACCGGTCTTCCTCGGCACCGACTTATCTACCCATTGCTAGATTACCAGATTGTGGGATGATTATTGGGAATTAATTCTGCTGTTTGATAAAAAAATTTCAAGTACATTTTCTTTCATCTGTTTAATTATGTTTGTTGTGAAATTATTGTTTCGTTACAACTGTAGATCTTCCGTATTTCTTTTTCCAATACAGTTTACCTTTCGTAAATGATAGGTCAAGTATTCAAGTTCTTATGTTCCTTGATAAAAAAATCCAAGTTCTACTGTTGGAACTTAATTGCATTATGTTTGGTTATGTGTTGAACTCCTTATTGTTGAACAAGTATCTGGAATATTTCGTAAATGATAGGTCAAGTATCCAAGTTCTTCCATTGCTTAAACAGAAAAGAAGTATCCAAGTTCTATTGTTGGACTTAATGGCATTATATTTGATATTCGTGTATGTGAATAATTTTTTTGGCTTATTGTTATTGAATCATATGATAAAATTTATAACCATCATGTCTGAAAGAATACAAGAGAAGAGATACTTGCATCTGCATATAAATTTACTATAGTTGTACATTATATGGCTAACTATGTTCTTATTTACTTGATGCAGCTAGACTTGTGATGGCAATAAAACACAAAGGCCTAAAGGTTTTGGTTTTGTTTCATTCCATTCAGAGGTTGAAGCTCAAAATGCATTGAAAGCCATGAATGGCAGGGTTCTCTCTCTTCCTACTTTTTTCCTGTATATGTATTAATTGATAGTGATATGAATGCTTCTAAATAATCAACACCTGTCCATCTTAATTAATGATCCTATTTACCCTTTACACAAAAATAAAAGACCCTAAAAAACCTAAATTCATTTCTCAAATTCCCCTAAATCTGGGATCATACATTCAAAAATATCAACTAAATTAATTCCGTATTCATTCAAATTTGCCAGTTTTTGTGAACCGTTTTATTGAAACTCTTTTTTTCAGTGTGTGGAAGGCATTTATTGCACGTTTTGGGATGGTGGAGAAAGAACTGAGCATGTCCTCATTATATCAAGCAAGTTTGGTGCTGAAGAACTTTGCTTGTGGGAGCTCTTGCACACTTGATAGGGATGGAAGTTCTTATAGGTGGAAATGATTGAAGCAATTTGAACTAGGTTTGAAGTCTTCTATCTAATGATCTTTGCTGAAATTTATAATGACATCTATTAGTTATTCATGTTCATTCCCTTACTACTTGGAAGTTCTTATACTTTTGTTTGTCATGTAGAATGGTTGGATCTCGCCTAATATTTGCCATCTCATGCCCATCAATAACTTTATAGTACCTCTTTTTTTGGCAATTATTTCACTGTGTTGGGAACATAGAAATGTAACTAAGAATCTATTATATGTTTGTCATTGAATATTTTATGTTTGTTAGTGAATGTGTTTATCCTCTATCTTATACCTATAGAGTTATTTTTTTTTGGTTGATATTTCATTGTCTTAGGAATATAAACAGCAGGGATGGAAATGACACTCCAGCATTGCATTTGAGTTTTCCAGTTAAGTCTTACTGCTACTTACGATGTTGTTGTTTACACATTGGACACTGGAATCCATTTATTTAATTTTGGAGTTATTTCATACTTGACTGGTCAGTTGAGAAGCTATGTAGTTTGACAAGAACACATCTTTTCATATGTTATTTGTTAGTACCATAATACCAGTGGTACCTAGATGAATGGGTTCTCCAGCACGAAAGATATTTCTTTTTTTTCAAGTGTGTAATATGAAATCAATCAACTTGAGTTGCAGGATATTTCTTCTATAATCAATTAAGCAGGCATGTTAGGGAGGGGGGAACAATAGAAGCATACCCTCCTCAATCCTCATGGAGGGCTCGCTCCTGGTGCAGTCCTAAAATTCTTATGCCTCAACATGCCATTTTTTACTGCAATCAAGTTTTCATTCAGAAAAGTAAAACGTGCAACTATGATCTCTTGCGGTGGCAGTGGCAGTTGGTGGTGGCCGCGGAGCCATGTAAGGGGGTGGCCATAATAGGTTCATCGTGATTGAGAGCGTGTTTAAAGGTTCGGGTGTCATGAATTGCTGCTCTTGAAGTTGAGGAACCATCTTCAGTAATTGTAGCAGCTGAGCAGGTTAGTATTCATCGTCTTCTCTTTGACTTCTTTGTTCTATAGAGTAGCTAAATAGAATTTTTCAACTCGACTTAAAAGATGATTAGATTTGTTTGGACTCTTATGATTGTTTGTATTCATAAGAAGTCTCCATAGCATAATATAATAGAATACTATTTTAATCATCGAAAACTAAATGATATTCTATTATATTAATAGAAATACCCGTGGCTAAGATTAAAGTCATTGACATCAAAATTATTGTTTATGAAGTTTTCAAGTGTTGGAATCAGTCTAATCTATTATACTAATACTGGAAAGTGGCCCTTACCATGCAGAAATTATAGAAATTGAACAGAAACCCTTTGTTGATCTAAATAATTGCCGAATCCCGTGTATACTAATTTCGTTACTCAGAAGTCAGTTTCTCGATCTATTTATCTTAATTTTATGCTTTACGAAACTTCTTTATCATTTTTTGAAAGGTTTTTGGCTAAAGTTTGGTTGAACTTTTTTTCACACGTATTAAATTCTTTACCTTTTCTACTTCAAATTGTTTGGGCGAGAAAGTACAGCAAGTTAGCCAACATTTCTCTATCGCCACTAGAGATTTAACAACCTCAAACTTTATTCAAACAAGCAAGAAGGTAACTACAACCCATCTTTTTATATATTAACTGTTCATTTAATTTTTAATTTGTTTGATCATATATGGTTGGGGCTATTGTTGTTGTGCTGTGTTTGGGGACCATAAAGGGTCCGGAAGTCATAAGGTTGGTATATATAAATAAAACCATGTAGTGTGCTTATATGGACTGCACTTACAGTGTTTGATATAATGCTTGAGAGACAGTTTTTTGGTGCTATATGTTGTGTGCTCATTAGGAATTTTACTTTCAACCATACTCGGTCTTAATGTTGACTTAATATCTCCAGATTTTAAAGAGTTAGTGTCCAACGACTATTCAACATAATCAGGTTGGCTTTTAATCCCAGTTGCTTCAGATATATGCAGGAATTGTACTGGCTTAGGAATTATTTTGATTTACATTAATATGTTCTCAATTTGTTTTATATGTTCTCAATTTGTTCAAACTTATTTCCTGTTACACATATATGTGACAATTTTGATGGTTTCTATTTGGGTATAATGCATTACTGATTAATTTGTTAGTTTCTATCTTCCTCATGATTGTATAAAAAAAATCATTTTGATGGTTTCTATTTGGGTATAATGCATTTTGGGTATAATGCATTACTGCTTAATTTGTTAATTTCCAAGCTTTAACTTGATTGATGCCATTGTCTGCCGTAGATTAAAAAAATCCTAATTACTATTTGATTATTATAGAAACTAAACAATAGTAAAATGTGTCCTAACTAAAACTGGAGGCTGAAGCTGTAAGTTCACTGTTCCAAACCTTTTGAAAAGTTAATATGGTCAGTGTTAGGTTAAAAATTGTTATATAGGCTTTTCATAATTAGGATCTTCTTTCTTAGCAGCCCTTTTAATTGTTATTATCACTGGAAAGCTATCAGTTTAGTAGAAAATGGTTTATTATCATGTTGTTTTGTTAGTGACAATTGAATTGAGGATAATTTAACAAGAGATTGGTGAATTTAACATATTGATTATCTTCATTTTTCAGAAGACAAATGATAATATCTTATTTTCAAAATAACCAAGATTAATTGATTGTCCATTATATTAGTTTCTTATTTATGTATTTTCCAGTTTGGATGGTACATAGTATCTGTAAGTTTATTATAGATCAAAGATTTGATAAAGTATTGGTGCAGTTGAGAATTGTATTTGAACTAACGAGGTTCAGTTATTTCTGGACAAACTGAAAAATTTAACTTATCCAATAAAAAACAAAACTCAGAATTTAGGCTATTGTAGTTTGAACAAGGGATTGCAAATAGGTTTGTTGTTGTTAGCCAGCACTTGATGTTAGTCAAGAGGGAAATGACAAATAAGTCGGTTGCACAGTTTTTAGATGCTATAACAAACTTTACTAATATGGATCGGTAATGATAAAGTCCCATGTCCCTATTATCAGGCCTTTATTCAATGCTTATGTGTGTGTACCTTTGAATTCTAAAGTACCTTCCTTTCACAATAAAAATATATGGTGATGCAGATGTCTGTTGCCACTGGGGGTCGTTGGAGTAGATTCAAAACATATTCAACTATACAAAGGACTTTGGAAATATGGGGATTCGTTCTGACTTTTATCTTCAAAGCTTGGTTGTATAATCAAATGTTCTCTTATTGTGGTTAGTCACTGGTATGAAACTGAAATTTCTAAGAGAAACAAACTGTGTTTTGATTATCAAAAACCTTGGCCTATTGGTAACTATTATGATTTTTGATATTGTTTGGTGTTAGTCCTTTGATAAGTTATCTTCTGAGTTCAATTATTTAGTGAACTTTCATCCTAATACAGTTATTAGTTGTGTGTGTGTTTGTGTACCATTTATAGTTTCAGCTTTTAACAAAAATGAGCATGTTTTCATCCAGTTTACAAATAATGTGGATATAATGCTTACTTTTACCTATTTCAATGCAGATCAGAGGTTGAAAAGGTTCCACAGCGTCAAACACATATGGAGAATAAAGGAATTGTTGTCTTTCTTGTATGCACATTTTTTGGGATTTTATCTCTTTTGAGGCTATTCGTAGATAAGTTGTTCAGTTTTTACAGAACAAAGAATTCTAGAAAATCTTTAATATAATATTTTCTTATTATATTTTAATTTATTAATTGTACGCGCACATTATAAAAAATTTGAATAATCCCGCCGCAACGCGTGGGTTTGTATCTAGTTGTTGTTCTATATTTTACTACAAAAAGAAATTTTTACAACAATCTTAAGACTACATTACCATGGAGGACAACAATTCAAAAAATAGCTTGAATCAAATTAACAAACTTGAAAAGTTTGATGGTTTATTCTTCAGACGTTGGAAAAGCAAAATGTATTTTTGCTTAACAGCATTAAAAATCTCTCATGTGCTAAATGAAGAGAAAATTGAAGAAAAAGAAAATGAGACACTGACAGAAATGAAGAATCGAATAAAATGGGAACAAGATGACTTTATGTGTAAAGGGTACATTTTAAATGCACTATCCAATTCGTTGTACGATGTGTATGAAGTCAAATTCATGGAAAAGACGGCAAGAGAATTTTGGAAGGATCTCGATAACAAATACAAAATTGAGGACGCCGGAAATAAAAAATTTCTAGTAAGTTCATTATTTGATTATCAAATGATAGATAACAAATGTGTTATGCTGCAAGTACATGAACTTCAAATTATTATGAATCAAATTATGTCGGAAGGCCATAGCCTTGACGAAGGGTTTCAAGTATCGACAATCATTTCAAAATTATGGAAAGATTGTCGAAAAGAATTGAAACAAAAGAAAGATGCAATGACTATGCAAGAACTTATTAAATTTCTCCAAGTTGAAGAAAATTCTCGAAATTTGGATAATTTGGAAATAGAAAATAAAAGTGCTAAAGCTCTTGTCATAGAAAATGCATTTAAACCAAGGGGCAACAATAAAAGAAAACATGGTGGTCAACATAACACTTCTGGAAATAAAAAACCGAAAGGTACTTGTTGGAAGTGTGGTAAGCCAGGACATTTCAAGAAATAGTGTACTTTGTATTTGAAACAAAGGCAACAAAAGAATGATCAAACAAATATGGTAGACAATGAGGATATTGCTGCTATGATCATGGAGACTAACATGGTTGGAAATGACATGGAATGGTGGATTGATTCTAGAGCAACCAAACATATTGCCAAGAATAAAGCAATATTTCAAGCCTATGAACCTATGAAGGATAGTCAAGAACTATTCATGGGAAATTCATCAACTGCAAAAGTGATGGGCAAAGGCAAGGTGGTTCTCAAGCTGTCATCCGGGAAGACAATTACTCTTAATGATGTTCTCCATGTTCTAGAAATTAGAAAAAACCTTGTATCTGTTAGTCTTTTAAACAAACATGGCATAAAAGTCGTGTTTAACGCTAATTGTATTATATTGTCTAAGGGTGGTATGTATGTCGGAAAAGGATATGAATCTAATGGCATGTACAAACTAAATGTTATTAATGAAAATTCATCTTTTGCTTATATGATTTCTACTTTTAATGTTTGGCATGCTAGATTAGGACATGTAAATTATAAAAGTATGCGTAACATGAGTAATCTTAGTTTAATTCCTAAGATTAATTTTTTTGATTTAGAAAAATGTGTTATATGTGTTAAATCTAAAATTGCCAAGAAGTCTTTTAAAAAATAGAAAGAAATTCATAATTATTAGAATTAATTCATTCCGATATTTATGAATTTGAGGGTATATTAACTAGGGGAGGTAAAAGATAGCCTCTACCCCATATGATCATTCTGTTAAGTTATTTTCAAATAAAGGAAATAGCATATCTCAATTAGAGTATGCAAGTGTAATTGGTAGTCTAATGTATGCAATGCAGTGTACTAGACCTGATATAGCATTTGCAGTAGGAGTATTGAGTAGGTTTACTCATAATCCAGGTCAGGTTCATTGGGATGCATTATCAACGATACTTAAATATCTTAAAGGCACAATGAACTATGCATTATGCTATACAGGATACCCAGCTGTGGTAGAAGGGTACACGGATGCAAACTGGATAACAGATTAGGATGAAATAAAGTCTACAAGTGGATGGATATTCACTTTAGGAGGAGGGGCAATTTCTTGGGGTTCCAAGAAACAAACCTTGATAATACATTCAACTATGGAATCTGAGTTTGTTGCATTATCAACTGCTGTAAAAGAAGTCGAATGGCTTAAGAATTTATTATTTGAGATACCACTTTGGCCCAAACCAATGACAGCTATCTCAATATATTGTGATAATGAGGCAGCATTATCACAGTCCTATAACAAGGTTTATAACGGAAAATCTAGACATATAAGTTTAAGACATAGTTATGTAAGGGAACAAATCAATAAAGGGGTTGTTACCTTTATTTATGTTAAGTCAAAGGAAAATTTGGCAGATCCTTTTACAAAAGGCCTAGGCAAGGATGTAATATGTAAGACTTCCGGGGAGATGTTTAAAGCCTTTAAATGAAAGGTAATCTATAAGTGGAACCCAACTAAATACTAGATTAACATCTGGTATATTAGTTCAATGGAAAAATACTTATAGTAATAACCAGTTATACACTAGACAAGTATGAAGAAGAAATTCTTCAAAAACCATCTCAAAGATAGTGTATGTTTGTATGGAGAACAAAGAGGGTAGGGTAAACCTTTAATGAATCTATGTCCAGTTTGGAGGATGCAGGTCATACAAGTGTATCTAATTAGATTCACCTAAGTAAGTGAAGGAAGTGGACCGTCATGAGACATAAGGCTTATCTCTAAGTCACTTATTTAAACCCAAGAGGTAAACACAAGGCCATAAATGTGTTGGGGTTCCTTAAACTATAAGAGATATAGTATATGTCTATAGAGCAAGATATCACTTTAAGATTTTTTTAGTTCAAAGCTAACGCTATGTAAAAGTTCAAGTCGAAAGACACCTATTACTTATGTATACTATATTTAATAAGAGAAAGAAAAAGTCAAAGAAAAAGGATTGGAGGATTATGAAAATAGAGGAGGATTGTTGGATATTTTCATTATCTAAAAGTATATAACAAATATATTATATGTTATCCATGTAACATTATATATTATATTATATTATATTATATTATATGGTATTGGAAGTTGGGAGCCAACGGTATTAACGCGTATTGGAATTGGAAGTTGGGAGCCAACGGTAATATTTGGAGTTGGGATACGATTCAAAAATATAGAACGCCATATCCCATAATTGGGATACAACCCATCAGAAATTGGGATACGAGCAAGCTATAAATAGATCAGGAATTCACCAAATTCAACACACTGAAAATTATTCAATCCTTCTCAATTCATTCAATCCTTCTCAAGTTAGGAAAATTATCATTTCCTTATTATAATTTTCTTCTTTTATTTATAGTTTAGCACTAGATTTTTTCTACACAACAAATTCTAAGATGCTGATTAAAATCTGGGCCCGTCTTATCTTGGGAGACTAATTCATGAGAACTCTCGTGTAACAAAAATAAGGAGCGAATATAGTCTTAAGGAAAGAGTGGTCAACCATTCGATTCAGACAGAAATATTGTTGTTCTATATCTTACTACAAAAAGGAAATTTTTACAACAATCTTCACATCTCTTTGTCACTAACTTCCCAACTTTCCAAGCTGAAATCAATTTCACCACCTTATTTGGTCGCAAATCCTGAAACATGAATTCCGAAGACTTCACATCTACAAATATAATCTTCCGGTTATACCAACACCTCCTTCAACTTCGAATGAAAAGAAATTAAAATTATAAATTTTCTTCTATTTGTTTTTCAATTATTGATTTTTATTAATTGTTACCATGTTCTCATTTTCATTTATGTTCAAGGGTCGAAGTTTGGTATATAGCATAAACAAGCACCGTTCAAATTCCTATATATGACGCATTCCTGCAATCCAGTCATATGATCAGATTGCAGAAAAAGACTTAACACTAGAAACGATAAAATCTAATCACATGTTAGTCGCATTATCAGTGAATTCATCAGTACTGAATAGCAACATAATGGCTGTGCAACCAGTGATGCAGTTCTATTCTCCCAAATTTCAGTAAGAATATGGCCTCTGGATGTCATCTCAGAATGACCAGTTTCTGAGAGAATAATCAAACTAATTTCCTTTTTTGGGCAGCATTTTGAAACACAAAAAAAGAAAAGAAAAAGAAAACAGTAGTAAACATCATAAAACCTGAAAACCAGTTGGAGATTATAGCCAAAACTAACTGCATTTAATACCAGACATATTTAAAGCAAATAGTAGCATTTTCTCTCCAGTACAAACAGCTCTTTGTACTACCAAAAGGCGGAGTTTGAAGTACAGGTTTCACCAGCTAATGAACAAGGTACAGAAGTTTTCTATCAAGCTAGTGTGTGTGAAGTAAGTCTAACAATTGAGAGTAGATTCTCTCCTTATTGGCATCCCTATTGCTTGTCGTCAGCGTAAAAATGGTTGCACCTGGATGATTTCTCAACCTTGCAACTGCAGGCATCGGGATCACATATATTAACACATTGAAGTTCGCAGCATAACAAAATTCAACAAAATATACTCTGGGGTTGAGCCATTGGAGAAATTACAGAATTCAATTAATCACAATGAGTTATCCTTCACGTTTCAGGTCAACATGATTTACTTCTTGATATGTATACATAGACAAACATATACCGTTAGGGAACAAACTTTTGCAATCTTGAATTGAAATCAATGAAACAAAAATGAGAAAAGAGAAAAAATAAATTTTAAAAACTCGTTATCTTATGTCGAAAATCAAAAATATATTGGCATCAAGTAATGTAGTGTACAAATATGTACCTCCAGGTATATCTCGGCCAGATTTAGGAATGGGAATGGTAGCCAAGACTGGAATATTAGATTCAAGAACTCTCAGTACTGACGGGAAGAATGAAGAACTATACAGCTCCATCTTACCAACTTCATCAATGATGAAAAGATCAGTATCTTCCTTGACCTGAGAAGTTGTGCATCAGCTTCCCACCTCTAAAATTGAAAAGGCATGGTAATTTGTGTGTGAACTCATTGAATTTAAGGTATTCATCAATTAAAGCTTCTCGAATGGATGAGGCAGATGAACCGGGAGTAACTTAGAGTTTATACAGCTTTATTTTCAGTAATTCATCAATCCAAGGTGAGACAGTTTGACTTGGTGAGACATGTTAATACAACATAGGTCATGGGTGTTGGGGTGGAAAGATGGCTACTGTCCTCACCCTGTGTTATCTAAATGAAGAAAAAAGACGACCTCACATCCCTCACACATATCTCATACAGGTTGATTAAAAGTATCAGAACCTTGTCTTTGTATATTCACTATATAACTGGTTAAAATCTTAAGACGTACATGTACCAATATCTGAATATTGGAATATATGGATCTGAGACTTTAATTGAAGACAGAAGACCTCTAGTTCAATACAAACATGTCAAATGATATTTACAGTTCTCTAGATTTTACATGGATTATCTATTTATGTAATATAAACCAGTTTACATGCTCTAAAGTGTACATATAGAACCGATTCCCTTATCTGCCACATGAGAGTCATGGTACATTTGGTGGGTGGATGTATCAATGGAAAGGAAGGAAATTGTTTTCTACCATCCTTGTTGTTTGGTCCAGCATGACGAAAAGAGAGGAAAATGATCTCGCTTACTTCACATTCAAACAAGGTTTTTCTGAAGGACAAAGAAAAAAGGTCCTTCCCTCTCCGCAAGGGAAAAAGCCTTCTTGAACCCTTCCCTTACCACTTACCTTCCTACCGTTTCTAATGTACGACCAAAATGAGAAACCTAGTATCCCCATCATGCAAACTTTAGTGTCAAAAATCGTGTACCTTAATAAAGATCGACAATTTGACCCACCTGCAACTCAGGCAACACCAAGGACTCGAATGATGCTACATCTACTCTGTACCTTCCGACAGTGGGCCATCTGATAGACTCTGGGCTGCCATGTCAAACATGTTTTAGGTTAATATCAGCGAATGTCAGTAAGATAATGTTAAAACCATCAGCTTAAGGCAAAAAAAATAAAGCTTCAAATATCCAAATGAAAAAAGACTGCCCACTGCTTTAGTTTATGATACTGAACTCATAACTGAAGGTAAGACTCCCATCTTGGTTAATTTATAATGCTATGCAAGGAGAAGAACAATACTTCTTTACACTAGTGCATACCAGCATAGGCGCTTGAGTTTATTTCCAAAGAGCTATTATGCAGGCCCTTCATTGATTTAAAAATTGCTCCAGAATTCTCAAGGTTTTTGTTTGATATAAGTTTCTTGACACTGGACAAAGTTATTTTTCTTATCACTAAACTTTTTAAGAATACTCTGCATCGGTTATTCCTTGTAGAATATTCAACTGTCCTTCATACTCCCAGTATGATATTTATTCTGCACTTCTTGAATGGAGCAATGTTTTTCTCATGTCGCAAAGAAAACTTTGAACTCTTTAAATAGCCAGAGAACTAAACAGTATGAGAACAGTTCGTAGGAAAAGTTATTATTTTTAATTATATTTTCTAGGACACGGTCGCTGGTTGATTTTAACGAAATTTGAAGAGAACTTTCCTCTACGCTTCTTGTTAAAGGCTTTATGCACCCGCCTACTTAAAGCCCCTGTAATTTGATGCCCTTATAAACAATGTTTATTCTTTATTTGATAAGTAATCATTATTAAGAAAAGAAAAGGGGAAAAAACAACATAGGGGAATAAGACCTACTCGTATTACTAATTCACTGTTTGATTTTTGTGATACTCAAATACTACTAGTTTATGGTACATAGTGCAATGCTATGTCCAATTTTATTGAGAAGCCAAAGCTGCAGGTTATTCATCTCCAACTACAACCAGTTTCTTACGTAGTTATTGTCCTTTGAAAGATAAATTTTTTATTTGTGGAAAAGGCACGTCTTACTTCTCAGATATACTCTACCTATAGAAGTACAATTTCAGCTTATGGTATAAAATCATCAGGTGCTCAAAACTCGAATAATTATCATCTGTACAGAAAAGCACAAAGCGAAGATTTAGTTATCGACTATCGTGGTCGCACCAACACATACACGTGTTTGTCTGTTAAGTATTCAACAAATTTGCTTTTACATCGCCATGTGCGGAATAGAAAGACATATCATGTTCTGCAGTCTTCAAATAATATAACTTCTTTTACTTTTACATCTTATTTTGACTAATTTTTTTCTTACTTAAAATAACAAAACATACATTAAAAAAGGGAGAATAAAAAGAAATAGGTAGTTAAAGAAGAGGCTCAATTTAAACTTATATTATCTGGCCAATTGTACTACCTGTCATTACACAGGAGGATAGGTCGAGCACAAAAACCCTATAACAGTATAATGTATGCTACATAACTGATGATCGAGTAAGTTAGCATTTTCAAATTGTTTATTCACCTCTAAAAGAAATCTAATTACATTCATGAACGTGCATAACCAATATTGAAACATGTAAATGACAAAAAACTAAAAATGTAAAACACTAGCAGCAATTCACTTAAAACAATGAGAGGGAGGAGTTACTTTGAATACTTGGTGGAAGCTAGTGGGGCTTTCCGACCATCCAAAGTAATCGCATCAAAGCCAACCCTCTCGGATCCTTCTCTAACCTCCCCTAATTCACCAATAGAAATTCCATCAAGTCAATAATTCCCCAAAATGATCATTTTTTCATAAGAAATAAAACATGTATTGATGAATACATACATAAATATACATATATGTGCGTGTGTATGTGTATATACAGAGATGGGGAGAAAGAGAGAGTTGGTACCAGTGTAGAAACCATGGACCTTTAAGTTAGGGCTTGATTTCTTAAGGCTCTCCAATACTCTAATAACCAGAGTAGTTTTACCCACACCCTGAGAGGCAATTCCATCGGACCTCTAATTTCAGTTTCCCTTTCTAAATTAGATAGAATCAGTACAAGATTGTGATTGAGAGGGAGGAGAGAGAATAATTACCGGCGGACCAGTGACAAGGAAGCATTTCCCTAGAGCTGCCATTTTCGCAGGATGCTAGTATAGTCTTAAATTCTTAATTCACCGTAAATACAAAAAAAACACCCTTCAATTAAGATGAATAATACATGAGAGTGAGAAAGATTTGTAAAAGTACTAAATTTTATTTATAAAAATATCAGTTGTCTTGAAATTTTATTGAATTATTTATAAAATGCACTCCCTTTTAATCATTTTTTTAAATATCAATGCAAGCATAAAGATTATTTTATCCAAAAGTAATTTTAATACAAATGACAAATAAATTTGAATTTGTTATAATATTGAATTCCTTCCTTAAGAGAGAACCGTGACTTCTCTCACCCTTCATGGCATCTTATTTTTTCTTATTCTCCTGCTTGCCTATATAAAGCAGTAATATACTGAATGAAAAAAAAGAACTTCTCTGAAGAAGAACTTCTCTCAGAAAGAATTTTCTCTGAATAATTTTTCTCTCATTCTCTCTTACTTATTCTCTCTAAATTTATGCAGCAATTATAAGAGTATATTTATACACTTTTGCTAAAGTTTCATAACACGTTATCAGCACGAAGCTCTAACCAACTGAGACGATAAAATTAAATTCTTGCAATTTATTATTATATTATCGGTTTGGCTATACCACCAATAATATAATTTTATTCTTATAATTGCCATTAAATTTTGTTATTTACAATGGTACCATCTATCCTTGTTAATCTTTCAAGACTTGGTGGGAACCTTTTAATTTAATATTCGTAGTTTTAATATCCTGTCGATTAATAATTTCAACCGACATTGGTTCCATCATTTATTATTCCGCATTTAATATTCTTTCGAAATATCCTGTCGGTGTGAATTTCACCTGACCTGGTTCCATCATTTATTATTCCGCATTTATTATTCTGTTAGAATAACCTGCCTACGCGGATTACCGTATGCATGGTGAAATTCTTATGTTATTTCATTATTTATTATTCATTGGAATAACTCGCATACATGTGGATTACCACATGCATGGTGAATGATCATTTATATTCATTCTTTATTAAATTGTGAAAATGATCCTGCCTACGTGGATTCCGCATGGCGTGAAGATCCATTTGCGCTTTGTATATATATATTTTATAATTGTATATATACATTAACGATTGCATATTCTTTTTACTAAAATAATATGCTAATAATATAAATAAAAGATTATTTATATTTGCATTTTATCACCACTTGAAGTTGTGGTATAGTTTATTTTTTATATATCATACATGCAATTATTTATTATTTTAATAAACAATAGAATTGTGTTTTAACCCATAATAGATGACAAACTTTGAAAAAAAATAGATTTTTCTATTTTGAAAATATCTGGAGATAACTATTTGGCTTGGGCACTTGATGCATAATTGCACCTTAGTGCAAATGAGTTAGAAAAGACAATTACGAAATATTGTTCTAATGTTTATAGAATAACATCTACTTTGATTTTATGTGGAGATCCAGTTTCTGAAACCCAAATGTTAGAAGAAGAAAAAAACGCTCTCAATTTTTCATCTCACCAACATGATTCTGTCACAATAATATAGACAGAGTAAGTTCACAAAATTCAGTGACTTATTGACTATCCTTTTTGTTGAAGAAAAGAATAATGCATTGTTGTTGAAAAATTATCAAGTACGGCCAACGGGTGATACCCCATTGCCGGATATTAACAGCACGTCATTCCAGCAGAATAAACGTGACTATAGATGGCCATATAATAAGAAGCCTTGGGGGCGAAAGAATAAACGAGGCCATCATAACAACAAATTCTAGAACCGCGACAATTCAGGCCACCAGAAGTGGCAAGTGTCTGGGTCGGGTAAAAATAAAGAAAATGCAACACAAATAAAGAACAAATCAGATGTTTGTTTTAGGTGTGGGATGAATTGGCATTGGTCGCGTACCTGTCGTACGCCGAGGCATCTAGTTAATTTATTCCAGGAGTCTCAAAAGAACAAAGTAATGGAGGCAAAAACAAACTTTGTTAATCATCAATTGGATATTGTTGATGATCCAACAATGAGAAAAAGGTTGTTGATATTACTGAACCTTCTGAAAGTATATTTTGGGATAACGTTTAATTTTTGTTTTAATTAAACACCCTGCATATATAATATTATTAGTTTTCGTTCTATACGTGGTATGTGTTTTTCATTAATAATATTTCTTATTTATGTTTTTACATGTGTCAGACCATCTTTAATGAAGATCTCTTCTTGTCAGTTCTACTATTTCTGAAAAAATAGAATATCCTAGAAAAATTTCATTAAATTTCTTCTGGATTATATACTATGAAAATTAGAGCAATTGAGTCTCATACTCTTATGATTTTAAAAATCATAGATCCCAAATCCTTTAAGCTTTGGCATGAAAGACTCTGTCATCCAGGTACTTCTATGATGTGTCGTATTATTGACAATTCTTTTGGTCATCCTCTCAAAAATAAAAAGGTTTTTCCTAGTAGTGAATTTCCTTGTGATGCGTGTTCTCGAGAAAAAAAAAATAATAATAATAATTGTTCGACCATCACCAATAAAAGTTTATAAAGAAGCCCCAAAATTCCTAGAGAGGATTCAAGGAGACATTTGTGGACCTATTTACCCATTGTCTGGCCCATTTAAATACTTCATGGTTTTAATAGATACTTCAACTAATTGCACGCTCATTAATGTTAAGGGCTAACTTAACTACCTCAGTTTGGGGTCATGCAATTCTTTATGCTGAAGTCATCATTCGAGTAAGTCCAACGAATCTTCATAAATTTTTTCTCCTCACGCTTAGTTCTTTGAAAGATACCCAACATATCACACTTTCGAGTTTTTGGAAGTGCAGTATATGTTCCAATTACACCTCCACAAAGAACTAAAATGGGAGCCCAACGAAAAATAGGTATTTATGTTGGTTTTGATTCTCCTTCTGTTATCAGATTCTTGAGCCTTTAACTGGATATGTTTTTACTACATGTTATGTAGATTGTTATTTTTGATGAATCTGTATTTCCACCATTAGGAAAAGGGAAAGTTTTAAATAAAAATCCTCTGACATATCATGGAATGCATCATAATTAAATTCACTTGATCCTCGTACAGGACAATGTGAAATTAAAGTTCAAAGAATTATTTGTTTATAAAATATTGCAAATCAAATGCCAGATGCATTTAATGATGCTAGAAAAATGATAAAGTCATATACACCTGCAGTGAATACTCCAGCAGAGATAGAAATACCTATTAAAAAATTAATTTCTGAAGAATTGACAAATAAGGTAATAGAAGAATCTAAACCACACCAGAAGCGTGGAAAGACAAGTTGGTGCAAAAGACACTGTACCACGATAATTAAAAGCAAATAAGGGAATCCCATAAGGAATACCCGCTCCAAAAGAAGCACGTATTTCAAGAGTGGGAATAACCCCAGAAGAGGTACAAACCGCTCCAGAAGCAGCACATATTCCAAGAGTGGGAATAACCCCAGAAGAGGTACAAATCGCTCCAGAAGAAGCACATATTCCAAGAGTGAGAATAGCCCCAGAAGAGGTTCAAAATCTCAGTAAAGGGATAAGAGATGAACACCAAGAGATCTCAATAAATTATGTACATGATGAGAAAATATGAGATCGAAGCAAAGTCATGATTGACGATATATTTGCTTTCTTTATAGCATAAGATATTACTTTGATTCCTGACACGGATCCTGAACCACAAAACGTGGAAGAATGTCGGAAAAGAAAAGATTGACCAAAATATAAAGATGCTATTCAAATTAAGCTACAATCTCTATTGAAAAGAGAAGTATTTGGACCAGTAGTTCAAACACCGCTGGGTGTAATCCCAGTTGGAAATAAAATCTCTATTGAAAAGAGAAGTATATATTTGGACCAGTAGTTCAAACACCGCTGGGTGTAATCCTGGTTGGAAACAAATGGGTATTTGTATGAAAGCGAAATAAAAAAAATGAAATTGTGAGATATAAAGCCCGACTTGTAGCTCAAGGGTTTTCACAAAAATTTGATATTAATTATCAGGATACAGACTCTCCAGTACGTAATGGATGGAGCCACTTTTTGCTTTATGATAGGTATGACAACCATGGAAGGTTTGAAAACACATATATGGCTCACTTGAAGTGAGATTTATATGAGAATCCCTGAAGGATTGAAAATGGCTGAATCATAAAAGCCAAGTCACATATATTCAATCGAGTTTCAACGCTCATTATATGGATTGAAATAGTCTGGTCATATGTAGTATAATCGACTTAGTGATTATTTAATAAAAGATGGATATATAAATGATCATGTATGTCCATGTGTTTTTATTAAGATATCACAAAGTGGTTTTTCCATCATTGTTGTATATATGGATGATTTGAATTTTGTAGGTACTCCTGAAGAACTCACAAGAACTGCTACTTATCTAAAAGATGAATTTGAAATGAAAGATCTTGGAAAGACAAAATTCTATTTGGGAATACAAGTGGAGCATTTAGCATCTGGAATTTTTGTTCATAAATCCACATATACTGAAAAGATTCTGTTGTTTTTTTATATGGATAAAGCTCATCCTTTGACTACCCCGATGGTTGTTCGATCTTTAGAAATTGATAAAGATCCATTTCGGCCTCTAGAAAGTAGGAAAGAAGTTCTTGGACCTGAAGTTCCATGCCTAAGTACAATGGAAGAAGTTCTTGGACCTGAAGTTCCATGCCTAAGTGAAATGGAAAAAGTTCTTGGACCTGAAGTTCCATACCTAAGTGCAATAGGTGCTCTTATGTATCTTGTAAACCGCATACACGACGATTCGATTTTGTCAACTTGTTAGCAAGATATAATTCTTCTCCGACTAAGAGACATTGGGATGTGATCAAACACATTTTGAGATACCTCCGTGGAAGTATAGATTTTGGGTTATTTTATCCAAGAGATTCAATATCGCGATTGGTTGGATATGCCGATGTAGGATATTTATCAGTTCCACACAATGGAAGATCACAAACAGGTTATGTATTTACATATTGTGACACGGCTATATCCTGGAAATCCACAAAGCAAACCATGACAGCTACATCTTCAAATCACTCAGAAATTCTCGCTATACATGAAGCAAGCAGAGAGTGTGTTTGGTTGAGATCAATTATTCAGCATATTCAAAAATCATGTGGATTACCATCAATCAAAGACATTCCTACAATTCTGTATGAGGATAACGTTGCATGTATTGTTCAACTTAGAGGAAGGTACATCAAGGGAGATTGAACAAAGCACATTTCACCTAAATTCTTCTTCACACATGAGCTACAAAAGAAGGGTGATATAGATGTGCATCAAATTCGATCATGTGATAATCTAGCCGACTTATTTAGAAAGTCGCTACCAAATGCAACGTTTGCAAAACTTCAGAAAAGGATTGGAATATGTCGACTGAAAGACTTGTGACAACATTTCATCAAAAAGTAATGAATTCTTTTTGAGGGGAAGACTGTACTCTTTTTCCTTAGTCACGGTTTTTATCCCAATGAGTTTTTCCGACAAAGTTTTTAACGAGCAAATAATTAAGATATTTATGTAAAAGATATGTACTCTTTTTTCCTTCGTTAAGTTTTTCCCACTGGATTTTCTTAACAAGGTTTTTAATGAGACATAATCTTCTATCGTAGGAAATTAGGGGAAGTGTTATAACATTGGATTCCCTCCTTAGGAGGGAACCGTGACTTTCTCTCCCGCTTCCTGGCATCTTCCTTTTCCTTACTCTCCTGCTTGCCTATATAAGGCAGTAATATACTGAATGAAAAAAAAGAACTTCTCTGAAGAACTTCTCTCAGAAAGAATTTTCTCTGAATAATTTCTCTCTCATTCTCTCTAAATTTATGCAACAATTATAAGAGTATATTTATACACTTTTGCTAAAGTTTCATAACAGAATTCACTTGTAAGTGGGGTAATCATATGTTTAATTTTAATTTTATACTGATCAGATTTTAGTGTAGTGATTAAGGTCTCAGTACAAAGCGTGGGAAATTGAGATGAAAAGGAGGGCGGTGGGCGTTTCGGGTCCGCTCAGGGCAAGGCAAGGAAAGTTGGTCCGAAAAGGCTAGCTAAGACAAGGCAAGCAAGATCAAGTTCGACTTGTTTATGAGTTCATTTTTTTAATAAAGATTGATTAATTATTAATATTATAATAGTGATGATATATTTATAATGTGTTTTTCAAAAAAAAATATACTTCCTTTTACCCCATAAATCATCCTTCCATTGATTAAGGTTTGTTTTGGCAATTGTTAGCAATATTAATGCCTCAATTATTAGCCTACTCTACATAATAGTAGTAGGGAGTAGGGAGTAGTATTTATCATATACACGCCAAAGTATTCCCATAAAAAGAATTGACCCCTTTTGCCCCACTCTGCATCAAGACCGTATTTTCCCCGACTAAAAGATTCAAAATGCATGGTAATTTGTGTGATATCTTAGGTAAAAAACGTGACATGATTATTTGTAAATAGAATTTTCTTTTACAATTAAAAATAAAGTGTGACAATCAATTTACTAACAGACTTGAAAAAATATTCGATGTATGTATTTCTCATTCAATTTTTTCTCTAATATTACAATATTTAATTTGAAATTGTATACTTTCAATCTTTTTTGACATAAAAATTGACAAAATATTAAATTTATTATTCAAACTAACCTTTGTCAACTAGTATTAAATAATTACACTTAAAATCTCTTGTATTAATAGCTAATAGGAAGAACAAAAGATTTTGCGGTATATAAAGATAAAGAATTTACTATATTAAGAAAAAGTTCTATCCACATTTTACGGCAACAAGTCTTTGGATTGGTCTCTCTCCACATTTTACATCCATTCCCTATTCAAAATACGGATTGGTCTTCTTCTATTTGGGTGCAAATACCGATTGGTCCCATCTTCTCTTTCACATACAAGGTCAAGCATCTTGCATAATATAAACATACAAGAGTCCCGTGCCTCCGGAGGTGAACGATAAATTCAAAATTATTTATATTTTGTTAGATAGATTTACACAATCATTAACATGTGAACATAAGAACCCAAAATACAAGAAAATAACAAATCCAAAATACCAGTAAAATTATCAAATGATGGGAAATCAAACAAAGACTAGCAAAATCTCCAATCAGATAGGTGCGAGTGTGCGACAATGAGAATCAACCAAACAGATGAAAAATTAAACTCAACAAAAACTTAAAACCTATCTAAATTATCATTGAGCTTAATAAGAAGGATAAATTACACAAGGATATAATAAGCTTTAGATACATACTACTGAAACTAACTTCATTTTTTACTCAACTCAAGTTGTTCCCTGAAGAGTGAATAAGAAAATATATTAAAATAGGAGCTATTTTATCAGGATAAAGGATAGACTAATCCCAAGGTTAACCATATTGTAGAAATGCTACACCTGACCCAAATTTCCCAACTGATCAACTCCAACCCAACCTCCCACAGCCCACAACAGTTGCTTCTTTTTCTTTTTACTCGTCATCATCATCCTGCAAAAAAAGAAAAAAATATTAATCCACCTGAATTATAATAAATTCAAGAATTTAAATTTTAGAATTAGAGAACTATACGGAATTTATACAAACCTCTCCACTCTCATCATCGTCTTCATCATCGTCGTGAACTTCTGATCTTGACTTGTCAGACTCTTCATCGTCAGCTGGTTCTTTTTCCTCGGCCTAAAATCCAAATCAATTAACAACTCTAAATATCTAATACAATAAAATCAACCTTTTCAGAAAATTAAATAAAATTACCTCTTTCTTTTTATTGTAGGCCTGAAGGGTTTTTTCATAATCAGCTTTCCTTTTCTCTGCCTTTGCTACAAAAGGAGCTTTCTCCTGATGTAAAGAGATGAATAAAAACAATTAATTTAACACAAAAAACAAATTGAAATCAAACTCGAACAATTTCAATTTCAATTCTAATAAAAAAACACTCACAGCTTCGGACATCGATTTCCATTTGTCACCACCGGCTTTGCCCACCTGATAGATCCATACCGATAATTAACTACTTAATAAGCAGATCCAAACGTCAAAAAGTAAAAACCGATTCCAACGATCCAATCATTACGAAAAGAAACTTACAACAGAGACGGATTTGTTATTAGGATGCTTCTCTTTGTAGGTCTTCCTGAAATCCTCCCTTTATTCATCAAAAATTACGTAAACATCAAACACACTAGGTCAGTAATTCAAACAAAGATCTGAAAAAGATTAAACAAACAAATAACAGTTTTAGGTCATTAATTCGTACATGAAAACGAAGAAAGCACTTGCAGGCCTCTTCGGTTTGTTAGGATCCTTCTCAGCCTTGCCTTTCTTCGCAGGCTTTTTGCCGGCTCTATCGCCTCCGGTCGCACCTCTTTTCTTCACGGCCAGCCTAAAACAAACCAAAACAATACAACATCCATCAACACAACAAAATACAAAAAAATTACAGATCTTAACAATAATTCGCTAAATTGATATTAAAAAAATAATTCATAAAAACAAAAACTAACCTACTATCACCAGCCTTCGCTTCACTTTTCGATCTACCCCCTTTCATGACTCCTGCTGCTAAAAAAGAAGCAAACTCGGTGAGAATCGGTTCAAAATCGGCCAAAATGAACGTAACTCAAAGCCGCGAGAGACTTTTTCCTACCTTCAGAGATAAAAAAAAACGCGAAAAAGAATAATATAGAGAGAGATGCCCTTTGCTTTGTTTGGGCGTAGTGTAGTGTTTGCGTTGTTCTGTGTGGGGCTGAGGTGTGTTTTGCGAAAGGGGGGATAAGAAGGGGCGAAACATTAAAAATTGAATTCACCCGATTAATTGAAGTCCGGGTTTTGGCGGGATTTCAAATCCCTTTTGCCACGTCATTTATCCGTGTGCCTCCTTTTCATTGGCTTTCTCTCTCCTCCTTGTGGTCGGCTTTCCTTGTGTTTTCTATGTGTTTCTTCCTTCGTCTCATCTCCGCCCTTGTTGAACTGGCTGGCTGAATAGTACCGACACGTGGCGGGATCTGAAGCTGTTTGGCTTGACGCACACGTGTATTGCTAATGTGCTGTAATGACAAAGTTAACCTTTTGTATTATGACGATTGGGATCCGGTGACTTGAATAATTGAGCAAGCCACATTTTTGAGGTAATTTTGTAAATTTGTTGATATATTGGTCTTTTTTATATTCTTGAGCTAAATTTCTTTTAGAGCTACAGCCCTACAGGCCAGATTTTACCAAAGAGGACACTTGGCAATAATAGCCAAAATCCCCCATAACTTGTTGACCATGTCTTTCGCTTCAAAATATCTTTGCCATATTTACCTAGTAGTAGTACTTTCTCAAACGACAATATTATGTGTTCCTTTTCATTATTACACAAATTCAATGTTTAAAGGTCTATTTATCATCAATTTAATTTATAAATCAAAATTTAAATTAAAATAAATTATGAAAATAAATTTATACGACTCATAATAATTTAAAAGTTAAAATAAATATAATGATTATTAAAATATATATATTTGTAAGACCTCAACTTATTATTAATGAAATTTAATTTTCTATTTATTATTTTAAAATAAGAAGGGTTGATTTGATTAATGCGATAATTATGGGTAAAATACGCAAATATTTCAAAATAAAGAAGTGGTTATAAAATATTCATTGTTGTCGAGGGAATATTCGTTTGGTATTGGAATATATTCTTTTCGGGGAATAATTAAATGCTGACAGTATCTTTTGTTACCTATAAACATGAAAGCGATTGGATGAAGAAAACGACAAATATAAGTTATTTAAAAATAACTACAGTAGTTATTCATCATTATTAATCGTTAAAAAAATACTCGGTGGTTAAAACACAAGAAGACACTGCGGTGTTGAACCAATTATCGATTCTACGTAAGAAAGCGCACTACTTTCAATAATGGTTACGATAATTACTATTCAAGATTTTATTGATTTAATAATTGTTGCGTTGATATTTTATATTCATTGTTGTTTCAATAATTGTCATGACAGAGTATTTTTCATTATCGAAACAATAATTCATATTATCCCGAATAATATTATTAGATAACATTATTAGCGCAATGTCTAAAAAGTTACATACAAGGAGAGGTTTGGTCACCTAATTCTTGGCGTCGACAAGGAAAAATTCTTATTGGAAAGCCCCTCTTTCCTGAACCGCCTAATATCAATATTGTGATTCGTAATATTATTTGTGAATAATTAATTATTGATTCATATGATGAGGAAAATATTAATTTTATGTGGATATAGATGGAGAAAATTTATAATGTAACAATTCTTTGAAAATTAAAATTTTATTTTTTTTTTTGATAAAATAATTATTTAAATATATTATTATATTTTAATAATATAATAATGATGATATTTTTACGATGAATGTGGGATATATGAGTATATGTGGAGGAGGAGTATTTTGTTACCAAAAATATTTAAAGCATGTTTTATGTGTTAATGGACCCCATTTCTCGATCGAAATTTGATTATAGTCAGTAAAATCGCTTGATTTGTGGATTTTGGTTAATTTACATTTGGAATTTGGAAAACTTTCTTCGTAAAGTTGTAGAGAATTGAATTTCCTATGAAAGACGTGAATTTGAATTTTCCGAATAAAAGGGCTATTTATTGTGAATTATTGAAGTTCCGAAGCTCCGAAATAATTGATTTTTGGAAGTTTAAAATATTTTAAATAACAAAAATATTTTTTTCATTATGGTGTGTTACACATGTGTGTTGAATGAGCTGAATTCAGTTCTTGGAAGGTTGGCGTAGGAAAATTTAATTTATATATTAATATTATATTAAATTTTACGCTTTGTTGTTTCTAAAGATTTTCCTATAAATAGGGTGCTTAGGTTAGAATTGAAAATTACACCGTAAAGCTGAAGTTTTCTCTCTATATTATCGAGCGTATTCTTGTGAGTATTTTGAGTATATTTTGAGTATTGCTTTATACTGATGCAAAGTTCAAGTCATGCTTTATATCCAGGTGTTTCAAATGTAAGAAATCTTGATCTTCGAGGTAAGGGATATTATTTTTATAATGATATTATTTATTCTAATATCATTATGCCAAAGTATTGATCTGAACTTTTAATCAAATTTGGAACTTTTTAGTTTTTGGTTACTTATTCACGTATCTGATTAATTATTCACGATATCTGATCTTATTCACGAATCAAGACTATTCATCTAAAAATGAAAAATTTTCTTTTCATCCAAAATATCTATTCGGATACTAGCTTTGATGTATCCATGTTTTGATCATTCTTGAATTTTACACCACTATGATTATTTTTGAGGTATTGTTGGACATGGATAAAACAAAGTCTAATCCTTAATCCTTAATCCTTGTCATTTTGTTTCACTTGATTCGTTCTTTAAAAATATTTTTCATCATCCTCGGCCTTAAATGATGATATTATTGAATATCTTTGGCTGTAGTGCAAAGATGAATGATTTCGATGAATATCTTTGGCAGTAGTCTGCAAAGATGAGCAGTGTTTAGATGAACATGATCAACTCGATGAATATCTTTGGCTCAGTAGTGCAAATATGAATATTTGATTCCGGATATATATTGATTGATGTTACAGGGGATAAAAGATAGACGATGAACTTTTAAATTCATACATAGAAGATAGTAGTTTGCATTCTCTACTTAACTCTTCTAATGAATTATTATTTCATTGCGAATATTGATTTAAAAAACTTGTTATACATTTTATTCTATTAGATTTTTCCTGTTGAAGACTAACGATAATTTGTTGTATATTATCTTAGTCGTAATAATATTCTTTTGGAACACTTTTCCTTTTTGTTCCATTTTTCTTCTCGGGATGCGAGAATATAGCGAGTACGAGTGGGGGGTATGGAATGAAGGTTACAGAGAGAGTTGTTTAGTAGTCCTCACCATTTTGTAAAATAATGTATCAATAAATGTGATGAGGATTTATTTGAGTATAGATATGGTCTGTAAGATAATATTTGTATTCAAACTCACGCTTTTCTTGTTGTAATAATAAAGTTGTAGTTGTTTCGTACCATGTATTGACAACTCGGAATGGGTGATGTATACCTATTTTGGGGGCGTCGCGGTTGGTATCGAGCTTAGGATATGATCTCGGCGGAGATCGGAGAATAGAACTAGGAGGGAGAGACGAGTAAATCCTTCGCTAGTGTGTCCTACCTAAGCTTATTTGTTAGTTGGTCAAGATATAGGGATATTATGTGATATATTGATTTCCTTAATTAACCCTTGTTTTATGCACGATATTTGAGAATGTCGATCGAGAATATTAACAATGGAAATGAGACCGTGAGACGCTTTGTACTCACCAACGAGGAGAACGTGCAACAGTCGGCAATGTTCCTCCATGAACAACACCATCGAAAGCAGATGATGAACGAGGGGATATTTAGAAGCTTTTTGCGATTCATGCAAAATCGATTTGAGGAGACTCGTGTTCAAAATACAGGAGGAAATGATAAGAATTCACGGTTTGTCATGCAAGCGATTCAAAGAGTTGGGACCACCGAATTTAAGGGAAAGCCGATCCGATCATGGCGGAAACATGGGTCAAGCAAATTACCAAGATATTCGATGTCTTGGGATGCACAGAGAACAGATGGTTCCATTCGCCACCTTTATGTTACGTGGGCGAGGCGAGATCATCTTGGTGGGAGTCTCGTGAAGCGCATACCATCCAAACCAAGACTCAAGATGTCTTGGGAGACATTTCAGAAACTATTTAATGACAAATACTTTCCGAAAGTGTTCGCGTATATGAAGGAAGTGGAGTTTATTAGACCGGAGCGAGAATAACATGATTTGTCTCAAAGACGAGGTAAAGTTTGCAGAGTTATCCAGTTCAGCACCTCATTTGGCGGAGAATGAGGAACGATGACGCGGATGTTTACGAGGGGTTTGAACCCACGTCGACAATATCTCATTTCTCATAAATTTTCTCTATTCAGGATGTTGTAAATGAGGCTCAATTATTAGAGCGAGATAACGAGTACTGGCCAACCGAGGACCACAACCAGGATAATATCTAGGAGATAGAAATCAACAAAACAACGATAACCACGGAGAAAGAAAAAGACGGACAAAAATGGTAACCACTCCGGTGGTAATCATGGCCATGAAAATAGAAGAAGCGAAGTGGGAGAAGATTTTAAAAGAGGAGATTTAACAACGACCATATGAAGACGACAGCGGTCTTGCAGAGTAACCGGTTCTAAGGGAGGAGAACGACCACCCCATTATATGCTATAAATGCGGAAAGAGGGACATATCATTCAAAGCGCCCACAACAGATTCAAGTATGCTATAATTGTGGAAAGAAAGGACATATCTGTAAGACCCCAACTTATTATTAATGAAATTTAATTTTCTATTTATTATTTTGAAATAGTAAGGGTTGATGTGATTAATGTGGATAATTAGGGTAAAATACGCAAATATTTCAAAATAAGAAGTGGTTATAAAATATTCATTGTTGTCGAGGAATATTCGTTTTAGTAAATGGAATATTAGATCGCTTCGGGGAATATTAAATTTACCAGCAAGCAATACCATGTGGGCCCCATAACTGAAAGCGATTGGATGAAGAAAACGATAAATATAAGTGGTTTAAAAATAACGGCGTAGTTATTATCAATTAATACTCTTAAAATACCGTTGGTTAAAACACAAGAAGACAATTCGTATTGCACCAATTGTTGATTCTTACGTAAAGAAGGCACTACTCAATAATGGTCATAGTAATTATCGCTCAAAGATTTTATTGAGTTAATAATTCTTTGCGTTGATATTTTATATTCTTCATTGTTTCAATAATTGTCATTTCTACAAGATTTTTCATTATCGAAACAATAATTCATATTATCTTAATAATATTATTAGATAACATTATTGGCAATGTCTAGAAATTTCATCAAGGAGAGGTTTGGTCACCTAATCAGGCAGCCAAGAAGAAGAAATTCTTATTGGAAAGCCCCCACTTTCCCTGAACCGCCTCGGTTGTCAATATTGTGATTCTAATAATATTATTTGAATAATTAATTATTGATTCATATGATGAGGAAAATATTGATTTTATGTGGATATAGATGGAGAAAAATTTTAATGTGACAATTGTTGAAAATTGAAATTTTATCTTTTTCTCGATTTTAAATATATTATTATATTTTAATAATATAATAATGGTGATATTTTACAACGAATGTGGGATATATGAAGTATCTGAGGAGGAAGAGTATTTTTGTTGCAATAAATATTTAAAACATGTTAAACATGTAAATTGGACCCCATTTATCGATCGAAATTTGATTATAAATGTAAAATCCCCCGTTTGTAGATTTTTTGGCCAATTTCATTTGGAATTTGGAAAAACTTTCTTCGCAAAGTTGTAGAGAATTGAATTTCCTATAAAAACTCGCGATATTCGAATTTTCGATAAAAGGGCTATTTATTATGAATTATTGATGTTCTAAAATTCACGAATAATTGATTTTTGGAAGTTTTAATTATTTTAAATAATAAAACATTTTGATTTGTTTGGTAGACTTATTTGTTGTCAAGCATGGCTGAATTCAGATCATAGATTGTGTGCGTAGGAATTTATATATAATATATTAATATTATATTAAATTTTCTGCTTTTTAGTGTTCTAAGCAATTTCCTATAAATAGGGTGCTTGGGTTAGAATTGAAAATCACACCGTAAACTCAAGTTTTCTCTCTATATTATCGAAGCGTATTCTTGTGAGTATTTTGAGTATACTTTGAGTATTGTTAGGCGGTCTGAAGTTCCTTCAAAGACTATACCCTAGATTCCAAATTTAGAAGTACTTAATCTTTCGAGGTAAGGGATGTTAATTTCTTCTCAAATGATATTATTTCTTCAATATCATTATCTTTGAAATATTGGTTGGAACTTTTTATCAAATTTAGAACTTTTTCATGTCGGGGTTACTATTCATGATTCTTATTCTTGAGTTACTATTCATGAGTTACTTATTCACGAGTTCTATTCACGAAAGTACTATTCATGTAAGCGTGAAGATGTTTTTGTGGAATTTCTATCTTTTGGTGTCTGAGATTCTTATTCACGTATCGCATACATTATTCACCGAAAAATGAAATTTCTTCTTTTTGTCAAAATATCTATTCGGATACTAGCTTTGATTGTATCCATGTTTTGATCATTCTTGAATTTTACACCACTATGATCATTTTTGAGGTATTTTTGAATATGGATAAAACAAAGTCTTAATCCTTAATCCTTAATCCTTGTCATTTTGTTTCTTTGGATTGGTTTCTTTAAAAATATTTTTCATCATCCTCCGCCTTAAATGATGATATTATTGAATATCTTTGGCTTTTGTAGTGCAAAGATGAATGATTTCTGAAGAATATCTTTGGTAGTAGTGCAAAGATGAACAGTGTTTAGATGAACATGATTAATCGATGAATATCTTTGGCACGTAGTGCAAAGATGAATATTTGATTCAGATGTATATTGATTGATGTTACGAGGATAAAAGATAGACGATGAACTTTTAAATTCATACATGAAGATAGTAGTTTGCATTCTCTACTTAACTCTTCTAATGAATTATTATTTCATTGCGAATATTGATTTAAAATTTGTTGTCTATCAGATTCTATTAGATTTTTTCCCTTGAAGACTAACGATAATTTGTTGTATATTATCTTAGTCATAATATTCTTTATTGGGCTAGTTGAGCTCACCCTTTTCCTTTTTGTTCCATTTTTCTCGTGGAGGCGAGAATATAAGCGAGTATTTAGCCTGGGTATGGAATGAAGGTTCTAGAGAGAGTTGTTTAGTAGTCCTCACCATTTTTGTAAAATAATGTATCAATAAATGTGATGAGAATTTATTTGAGTATAGATATTATACAGAAGATAATATTTGTATTTAAACTCACGATTTCTTGTTGTAATAATAAAGTTGTAGTTGTTTACACTACCGTATATTGACAACTCGTAATGGGTGATGTATACCTATTTTGGGGGCATCACAATATCGCTTTCGAGATCAGACAGAAGCGAAACCTAGTTCAATGAGGGGACGGTGACTCAAAAGACCGTCCCGTAAAAGTCAAAGTCAACGGTTCTCGGAAGAGCGTTTGTTGTGATCGGTCAAAATGCGAGAACCCAAACGAGGTGATCACGGGTAAGCTATTTATAAATTCTTGTAAAGTTTATACCTTACTTGATACCGGTGCTACCCATTCATTTATCTCTCCTTCTTGTGCTCAACGTTTAAACTTTACTCCGGAGAAATTAGACTTTGACCTATCTGTGGAAACTCCGTTAGGAGAAACTTTCATCACGTCCAATGTTTATAAATCTTGTTTGATTCAAGTTGGCACCATCACCTTACCTGTTGACCTTATCTCTATAAAGATACTTGCTTTTGATGTGATTTTAGGGATTGATTGGTTAACTACTCATCATGCCAAAATTAATTATTTTCATAAGGTTGTTAGTTTTCATATTCCTAACCAACCTGTTATTTAATTCAAGCAACTAAACCATTAAAATCAATCGTTGTCATATCTAATCATAAAGCTATTCGCTTATTGAAAACGGATGTCAAGCTTTCTTAGCCCATGTTATGGATTTGAATAAAGACACGCCAAATTTGAATAATATTCCTATTGTTATTGACTTTCCGACGTATTTCTGAAGAACTTCCGGCCTACCCCGTAACGTGAAGTTGAATTCTTTATTGATCTTGAACCCGGTACAAAGCCCATTTCTAAAACCCCATATCGAATGGCTCCTATTGAACTTCGTGGAGTTAAAGGTCCAACTACAGGAATTGTTGGACATCGGTTTCATTCGGCCTAAGACATCTCCTCGGGGTGCTCCTGTTTTATTCAGTAAAGAAGAAAAGACGGAGTATGCGACTTTTGTATTGACTATCGAGAATTGAACCATGTCACCATCAAGAATAGGTATCCTCACCTCGTATTGATGACTTGTTTGACCGATTCATTGCAAGGGCACATTTTTTTTAAAGATCGATCTTCGTTCGGATATCATCAAATCAAGATTAAAAGCGAGGATATTCCAAAGACCGCTTTTAGAACTCTAAGACGGGCATTATGAATTCTTAGTCATGTCTTTCGGATTGACTAATACTCCTAATGGCTTTCATGGATATGATGAACCAAAGTATTCAAGGAATATTTGGATCGATTCGTTGTTGTCTTTATTGATGACATCCTCATATATTCCAAAAGTCATGAAGATCATGAGCACCATTTCGAAAATTTCGGTACTCCAAAGGCTTCGTGAAAACAAACTATATGCCAAATTAAAGAAATGCGAGTTCGGCTCGAGGAAGTAGCATTTCTTGGGCACGTGGTGTCAAAACATGGAATATTCGTGACCCCCGCGAAGATTGAGGCAATACAAAGTTGGGGAGCAACCAAGTCGGTGGATCAAGACGTAGCTTTCGGGCTTACATTTGGTTATTATCGGAGATTCGTGGAAGGATTTTCTAATCGCTACTCCATTAACTCGGTGATTTGACGGAAAGATATAAAATTCGTATGGAACGAGGAATGCGAGAATTATTTCCAAGAGCTCAAGAGGAGACTCATTTCTAAGACTGTTTCTAACAATACCATCTGGTTCGGATGGATTTGTTATCTCTGACGATGCTTGAGCAAAGGGTTAGGATGTGTTCTCATGCAACGTGGGAAAGTCATAGCCTATGCTAGCGATTAACTTAAAGAATATGAGAGGAATTATCCTACTCATGATCTAGAGTTGTTAAATGCGTTTTCACGCTTAAAGATATGGAGGCACTATCTATATGGAGAGAAAGTGGAGATATATTCGGACCATAAAAGCCTTAAATATTTCTTCACTCAAAAGAACTCAAAATTCGGCTAAGAAATGACGTTGGCTCGAGCTATTGAAAGATTACGACCACACTATTCAATACCATCCCCGAAAAGCGAACGTAGAAGTGACGACGCGTTGAGTAGAAGATCGTATGCAGGAATGAGTGCGATGATGTCAAGTATACGCAGAGCCAACTTTAATAGATAAAGTTAAGGTCGCTTCAAGCCACCGGGCGAAGTCGATGCGTATGTAAGAAGAAAAAATACAAGAAGGAGCTATTCCTAAGCGAGAATTGATGAAGAAGGAATACTTCGAGTCCACTCTAGACTTTGTATTCCTAATGACTACGATTTGAAGTACAAGATTATGATGGAGGCACACAATACACCATTTGCAATCCATCCTCGAAGTACTAAAATGTATCGTGATCTTGACATACATTTTGGTGGAACAATATGAAAGAGAGATTGCAAAGTTTATCTCAATGTGTTTAACTTGTCAACGTGTAAAGGCGAGCATCTAGTACCTAAGGGTCCGTCAGCAACCACTTGAAATTCCAAAATGGAAGTGGAAACACATTACCATGGATTCACGGGTCTTCCTACGGTTTCTCAAGGCACCAATGCTATTTGGGTTATTGTTGATAGATTAACCAAGTCTCGCTTTCATTTCTTGCCGACACGGAGACTTATTCCTTGAACGCCTCTTGCTAAGATATGACGTGAATGAGATTGTAAGGTTGCATGGCATGCTTGTATCCATAGTTTCGGATCGTGACCCAAGATTCACTTCAAGATTTTGGGTTAGCTTGCAAAAAGCTATGGGCACGGATTTTACGATTCGATTAAGATACCATCCTCAAACAGACTCGACAATCGTAGAGGACTATTCAAACTCTTGAAGATCTATTAAGACTTTGTGTCCTAGATTTCAAAGGCGGTTGGGATAAGTATTTACCATTGGTGGAATTCTCCTACAACAACAGCTTATCAAGCAAGTATAGGTGTGGCTCCATTCAAGCATTATATGGGACGAAAATGTCGCTCTCCAAAGATATTGGGACGAGGTGGGTGAAGCAACATTGTTGGGACCCGAGTTAGTACGTATGACTACGGAAAAGATCCAAATGATTCGACAACGTATACAAACAACACAAGATCGACAAAAGAGTTATGCGGATCTTCATCGAAAGGCGTGGAATTTAGTATAGGGGGATCATGATTGTCATGAGTTGCTTCCATGGAAGGAGTTACAAGATTTGGGAAGAGAGGAAAGCTCAATCCACGATTTATTGGTCCATTTCAAATTCTTGACCGAGTAGGAAATGTAGCCTATAGACTCGCGTTACCTCCGAGTATGTATCGTGTTCATAATATGTTTCACATATCTGTACTTCGTAAATATTGAAAGACCCGAACCACGTTATTTTAGGTTTGTAAAATTCATGTGCGCAATCAAATTGCATAAATAGTGCGGAAGCGTGTAAAAATCAGAGTTTAAAATTTTACAAACCATATACCCGGATCACCATTTATGCACAATTATTAATTAAACGAAAAGATAAAGAATAAATCATACCCTTGAAGATCGAGCTTCCTCGTACAAGTTCACCTCCAAATCCTTTTCGCTCAATCTTGAATCCACCGGGTTTGGTTCCTTCCTTTGATCAACGTTAGCCACCCAAATGTTTGGCCTCTAGAGGTGATCCACCAAGGAAGAAGAAAATTCAAGAAGAAGGGGTATTGGCTCAAACCCTAGTTTTTCCTATCTCTATAGAAAAAGGGCGTACTCTCCAACAAATTGGAATTATGTCGTTGTAAAAGTCAACAACCCCTTTCACCCATAATAAGACTCCTCTTATTTATAGATGTGGGCAACCCACCTTAACAATTAAGGAATTGGGTTTTAATTAATTAAATTCTTTTAATTAATTAAGCTCCCTAATCTTATTAGGGATAATTAATTAAACTCCTTTAACTAATTTTCTCTCCTAATCCTATTAGGAATAAATGAGAGTACTTATATTAAATTAATTCCTAAACTCTTTTAGAAATTAAAATACTAATAATTGTAATAATATTAATAAGACTCCTCTTATTAATTTATATTTAATATTTCTAAAATATTAAATAATAAATATTAAGCTATTTAATTTATTCTATCACCATAGATTAAATTAAATATACATAATATATTATTACGATTATGCCATTAACTTCTTAAATAATTATTCTTCCTTTTATGGTGTGACCCTTTAGGTTCTCCATATTAAACCGGTTGTGAATAAATCAATTGAACAATTTAATCTTATTTAAATAAATAAATTAAACAATTAATTTATTTAAATAAATAATATTTATTCTACAATAGGATAAGCCTCCTAGCGATCAACGACTTTCCAGATAATATAGATTTCAACATTAATCATTAAAGAACCTTTGAGTAAATAGTTAATGCACAATTCAATCCTTCCACCACCATAATGTCCCAATTAAATATAAGACATGGAATTATCGCCAAGTCTTAATTTATTTAATTATATGTATTTCGATTCTTAAATGCACAACTCAAATAATGCAAATTAGAAACTCCTTTCTAATTTCATTCTCGCTTCGCCAAGGACTCTTTGGGTTGCCATTTATCGAATCACATAGGATATTCTCTTCTTTTATTGAAGTGGTAGATTCTTTATTGATCATACATTATCTCCATGTACAACTTATTATACCCAAGCATACCCTTTTGATATACCCTAAGGGTCTTAAGGAATAAGTCAAAGTATAACTCATCATACACAAGATACTATGATGATCTCAAGTCCAAGGATTACTTAGACTACTATCACTACAGAATTCCTATTGACAGCAAATAAAACTCCATTAGGTATTCCTTAGCGAGCCACGTTCGGTGAACTTATTCTCTAATAAGCACCTACATACTTGCTTTAGTGTCTCCACACAAAAGATCGTGAGATCAATCATCCTCATCCAATGAAGCAAGAAGCAACGTATGTACCAATCTATCCGGATTTACTAATCCCCAATTTAGTAATCCAATGATTGGGAACTATTTTAGTTTTAAGCTTTCTAAGAATTTAGATCTCATTAGAATGATCATCATCATTATTCTAAAAGCATTGCTTAAAACTATGAGTTTATCACATATTATAAAACAAAGATCATGTAGATAATTAAAAGCCTTTAATAAATTAATACTTTTTATTAATAAATGAATAAGATTGTTATAAAGTATATGCTTTATCATCAAACATGATCGGGCTTGTGTGCATACTACTTTCAATCTCCCACTTGCACTAAAGCCAATCGTCATGGTATCTCATACTCTTCTTCTCTAAGTGGACGATTATCCATTTGTTGGATAAGCTTTAGTTAATGGATATGTAATGTTGTTCATGAGATTTCACTATCTCTATAGTGATTTCCCATCTTTCAATGATTCTAATAATCAAATGAAAGTGCCACAACACATGTTTAGATCTAAGATGAGACTTAGGAACTATTCCTAGTTCGTAATGAACTTTTAATCCAAACAATCAACTTGCGACTTCATTTATAGCTATATACTTTGTCTTTATCACTAAACCAAAGAACTCTTTCATTGCTTTTGGAACCTTTCCAATTCATCGCACCTTCATTCAAGGTAACGCTTTACCTTAAAGTGGATTTTTACATCATCTTGGTCATGCGAAAAAATTGAGTCATTAAGCCCTCTAGTTTTAATTTAGACCCACCACGAATATGATCACATCCTTAGTCTTGGGTTAAGCACTTTAAGATGTTTTTCACCGACTCATAGTGAACTTCTCCATAATATGACCGATCGACATCAGTCTCGTACATTTCATTGCATTTATGATTGTCACTCATGCGACCTCTCTTTTCGTGAGTGCGTGGGGACTATTAAGAGATACACTCCATAGCTCATCGACATGAGACATCTCTTGGAGTTTGCCATGCTAAACGACTTTAGCATCAAATGAATATACGTTCCTTGGGTTAAGTCGAGCATCCTCTTAAATCTATCTATATAGATTTATATCCCCAATTAAGATACTCTTCCAAATCATTCATGGAGGAATGTTTAGACAACTTTATCTTTATTGATTGTAGCATTAGTATGTCATTCCTTATCCGTAGTATATCAACATATAGTACTAGGAATGTCACGATGCTCCCATTGACCCTTTTGTTTACACTAGAACTCTTACCTCATCGTATGTAACTGGATCATCATCATCTATGATGTATACCTCATCATCATCATCTATGATGAATCCATACCTCTAGGTATCTTGATCTTATTCGATTTACGATTCGGTTTGTGGTACAATAACAATTCTATCTCTGAGTTCCTCTTATTTGACTTATAGTGTTTTGTGGTTCTTGAACTCTTCAAGATCTATAATCCTCCCACTAGCCCTTTAATGATAAACACCTTTATCTTAGAAGAAGCGTGTTTATAATAAACACCTTTTGCTAAGTAGGATTATAGAACATTTACCCTAAACTTACTTTAGGATGTCCCACAAATCTGTACTTGTCAAATTTTATCCCAAGCTTATCCTTTGAAACCTTTTCACATAAGTTGGACAACCCCTTATCTTAACATACTTAAGATTAGGAATCCTCCCTGTCCATAACTTTTATGGAATCTTGGGGTGAATTTTGAGGTTACCTTTTCGTAGATATGTCGACCATTTCTAGGACATGATCCTGAGGGATCTTGAAATGTCTGTAAAATCATTATGGACCGCACTATGTCCAACAAGGTACGATTTTTCCTTTCAGATACATAAATCATTTATTACATATCAGGAGGCGTTTATTATGAGAAAACCATTTGAGATGATCAAGAAACTTATTGCACAAGTATTTATTCCTTGATCTAATCAAAGAATCTTAATACTTTGTCAATTTGTTTCACTACGAATTTTTTGAACCTTTCAAATAATTCACACTTGTATTTTAACAAATACACACATTCAACTCTTTGAATGATCATCTCCTTTTCTTATACTAGTTTGTTCAATTTACAAAATTATTTTCACGTAAATCAAGTATACAAAATCCATTAAGTAATATTCGATTCTATACAAAACATTATTATTATAAATAGAACAACAATTGTTCTTAATTATAATACCAAAGATTTCATTGTCAATAATAAAATAGAAATAATGTTTTCAACGAGAGGCGGAATACTGAATAACTTATTGATTTAATAGATTTGCAGTAGGTAGATGCTTTAAACTATAAGTTCTATGGTTAACGCGTGAACCTTTGTTTCATTTTTCACACATAGGATTACTTATCTTTGTTTAGCTTTCTACTTCGCTTGGTCCTTTCATAAATCTATATTTATGATAACCAAAATCAGTATCAATACCCAAGTAGAACCTCGACTTAAAGAAAAATTTATTTCAATCATGAACAAAAAGCAGATTATGAATGGAAAAACACTAAGCTTCTTTCGTTAACCTCTACAAGATGCTTCTCGCAGCTTTCTTTCAAATTGTCCGGGCTTATAGCGGTGGAAGCAAACTCCTTTCTTATCCAAATCGATTTTTGTTCTTATTATCCTTTGTTTATGCCTTCTATTTACCTTCTTTGAATCGTTTCTTCTTTTGAGGAAGATCCTTTTGCCCCTACCGGTAAGACTTGATCTTTCTTGGTTGGAAAGTGACTCTCATCATTTTTCAACATGTTAAGCAAATCAACGAGGTCGATATCTAGCTTGTTCATATGAAAAATTCACAACAATTGTGAAAGGAGTCCGGGGGAGTGAGTGCAAGATCAAATCTTGGCTCAACTCTCTATCCATGACAAAAACTCGTTGTCTAATTGATCAATCAAATTGATAATGTTAAGGACTTTTATCCATCATTGTAGTGTCATCGGTCATTCTATATCGGAAGAGCTCTTGAGATATCTCGATATCTTTCGGTCTACTTTCCTCACCATCAACTACTTGATGTTCGGAAATATAGTAGGAGGCGTCCATAGTTTCATCTTGCCCCAACAAGCTCGTTCTTTCATGGATGCGAGCATGATGCATTGAGCTAATCATGCATCATCTTGCCACTTTCTAAAAGTAGCAATCTCTTCCTCGGAGGCATTATCTGCAACCATTGCGAGGATAGGCGTATTAAGGACATAAGATAGCTTTTCAATTTATGAGAACTATTCTCAAATTCCTTAACTAGTCCGTTTAATTGATGGCGGAGTTAATTTAGCATCTAATATGCTTGCGATGATAGTAATTTTAGACATTGTAAAATTTCGTAAATGAATTTGTAATTAACAACATTTTAACATACATTTTTTATTAATTACCAAAATAAATTAGGTCTTATTTTAAATTGGTATCTCCCACTATTTTCTTCAAACTATATTACCTCACTTATATAGTTAAGCAAAATCTAATTAAAGATTAGCTAGTGAGAATAAGGATCCCATTTCAAATGTATATAGCCTTGTGGTGACACAACAAACTATATATAAATAAATAGGTAGACAACTTTTGTCAATTACATCAACTATCAACTCCTTTTCTTTTGCCTCTTAGATTATTTTGATCAGTGGTGGCACATCCAGAATCAAAATTATCCAAGTTAAGTCCGACCTAGCACTCCATATATTCAAAAAAAAAAATATCATCCTTGTGGTGACACAACAAAATAATATTGTTCAATTTTCTTTATAAGCATCAAATGTGATAAATTAACATCTTAAATACTTAATACTTGTCTTGTGGTGACACAACAAACTCATATTAAATATTTAATACTACTATTAATTTTATCATGCTAGAAAGGCGACGTTCGATATTCCAAATATCTTTGATCGCTTAGGACTTAATATAAAAATTGAGGGGTTTGTTATTAATTTGTCTCATCTTGTTTAAGCAGCATGCAAATATATATATAAAATCGCGCGTTATATTAATTAACATGCGAAGCATGTTTGCATAATATATATATATATATAGTATAGCATGCACATATAGAATACTATATTCTACTACCGGATTGATTATGGACTCTCCCGCATGTGCTCAAGCGTTTAAACTTAACCCGGAGAAATTAGACTTTGACTATCTGTGGAAACTCAGTTAGGAGAAACTTTCATCATCATCTATTGTTTATAAATCTTGTTTGATTCAAGTTGGCACCATTACCTTACTGTTGACCTTATCTCTTTAAAGATACTTGCTTTTGATGTGATTTTAGGGATTGATTGGTTAACTACTCATCATGCCAAAATTGATTGTTTTTCGTAAGGTTGTTAGTTTTCATATTCCTAACCAACCCGACTGTTATGCAATTCAAGCAACTAAACCATTAAAATCGATCTTTGTCATATCTAATCATAAAGCTATTTGTTTATTAAAAAGCGGATGTCAAGCTTTCTTAGCCCATGTTATGGATTTGAATAAAGACACGTCAAATTTGAATAATATTCTGTTGTTATTGACTTTCCCGACGTATTTCAAGAAGAACTTCCCGCCTCACCCCGAGCGTGAAGTTGAATTCTTTATTAATCTTGAACACTGGTACAAAGCCTATTTCTAAAACCCATATCGAATGGCTCTATTAAAACTTCAGGAGTTAAAGGTCCAACTACTGAGAATTGTTGGACATCGGTTTCATTAAATCCTACACATCTCCTCGGGTGCTCTGTTTTATTTGTAAAGAAGAAAAGGCGGGAGTATGCGACTTTGTATTGACTATCGGGGAATTGAACCATGTCACCATCAAGAATAGGTATCCTCACCTCGTATTGATGACTTGTTTGACCGATTGCAAGGGCAAAATTCTTTTCAAAAATCGATCTTCGATTCGGATATCATCAATTTGAAGATTAGGCGAGGATATTCAAAGGCGCCTTGAACTCGGTATGGGCATTATGAATTCTTAGTCATGTCTTTCGGACTAACTAATGCTCCCTGCGGCTTTCATGGATATGATGAACCAGAGTATTGAGGAATATTTGGATCAATTCGTTGTTGTCTTTATTGATGACATCCTCATATATTCCAAAAGTGAAGATCATGAGCACCATTTCAATTTGGTACTCAAAGGCTTCGTGAAAACCAACTATATGCCAAATTGAAGAAATGCGAGTTCGGCTTGAGGAAGTAGCATTCCTTGGGCACGATGGTGTCGAAACATGGAGTATCTGTTGATCCGTGAAGATTGAAGCAATACAAAGTTAGAGCAGCAAAAGTCGGTGGTAAAATACGTAGCTTTTGGGGCTAGTGAGTTATTATCGGAGATTCGTGGAAGGGTTTTCTCGAATCGCTACTCCATTAACTCAGCCTAACTCGGAAGGATACAAAATTCGTTTGGAGTGAAGAATGCGAGAAGAGTTTCAAGAGCTTAAGAGGAGACTTATTTTAAGACTGTTCTAACAATACCATCTGGTTCGGATGGATTTGTTATCTCAAATGATGCTTCGTGCAAAGGGTTAGGATGTGTTTCTCATGCAACGTGGGAAAGTCATAGCTTTATGCCTCGCGACAACTTAAAGAGTATGAGAGGAATTATCCTACTACTCATGATCTAGAGTTAGCGTGATCGTTCTGCCGTTAAAAATATGGAGGCACTATCTATATGGGGGAAAGTGGAGATATATTGGACCATAAAAGCCTTAAATATTTCTTCACTCAAAAAAGAACTCAACATGCGGCGGTGACGTTGGCTCGAGCTATTGAAGACTACGACCACACTATTGATACCATCACGGTAAAAGCGAACGTGGTGGTGGCGCATTGAGTAGAAGATCATATGCGGAACGCAGTGCGATGATGTCAAGTATCGATAGAGCCAACTTTAATAGAAAAAGTTAAGGTTGCTCGAGCCATGGGCCCGGGTGATGCGTATGAAGAAGAAAGTCAAGAAGGAGCTATTAGGGCGAGAATTGATGAAGAAGGAATACTTGAGTCCACTCTAGACTTTGTGTTCCTAACGACTTTGATTTGAAGTACAAGATTATGATGGAGGCACACAATACACCATTTGCAATCCATCACGGAAGTACTAAAATGTATCGTGATCTTGACATACATTTTGGTGGAACAATAAGAGAGAGATTGCAAAGTTTATCTCGATGTGTTTAACTTGCCCAGCGTGTAAAGGCGGAGCATCTTGTACCTAAGGGTCCGTTGCAACCACTTGAGATTAGGAATGGAAGTGAGAACACATTACTATGGATTTCGTTCACGGGTCTTTCTACGGTTTCTCAAGGCATCAATGCTATTTGGGTTATTGTTGATAGATTAACCAAGTCTGCTCATTTCTTGCCGTCACGGAGACTTATTCCCTTGAGCGTCTTCTTTAGTATATACGTGAATGAGATTATAAGGTTGCATGGCATGCCAAGTATCCATAGTTTTGGATCGTGACCCAAGATTCACTTCAAGATTTTGGGTTAGCTTGCAAAAAGCTATGAGCGCAGTTTGCGATTTAGTTGAGATACCATCCCCAAACAGATGAGACGACAAGAGAGGACTATTCAAACTCTTGAAGATCTATTAAGACTACGTGTCCTAGACTTCAAGGGTAGTTGGGATAAGTATTTACCATTGGTGGAATTCTCCTACAACAACAGGTTATCGAGTGCAAGTATAGGTGTGGCTCCATTTGAAGCATTATATGGGCCGAAAATGTCGTTTCTCGATATGTTGGGATGAGGTGGGTGAAGCAACAATGTTGGGACCCGAAAGTAAATACGTATGACTCACCGAAAAGATCTAAATGATTCGACAACGTATACAAAGCGGCACAAGATCGACAAAAGAGTTATGCGGATCTTCATCGAAAGGACGTGGAATTTAGTGTAGGGATCGTGTATTGTTGCGAGTTGCTCCGTGGAAGGAGTTACAAGATTTGGGAAGAGAGGAAAGCTCGATCCACGATTTATTGGTCCATTTCAAATTCTTGGCCGAGTAGGAAATGTAGCCTATAGACTTGCGTTACCTCCAAAGTATGTCTCGTGTTCATAATGTGTTTCACATATCGTACGCCATAAATATGTGAAAGACCCGAACCACGTTATTGAGTTAGAACCAGGACGAGATAAAGTAGAAGACTTAACGTATGAGGATGTACTGTCAAGATCTTGGATAGGAAGGGGCGTATGCCCTACGCATGAAAGGTCATACCACAAGTTAAAGTTTTGTGGAGGAATCATGCTTATATAGGAAATGACTGGGAATTGGAAAGCGAAATGAAAGCGAAGTATCCTCACCTTTTGAAACACAGTGCGTCGTCGATTTCGAGGACGAAATTTCATAAGGAGGGAGGTTGTAAGACCCCGAAATTTTTTTAAATAAAAGGAATTTCCTTTATTTATTATTTTGAAATAGTAAGGGTTGATTTGATTAATGTGGATAGTTAAGGGTTAAATACGCAAATATTTCAAAATAAGCAAAGTGGTTATAAAATATTCATTGTTGTCGGGGAATATTCGTTTGGTCGTGGAATATTAAATGCGGTCGGGAATATAAATAAATGCACGAATGCCAGCCCATGTATGTGGGCCCCATAACGGAAAGCGATTGGATGAAGAAAAGCGACAAATATAAGTTGTTTTTAAATAAGCAGGCGTAGTTATTCACAATTTATCTTGTTGGAATACACGTTGGTTAAAACACACTAATAATGCGTTGTTGAGCGAGTAGCACACGGTATTGCACCAATTATTGATTCTTACGTGAAGGCACTACTCGATAA
This sequence comes from Panax quinquefolius, assembly GCA_020205615.1. Classification (NCBI taxonomy): domain Eukaryota; kingdom Viridiplantae; phylum Streptophyta; class Magnoliopsida; order Apiales; family Araliaceae; genus Panax; species Panax quinquefolius. Next base: position 27,338,450 of record CM035169.1, on the reverse strand, counting down.
TGGTTACGATAATTCTTTATTCGATATTTTATTGAGTTAATAATTCTTTGCGTTGATATTTTATATTCTTTGTTGTTTGATAATTGTCATTACACGGTATTTTTCAATATCGAAGCAATAATTCATATTATCTAAATAATATTATTAGATAACATTATTGGCAATGTCTAGAAAGTTACATCTAAGGAGAGGTTTGGTCACCTAATTGCTTATGCATGAGAAGAAGAAATTCTTATTGGAAGCCCCCTCTTTCTCAAGGCGCTGGTTATCAATATTGTGATTACGTAATATTATTTGTGAATAATTAATTATTGATTTATATGATGAGGAAAATATTGATTTTATGTGGATATAGATGGAGAAAATTTTAAAAATGACAATTGTTGAAAATTAATATTTTATCTTTTACGATAAAATAATTCATTTAATATATTTTTTTAATAATATATTAATTGGTGATATTTTACAACGAATGTGGGATATATGAGTATCTGAGGAGGAAGAGTATTTTTGTTGCAATAAATGTTTAAAACATGTTAAACATGTCGGTGGACCCCATTTATTATTGAAATTTGATTATAACTTGCTATAAATTGCCCGTTTGTGGATTTGGTCAATTTCTATTTGGAATTTGGAAAACTTTCTTCTACAAAGTTGTAGAGAATTGAATTTGCTATAAAAACTCATGAGATTGAATTTTTTTACGATGAAAGGCTATTTATTATGAATTATTAGTTTTTCTTACTTTTTTGAGAGGTGAAATTTACATGTGTGTGGTGATGGTTGAGTGTGCGTATGAGGATTTTGAAAAAATATAATAATATTTAATAAATTTTACTGCTTTGGTGTTCTAAGCAATTTCCTATAAATAGGGTCTTGGGTTAGAATTGAAAATCACACCGAAGCTGAAGTTTTTCTCTCTATATTATTGAAGCGTATTCTTGTGAGTATTTTGAGTATACTTTGAGTATTGCTAGGCGGTTGCAAGTTACCTTGATCTTATACCCGTTATTCTAGCTAGAAGTACTGATCTTTCAAGGTAAAGAATATTATTTTTTTCGTAATGATATTATTTCTTCAATATCATTATCTTTGAAATGTTGATCTGAAGTTTTTATCAAATTTGGAACTTTTTCATGTATATGGGGTTACTATTCATGGGTTACTATTCATGAGTTCTTATTCACGAGTTACTATTCACGAAAGTCTTATTCATGAAGCGTGAAGATGTTTTTGTGGAATTTCTATCTTTTGGTGTTAGATTCTTATTCACGTATCGGACTTTATTCACGTATCTGACCTTTATTCACGATATCTGGTCTTATTCATAGAAAAATAAAATTTCTTCTTTTCGTCCAAAACATCTATTACGGATACTAACTTTCGATTGTATCCATGTTTTGATCATTCTTGAATTTTACACCACTATGATTATTTTTGAGGTATTTTTGGGCGTGGATAAAACCAAATCTGAATCCTTAATCTTAATCCTTGTCATTTTGTTTCTTTGGATTCGTTTCTTTAAAAAAAAAAATATTTTCATCATCCTCGGTCTTAAATGATGATATTATGGAATATCTTTGGCTGTAGTGCAAAGATGAATGATTTCTTAAGAATATCTTTGGCACGTGGTGCAAAGATGAATGATTTCGAAGAATATCTTTGGCCGTAGTGCAAAGATGAGCAGTGTTTAAATGAACATGACCCGGTGATGAATATCTTTGGCTGTAGTGCAAAGATGAATATTTGATTCAGATGTATATTGATTGATGTTCTGGGGATAAAAGATGAGCGATGAACTTTTAAATTCATACATAGAAGATAGTAGTTTGCATTCTCTACTTAACTCTTCTAATGAATTATTATTTCATTGCGAATATTGATTTAAAATTGTTATCTATTGTATTCTATTATATTTTTCCTGTTGAAGACTAACGATAATTTGTTGTATATTATCTTAGTCATAATATTCTTTCTTGAGCTAGTTGAGCTCACCCTTTTCCTTTTGTTCCATTTTTCTCGGGGAGGCGAGAATATAAGCGATATGCAGTCGGGGGTATGGAATGAAGGTTTTAGAAAGGATTGTTTAGTAGTCCTCACCATTTTTATAAAATAATGTATCGATAAATGTGATGAGGATTTATTTGAGTATAGATATTATACAGAAGATAATATTTGTATTCAAACTCACAGTTTCTTGTTGTAATAATAAAGTTGTAGTTGTTTACATACCATGTATTGACAACTCGGAATAGGTGATGTATACCTATTTTGGGGGCGTCACAACCTACATACTTGCTTTAGTGTCTCACACAAAAGATCGTGAGATCGATCATCCTCATCGATGAGCTGACAGCGTATGTGTACCCGATCTATCGGTTCTTAATCCCCGATTTAGTAATCAATGATTGGGAACTATTTTAGTTTTAAGCTATCTAAGAATTTAGATCTCATTAGAATGATCATCATCATTATTCTAAAAGCATTGCTTAAAACTATGGGTTTATCATATTATAAAACAAACATCGTGTAGATAATTAAAAGCCTTTAATAAATTAATACTTTTTATTAATAAATGAATAAGATTATTACAAAGTATATGCTTTATCATCAAACATGATTGGCTTGTGTGAGACCCAGATTTTATCGATAAAGATTTAAATTTTGTCGAAATAATTTTTTATATTATGGTGTGAATTTAAGATAATATTATAGTTGTGGGTAGTATTTATAAATTTTGTAAAGTATCACAGTGGTTATATTATATTCGATTGGTGGGAATATTAGGTTTAGCGGGGAATATTAAATACAATGGCTCAATCATTGGTGGACCCCACAATGTAATTATTGTCGGATTGAAAGCGACAAAAATATTTTATTAAAATAACGGCGGAAGTTTTACTGGTTGATCTTGTTGAACTACTTTCGGTAGTAAAAATACGATGAATACATGTGGTTGCATAGTAGTAGCTGCGGTATTGATTATTGATGCTTATGTGAGAAGTCACTCGGTTTGATTCCATTATTGTCATGAATTATTATAGCGATAATTACTTTTTGTTTTATTAGTATTATTAACGTAATAAAAGCGAAACATCTTTTATATAAAGCGAATACTTTATTAAAGTTATTTTATAAATAAAATATATTATATTTTATTATGCATAGTGTTGCATAGTAGTATTTTGCATAGTGTTTTGCATAGTATTTGCATAGTAAAATGTTTTTATATAAATAGAATATATTATATTTTATTTAAAAAGATTTTGCTTTAAATATGGAATAATCAGATTAAAGTAAATCAATCTGGAATGAATTCATGGATTAATTCTTATGCATTCCATTTTCCTATAAATAGAAGCTCATTCCTTCATTATTTTCTTACAATTCATTGAAACTACTAGAGAGAAATTATAGAGAAAGCTATAGAGAGAAAGTTATAGAAAGAAGAAGAGTGATACATTACTTCACTACTTCTTATATTAGGTTCTTTTTACGGTAAGGGGTGTTATTCTTTCTTCTTGAAGAGAACTTACATTATTCCATTCACTTTATTATTACATTGGAATAACTTTGTAAAAGTGGCATACCTATACATAACTTTATATCTGTGGCGTACCCTATACTTGGTGAAATCCTTATGTTATTCCATTGCTTATTATTACATTGGAATAACTTTGTATCTGCAGTTTACCCTATACTTGGTGACATTCTTCTATTATTACATTGGAACATCACATGCATGTGTGTTTTATGGGGACTAGTTCGATTTTTATTATTACATTGGAACATCACATACATGTGTTTTACAGGACTGGTTAAAATCTTTATCATTCTGTTGGAATATCTATACGTGTGTTTTACACCGGATGCAGTTCCATCTTTATTATTACTGTTGGAACATCTGTCGCTTGTGAATTTCACGACTGGTTAAAGATTATTATTATTCTATTGGAATAACACATACATCTTCAAATACCGCGTGCATGGTGATTTCTTTTGTTATTCCATTCTTTATTATACCCGGTTGGTTAAAACTTTGACTTCTATACTCCATGAAATTAGTAGAATATCCTTGATATTTGCGTTTCATCGATATCTTTTCATGGAAATATTCTTACGATCATTCTTGAATTTTACTCTCTGAAAGCTTGATCGTGTTGACAATTTGGGCGTTAATAATTTATGGATTTAATAATTTTTGAACTTGTTTTATTGAATTACTATGTCATTGTCATCATCCTCATGATATATATCATGTTATCTTTGGCTTACGTGCGTAGATGAACTTAGTATGATTATGACCGGGGATCATTCGGTATAATCGTGGCTTGTTATAAATGATGTGATAAAAGTCCTCGGTGGCTGTAATGCGGTGATGGATAGATTTTTGGTATGATTATGACTGGGGTGATTCGGTATAGTCATGACCATTGACAATTTGATGAAAATCCTTGGTAGTGGTGCATGAATGATTAGATGTGGTGGTTTATTTATTAAAAATTGAGTCTCGTGATAAAAATTGATGAAAACCTTTTAAAACCTAAAAGATAGTAGACTTTATTTTCTCTTGACTCTTTTAATGGATTGCATATTCAGCATATGATTAAAGCGGTTTATACATTGTATTTTATCGGTTTAACATTTGTTGAAGGCTAATGATAATTTATTACGCATTATCTTAGTCATAATATTTCTTCTTGGGCTAGTTGAGCTCACCCTTTCTTTCCTTTGTTCTCTTGGAAATGAGAACATAAATTTTGAGACGAGTCGGGGAGCGGAGTAATGGTCCGGAGGATAGCATTAGTAGTCCTCACTATTACGTGAAATAGTTTGATAATAGTTGTAATGAGGACTCCTTTTGAGTTTGTATAATATCTAGTAGACAATATTTGTATTCAAACTCACGGTTTATAAATAATGTACGATGAGTTATATTAGTAAGTTGTATTTGAATTTATGTACCATGTAAGTGGCGACCCAAGATGGGTGACGTATACCTAATTTTGGGGGCGTCACAGTTGGTATCAGAGCCATAAGTGTGAAGAGCCCAAGAGCCTCTCATTTGGTGACTTCTGTTGATGGGGATGCTGCAAAGTCGGACTCTCAAGTAGGGGACAGCCCGTCTTCGGTGGTGGTGATAAGTACCAATGTGAGGTCTTGACACAAGTTGGTGTCGAGTTACTGATTAGTATCGAGCTTAGGGATATGATCCTGGCTAAGATGTGAGATAAGAACTAGGAGGGAGAGCGGGAATTCCTTCGCTAGTATATGACTACTAAGTTTATTTGTTATTTAATTGGTCGGTCGGAGTATAGGGATAATATTTGATATATTAATTAACCCTTTTGCTTCACAATTCCTTTCGGGTAATAAGAGTGTAGCTAGAAGTGGGGTAATGAGTGGAATAGAGCGGTGGTCATCATTTAGTAGTTATATTTGGTGAATCAACTAGGGTGAGGCGAACCCAACGTTGGAGCAGTGTTTTGCCACTATCATACAAGATGTCTAATGACATACTGACCTCGTGTCATCATAAAGGCGGGGTTGTGCTCATCCACTTCTTTGAGTATATTTACGAGCACTACCTATATGATCTTGGTGTTTGTTTGAAGTATGATTCTCAATTTGAGGCAGTGGAGATAATGATAAATCGAGAAGAATCACCATTGGGAAGAATATGATAGTAATCTTCTCATTTTTTCTTTGGGGTCTATTGGGTAAACCAAGAATAATTACGTGGCCATATGATATCTATCATAACCTAGAAGCATGGCCTCCCATATACGAAGGTTTCCTTGAGCACTTCCCAAAGATTCTAATTTCTAAAGCAGGTTTTGACTATACATTTATGTAAGGTATCATTGTGAGGTGTTATCTAGGTTAAGGGATAGAAGTCGCAGTTGGTATCGATGTGACGTCTTATCAAGTCTTGGATGAAATGTGATTTTGAATGATATTTCTATCATTAATAAATTTCTTGGCGTATTCTTGAAGATTTCCTAGCCTACTACCCTAGGCGTGAAATCGAATTTTGTATTGACCCGATCAAAAAATCCATTTCTTAAACCCTCGAATATTTCTTCAACTAAATAAGCAGTTTACGTGGTTTATGATGAAAGTCATAATAAAAGCATTGGAATAATGAAAATTATGGGTATTAAGTGGTATTAGTAAGTTTTATGATGAGTTATGTTGGTTAGTATGTAAAAACATGAAAGTTTCTTAGAAATCACAAAGAGTTGAAAATCGATTTTGGTGAAAAGCGTAACATGAAATTCAATTGACCATATCTCTTATTATATTTTGAATTTTTGAATGTGGTCAAGTCCTAGAGTTAGATCTATGAGTTACCTAACTAATCCAAGTGGAATTACTGGAAAAGGTGTTGTAGATTTTTGTGTGGACTGATTTTTAGCAAAGGAGGCCAAAGTTGTAAATTTCAAAAATGCTCTGCCCAGAAACTTTTAAGGGCTGTTTTGGCCACTTAAATTATGAGAAAAATTCTGGCCTTTAGGGACATGAAGGTATATGGTATAAAGTATCTCCTGTCCAAAAATGAGCTCATTTCGACTTAAAATGAGCAAGTTATGACTCTTTCAATATTTAGGTTTTTCGAATGAAAACGCTATATACTTAGGAGTTCTATAACTCAGATGACCATGAAATTTAATCTAGAAGCTCACGTTAACATGTGTAAGGTCCTGCCAAGATTTGGGAATTTTGGAGTTAAACTTGAGGTAGCTAATTTCTTAAGGAATTAATTAGAAATTGATTTTTGAAAAATAGTAAATGAATTTTAAAAATTCAAGAGAAAATATATTTTCATTATGGGACTATATTATGCTAAATCCCAGAAAAGAAATATTTTGGGACTAATTTGGTATTTTTCATGAAAATAGTTTAATTACTGAACATATGAGTTAAATATGTTATGTGAAATATAAAAAGTTGAAAATAGGATTTTTTATGGCTAGAGAATCCTATATAGAATATATGCATATTTTTGATGAGGATTTGATAATTGGTGATGATATTTTATGAGTATGGCATTTTGAATGATTAAATGCATTATATGGTAAAAGCGTAAACAATTGAGATAAATTGTTTATAAATTTAAGAAGTGATTAAAATATTGTTATAATATTAATGTTATTAGATTATGAGATTATTAAGTGATTGATAACATGGGGATATTCTTGAATCTGGATAAATTATATTATAAATGTTTAATATTTATCCTTTATCTCATTTGATTGATTCTTTATATCATTATCCTCGTGCTTATATTATGTTGAAAGTCATACATGCTTTTGTAGTGCATAGATGGACTTGGTATGATTATGAATGAGGATTGTTGGGGTATAATCATAAATAGTAATTGAAAACACAATTATCTTTGGTAGTAGTGCATGGATAATTTGTGGTCGTGATCTTAATGAATACACAATTATCTTTGGTAGTAGTGCATGGATAATTTTGTGGTCGTGATACTAATGAATACACAATTATCTTTGGTAGTAGTGCATGGATAATTTGTGGTCGTGATACTAATGAATACACAATTATCTTTGGTAGTAGTGCATGGATAATTTGTCTTTCGTGATCTTAATGAATACACAATTATCTTTGGTAGTAGTGCATGGATAATTTGTGGTCGTGATATCTTAATGAATACCACAATTATCTTTGGTAGTAGTGCGTGGATATTTCGTGGTCGTGATCTTAATGAATACACAATTATCTTTGGCCGTAGTGCATGGATAATTTGTGGTCGTGATCTTAATGAATACACAATTATCTTTGGTAGTAGTGCATGGATAATTTGTGGTGCGTGATCTTAATGAATACACGATTATCTTTGCGTAGTAGTGCATGGATAATTCGTGGTCGTGATCTTAATGAATATCCTTGGCACGTAGTGCGAGGGATGATTCGATGATATGGATTAATTATTGAAATTTGAGTCTCGTGATGAAATATTAATTCATGGATGTAGTAAAAGTCATCTTTGGTAGTAGTGCATTGATAGACTTGGTATGATTATGACCACGGATTATTCGGTATAATCATGGTAGTAATTGAAAACACGAATATCCTTGCCGAGTGGTGCATGGATAATTCATGGTTGTGATCTTATTAAGTAGAGTCTCGGTATTATTGGTTTTACGGTTATATATCTTTGGCTTGTAGTGCAAAGATGAATTGTTAATGAATATCTTTGGCGGATTTCTGGTTGAATTTAATATTTTCAACAATAAAGGTATTCAAGGTATCCTCACCTATTTATCATACCAGTCGTACCCTAATTTCGATTGAGAAATTCCATAAGAGAGGAGATTGTGAGGACCCAGATTTTATCGATAAAGATTTAAATTTTGTCGAAATAATTTTTTTTATATTATGGTGTGAATTTAAGATAATATTATAGTTGTGGGTAGTATTTATAAATTTTGTAAAGTATGCAAGTGGTTATATTATATTCGATTGGTGGGGAATATTCGGTTTAGCGAGGAATATTAAATGCAACTACTCAATCATTGGTGGACCCCTAATGTAATTATTATCGGATTGAGAAAGCGACAAAAATATTTTATTAAAATAACGGCGGAAGTTTTGGTTGATCTTGTTGAACTACTCATTAGTAAAAATCGATAATACATGTGGTTGCATAGTAGCTTGCGGTATTGATTATTGATGCTTTATGTGAGAAGTCACTCGGTTTGATTCCATTATTAATAATATGAATTATTATAGCGATAATGACTTTTTGTTTTATTCGTATTATTAACGTAATAAAAGCGAAACATCTTTTATATAAAGCGAGAATACTTTATTAAAGTTATTTTATAAATAAAATATATTATATTTTATTATGCATAGTGTTGCGTAGTATTTTGCATAGTGTTTTGCATAGTATTTGCATAGTAAAATGTTTTTATATAAATAGAATATATTATATTTTATTTAAAAGATTTTGCTTTAAATATGGATAGTCAGATTAAAGTAAATCAATACGGGATGATTCATGGATTAATTCTTATGCATTCCATTTTCCTATAAATAGAAGCTCATTCCTTCATTATTTTCTTACGAATTCATTGAAAACTACAGAGAGAAATTATAGAGAGAAGCTATATAGAGAAAGTTATAGAAAGAAGAAGAGTATTATCTTTACTTACTACTTCTATATTAGGTTCTTTTTTTACGGTAAAGGGTGTTATTCTTTCTTCTTGAAGAGAACTACATTATTCCATTCACTATTATTACATTGGAATAACTTTTGTAAAAAGTGGCATACCCTATACATAACTTTGTACGCTGGCATACCTATACTTGGTGAAATCCTTATGTTATTCCATTCTTTATTATTACATTGGAATAACTTTGTGTCTGTAGTTTACCTATACTTGGTGACATTCTTCTATTATTACATTGGAACATCACATGCATGTGTTTTACAGGACTGGTTAAAATCTTTATCATTACATTGGAATATCTATCATGTGTTTTACAGGATGCAGTTCCATCTTTATTATTCTGTTGGAACATCTGTCGGTGTGAATTTCACGACGACTGGTTCCGTTATTATTATTACATTGGAATAACATACATCTGCAAATCGCATGCGTGGTGATTTCTTTTGTTATTCCATTCTTTATTATACCCGGTTGGTTAAAACTTTGACTTTATACTCCATGAAATTAGTAGAATATCCTTGATATTTGCGTTTCATCCGATATCTTTTCATGAAAATATTCTTACGATCATTCTTGAATTTTTTACTCTCTAAAAGCGATGATCGTGTTGACAATTTGGACGCGTTAATAATTTATGGATTTAATAATTTTTGAACTTGTTTTATTGAATTACTATGTCATTGTCATCATCATCTCATGATATATCATGTTATCTTTTTGGCTTACGTGCGTAGATGAACTTAGTATGATTATGACGAGGATCATTCGGTATAATCATGGCTTGTTATAAATGATGTGATAAAAGTCCTCGGTGGCACTCGTAATGCGATGATGGATAGTTTTGGTATGATTATGACGAGGGTGATTGGTATAGTCATGACCATTGACAATTTGATGAAAATCCTTGGCTAGTATGCATGAATGATTAGATGTGGTGGTTTATTTATTAAGGTGAGTCTCAAATGATAAAATTGATGAAAACCTTTTAAAACCTAAAAAGATAGTAGACTTTATTTTCTACTTGACTCTTTTAATGGATTGCATATTCATTGCTTGATTAAGCTGATTTGTCTATTGTATTTTATCGGTTAACACTTTGTTGAAGGCTAATGATAATTTATTACGCATTATCTTAGTCATAATATTTCTTCTTGGGCTAGTTGAGCTCACCCTTTCTTTCTTTATTCTCTTGAAATGAGAACATAATTTGGGGAGACGAGTCGGGGAGCGGAGTAATGGTCGAGAGGATAGCATTAGTAGTCCTCACTATTACGTGAAATAGTGTGATAATAGTTGTAATGAGGACTCCTTTTGAGTTTGTATAATATCTAGTAGACAATATTTGTGTTCAAACTCACGGTTTATGTCGTAATGTACACGGCGATTATATTAGTAAGTTGTATTTGAATTTATGTACCATGTAAGTGGCGACCCAAGATGGGTGGCGTATACCTAATTTTGGGGCGTCGCGGTTGAGTATCGAGCCATAAGTGTGAAGAGCCCGAGCCTCTCATTTGGTGACTTCTGTTGATGGGGGATGCAAAGCCGGACTCTCCGTAGGGGGGGCCCGAATCTTTTGGTGGCAAGTGGTGATAGAGTACTAATGTGAGAGTCTTGACACAAGTTGGTGTCCAGAGATTCTGATTAGTATCGAGCTTAGGGATATGATCCTGGCTAAGATGTGAGATAAGAACTAGGAGGGAGAGGCGGGGAATTCCTTCATTTAGTATGACCTACCTAAGTTTATTTGTTATTTAATTGGTGGTCGGGAGTATAGGGATAATATTTGATATATTAATTAACCCTTTTGCTTCACAATTCCTTTCGTGTAATAAGAGTGTAGCTAGGTCGGCGGGGGTATGATTGGAATAAGCGGTGGTCATCATTTAGTAGTTATATTTGGTGAATCAACTAGGGTGAGGCGAACCCAACGTTGGAGCAGTGTTTTGCCACTATCATACAAGATGTCTAATGACATACAACCTCGTGTCATCATAAGGCGAGGTTGTCTTTCATCCACTTTCTTTGAGTATATTTACGAGCACTACCTATATGATCTTGGTGTTTGTTTGAAGTATGATTCTCAATTTGAGACAGTGGAGATAATGATAAATCAAGAGAAGAATCACCATTGGGAAGAATATGATAGTAATCTTCTCATTTTTCTTTGGGGTCTATTGGGTAAACCAAGAATAATTACGTGGCCATATGATATCTATCATAACCTAAGCATGGCCTCCCATGTACGAAGGTTCCTTGAGCACTTCCCAAAGATTCTAATTTCTAAAAGCAGTTTTTTGACTATACATTTATATAAGGTATCATTGTGAGGTGTTATACAGGTTAAGGGATAGAAGTCGCAGTTGGTATCAATGTGACGTCTTATCCAAGTCTTGGATGAGAGTAACTGAGTTTTGAATGATATTTCTATCATTAATAAATTTCTTGGCGTATTCTTGAAGATTTCTAGCCTACCCTAGAGCGTGAAATCGAATTTTGTATTGACGAAGACAAAAACCCATTTCTTAAACCCTCAAATATTTCTTCAACTAAATAAACAGTTTACGTGGTTTATGATGAAAGTCATAATAAAAGCATTGGAATAATGAAAATTATGGGTATTCGTGGTATTAGTAAGTTTTATGATGAGTTATGTTGGTTAGTATGTAAAAACATGAAAGTTTCTTAGAAATCACAAAGAGTTGAAAATCGATTTTGGTGAAAAGCGTAACATGAAATTCAATTGACCATATCTCTTATTATATTTTGAATTTTTGAATGTGGTCAAGTCCTAGAGTTAGATCTATGAGTTACCTAACTAATCCAAGTGGAATTACTGGAAAAGGTGTTGTAGATTTTTGTGTGGACTGATTTTTAGCAAAGGAGGCCAAAGCTGTAAATTTCAAAATGCTACACTGCCAGAAACTTTAAAGGGCTGTTTCGGCCACTTAAATTATGAGAAAAATTCTGGCCTTTAGGGACATGAAGGTATATGGTATAAAGTATCTCCTGTCCAAAAATGAGCTCATTCGACTTAAAATGAGCAAGTTATGACTTTTCAATATTTAGGTTTTTAAAAACGCTATAACTAGGAGTTCTATAACTCAGATGACCATGAAATTTAATCTAGAAGCTCACGTTAACATGTGTAAGGTCCTGCCAAGATTTGGGAATTTTGGAGTTAAACTTGAGGTAGCTAATTTCTTAAGGAATTAATTAGAAATTGATTTTTGAAAATAGTAAATGAATTTTAAAAATTTAGAAAAATATATTTTCATTATGGGACTATATTATGCTAAAACCGGAAAAGAAATATTTCGGGACTAATTTGGTATTTTTCATGAAAATAGTTTAATTCTGAACATATGAGTTAAATATGTTATGTGAAGTAACAAAAGTTGAAAATAGGATTTTTATGGCTAGAGAATCCTATATAGAATATATGCATATTTTTTATGAGGATTTGATAATTGGTGATGATATTTTATGAGTATGGCATTTTGAATGATTAAATGCATTATATGGTAAAGCGTAAACAATTGAGATAAATTGTTTATAAATTTAAGAAGTGATTAAAATATTGTTATAATATTAATGTTATTAGATTATGAGATTATTAAGTGATTGATAACATGGGGATATTCTTGAATCTGGATAAATTATATTATAAATGTTTAATATTTATCCTTTATCTCATTTGATTGATTCTTTATATCATTATCCTCACGCTTATATTATGTTGAAAGTAAATACATGGCTTCAGAAGATGCATAGATGGACTTGGTATGATTATGACCGAGGATTGTTCGGTATAATCATGCTTAGTAATTGAAAAACACAATTATCTTCTTTAGTAGTGCATGGATAATTTGTGGTCGTGATACTAATGAATACACAATTATCTTTGGTAGTAGTGCGTGGATAATTTATGGTCGTGATCTTAATGAATACACAATTATCTTTGGTAGTAGTGCATGGATAATTTGTGGTAAATGATACTAATGAATACACAATTATCTTTGGTAGTAGTGCATGGATAATTTGTGGTCGTGATCTTAATGAATACACAATTATCTTTGGTAGTAGTGCATGGATAATTTGTGCTCGTGATCTTAATGAATACACAATTATCTTTGGTAGTAGTGCATGGATAATTTGTGGTGCGTGATCTTAATGAATACACAATTATCTTTGGTAGTAGTGCATGGATAATTCGTGGTCGTGATCTTAATGAATACACAATTATCTTTGGTAGTAGTGCATGGATAATTTGTGGTCGTGATCTTAATGAATACACAATTATCTTTGGTAGTAGTGCATGGATAATTTGTGGTCGTGATATCTTAATGAATACACGATTATCTTTCGCCGTAGTGCATGGATAATTCGTGGTCGTGATCTTAATGAATATCCTTGGCACAGTAGTGCGAGGATGATTCGATGATATGGATTAATTATTGCCGTGAGTCTCGTGAATGAAATATTAATTCATGGATGTGGTAAAAGTCATCTTTGGTAGTAGTGCATTGATAGACTTGGTATGATTATGACCACGGATTATTCGGTATAATCACGATCAGTAATTGAAAACACACGAATATCCTTAGCCGATGGTCATGGATAATTCATGGTTGTGATACTTATTAAGTGAGTCTCGGTATTATTGGTTTTCTGGTTATATATCTTTGGCTCAGTAGTGCAAAGATGAATTGTTAATGAATATCTTTGGCGGATTCTGGTGAATTTAATATTTTCAACAATAAAGGTATTCAAGGTATCCTCACCTATTTATCATACCAGTCGTACCCTAATTTTGGGAAATTCCATAAGGAGGAGATTGTGAGACCCCAGATTTTATCAATAAAGATTTAAATTTTGTCGAAATAATTTTTTTATATTATGGTGTGAATTTAAGATAATATTATAGTTGTGGGTAGTATTTATAAATTTTGTAAAGTATCTGCAGTGGTTATATTATATTCGATTGGTGGGGAATATTCGGTTTAGCGAGGGAATATTCGCACAACTACTCAATCATTGGTGGACCCCATAATGTAATTATTGTCGGATTGAAAGCGACAAAAATATTTTATTAAAATAACGGCGGAAGTTTTACTGGTTGATCTTGTTGAACTACTCAAGTAGTAAAAGTGCTGATGTACATGTGGTTGCATAGTAGCTTTGCGGTATTGATTATTGATGCTTATGTGAGAAGTCACTCGGTTTGATTCCATTATTATTATAATGAATTATTATAGCGATAATGACTTTTTGTTTTATTCAGTATTATTAACGTAATAAAAGCGAAACATCTTTTATATAAAGCAGAATACTTTATTAAAGTTATTTTATAAATAAAATATATTATATTTTATTATGCATAGTGTTGCGTAGTAGATTTTGCATAGTGTTTTGCATAGTATTTTGCATAGTAAAATGTTTTTATATAAATAGAATATATTATATTTTATTTAAAAGATTTTGCTTTAAATATGGACCGTCAGTCGATTAAAGTAAATCAATCTGGACCGTTCATGGATTAATTCTTATGCATTCCATTTTCCTATAAATAGAAAGCTCATTCCTTCATTATTTTCTTAAGAATTCATTGAAACTCTAAAGAGAGAAATTATAGAGAGAAGCTATAGAGAGAAAGTTATAGAAAGAAGAAGAGTATTACGCTACTTCACTACTTCTATATTAGGTTCTTTTTTTACGGTAAGGGTGTTATTCTTTTCTTCTTGAAGAGAACTTACATTATTCCATTCTTTATTATTACATTGGAATAACTTTGTAAAAGTGGCATACCCTATACATAACTTTGTATACGTGGCATACCCTATACTTGGTGAAATCCTTATGTTATTCCATCTTATTATTACATTGGAATAACTTTGTATCTGTGGTTTACCCTATACTTGGTGACATTCTTATTATTATTACATTGGAACATCACATGCATGTGTTTTACAGGACTGGTTCCGATTTTATTATTACTGTTGGAACATCACATGCATGTGTTACCGGACTGTTCCGCCTCTTTATCATTCTCATTGGAATATCTATCATGTGTTTGTTTTACAGGATGCAGTTCCATCTTTATTATTACTGTTGGAACATCACCGTCGGTGTGAATTTCACACGACTGGTTCCGTTATTATTATTACATTGGAATAACTTTGTCACATCTGAAATACCGCGTGCATGGTGATTTCTTTTGTTATTCCATTATTTATTATACCCGGTTGGTTAAAACTTTGACTTCTATACTCCATGAAATTAGTAGAATATCCTTGATATTTGCGTTTCATCCGATATCTTTTCATGAAAATATTCTTACGATCATTCTTGAATTTTACTCTCACTGAAAACGATATCGTGTTGACAATTTGGGCGTTAATAATTTATGGATTTAATAATTTTGAACTTGTTTTATTGAATTACTATGTCATTGTCATCATCCTCATGATATATCATGTTATCTTTGGCTTACGTGCATAGATGAACTTAGTATGATTATGACCGAGGATCATTCGGTATAATCATGGCTTGTTATAAATGATGTGATAAAAGTCCTCGATTGGCACGTAATGCGATGATGGATAGTTTTTGGTATGATTATGACCGGGGTGATTCGGTATAGTCATGACCATTGACAATTTGATGAAAATCCTTGACCGTGATGTACATGAATGATTAGATGTGGTGGTTTATTTATTAAAAGTGAGTCTCAAATGATAAAATTGATGAAAACCTTTTAAAACCTAAAAGATAGTAGACTTTTTTTCTACTTGACTCTTTTAATGGATTCAGATATTTCATTGCAGATTAAACCGGTTTCTATTGTATTTTATCGGTTTAACACTTTGTTGAAGGCTAATGATAATTTATTACGCATTATCTTAGTCATAATATTTCTTCTTGGGCTAGTTGAGCTCACCTTTCTTTCCTTTGTTCTCTTGAGGAAATGAGAACATAATTTGGGACGAGTCGGGGAGCGGAGTAATGGTCCGAGAGGATAGCATTAGTAGTCCTCACTATTCTGTGAAATAGTTTGATAATAGTTGTAATGAGGACTCCTTTTGAGTTTGTATAATATCTAGTAGACAATATTTGTATTCAAACTCACAGTTTATGTCGTAATGTACACGACAGTTATATTAGTAAGTTGTATTTAAATTTATGTACCATGTAAGTGGCGACCCAAGATGGGTGACGTATACCTAATTTTGGGGGCGTCACAGCTTGTGTGCATACTACTTTCACGTTATAGAGTTAGAACCGGACGAGGTAGCCGAAGACTTAACGTATGAGGAGGTACCTGTCAAGATCTTGGATAGGAAGGAGCATGTCCTACGCGCAAAGGTCATACCACAAGTTATAGTTTTGTGGAGGAATCATGCTATAGAGGAAATGACATGGGAATTGGAAAGCGGAAATGAAAGCGAGGTATCCTCACCTTTTGGAACACCAGTATGCGACGTCAATTTCGAGGACGAAATTTCATAAGGAGGGAGGTTGTAAGACCCCAACTTATTATTAATGAAATTTAATTTTCTCTATTTATTATTTTGAAATAGTAAGGGTTGATTTGATTAATGTGGATAGTTATGGGTAAAATACATAAATATTTCAAAATAAGCAAATGGTTATAAAATATTCATTGTTGTCGGGGAATATTCATTTGGTCATGGAATATTCTTCTTTGTCGGGGAATATTAAATACTGACAGTTGATCTTTTGTGGCCCCATAAAAAGCGATTGGATGAAGAAAGCACAAATATAAGTTGTTTAAAAATAACGACAGCGTAGTTATTCACAATTAATCTTTATTAAAAATACTCGGCGTTTAAAACACAAGAAGCTACGGTATTGCACCAATTATTGATTCTTACGTAAGAAAGCACTACTCAATAATGGTTCTGATAATTACTATTCGGTATTTTATTGATTTAATAATTCTTTGCGTTGATATTTTATATGTCATTGTTTCAATAATAATTGTCATAAGCAGAGTATTTTTCATTATCGAAACAATAATTCATATTATCTGAATAATATTATTAGATAACATTATTGGCAATGTCTAGAAAGTTACATCTAAGGAGAGGTTTGGTCACCTAATTGCTTGAAGAAGGAAAAATTCTTATTGGAAAGCCCCTCTTTCCTGGAGGCTTTGGTTGTCAATATTGTGATTACGTAATATTATTTATGAATAATTAATTATTGATTCATATGATAAGGAAAATATTGATTTTATGTGGATATAGATGGAGAAAATTTTTAATGTGACAATTGTTGAAAATTAAATTATTATTTTTTTTGATAAAATAATTCATTTAAATATATTATTATATTTTAATAATATAATAATGATGATATTTTTACGATGAATGTGTGATATATGAGTATATGTGGAGGAGGAGTATTTTTGTTACCAAAAATATTTAAAGCATGTTTTATGTGTAAATTGGACCCCATTTCTTGTTGAAATTTGATTATAGCTTGTAAAATCGCTTGGTTTGTGGATTTTGGTCAATTTATATTTGGAATTTGGAAAAACTTTCTTACAGTAAAGTTGTAGAGAATTGAATTTCCTATAAAAATTCGCGAGTTTCAATTTTCCGACAAAGGGCTATTTATTGTGAATTATTGAAGTTAGAAGCTCCAAAATAATTGATTTTGGAAGTTTAAAATATTTTAAATAACAAAAACGTTTTTTCATTATGGTGTGTTACATATGTGTTGAATGAGTTGAATTCAGTTCTTGGAAGGTTGGCGTAGGAAAATTTAATTTATATATTAATATTATATTAAATTTTTCGCTTTCTTTATTCAAGCATTTTCCTATAAATAAGTACTTGAGGCTAGAATTGAAAATTACACGTAAATGAAGTTTTTCTCTCTATATTATCGGCGTATTCTTGTGAGTATTTTGAGTATATTTTGAGTATTGCTATACGGTCTGCAAGTTCAAGTCATGCTTTATATCAGGTTTCAAATTTAAATCCGATCTTTCGAGGTAAAGGGATTTTTTTTTTTAATGATATTATTTATTCTAATATCATTATGTCGGAAATATTGATCTGAACTTTTAATCAAATTTGGAACTTTTAGTGTCGGGAGTTCTTATTCACGTATACTGAGACTATTCACGAATATAGCCTTTATTCATCTGAAAATGAAAATTTTCCTTTTCGTCCAAAATATCTATTCGGATACTAGCTTTGATTGTATCCATGTTTTGATCATTCTTGAATTTTACACCACTATGATTATTTTTGAGGTATTGTTGGACATGGATAAAACAAAGTACGAATCCTTAATCCTTAATCCTTGTCATTTTGTTTCACTGAATTCGTTTCTTTAAAAATATTTTTCATCATCCTCACTCTTAAATGATGATATTATTGAATATCTTTGGCCTGTAGTGCAAAGATGAATGATTTCTGATGAATATCTTTGGCCCGTAGTGCAAAGATGAACAGGTGTTTAAATGAACATGACCAACTGATGAATATCTTTAACTTGTAATGCAAATATAAATATTTGATTCCAGATATATATTGATTGATGTTACAGGGATAAAAGATAGACGATGAAATTTTAAATTCATACATAGAAGATAGTAGTTTGCATTCTCTACTTAACTCTTCTAATGAATTATTATTTCCGCTGCGAATATTGATTTAAAACTTGTTGTCTATTGTATTCTATTAGATTTTTTCCTGTTGAAGACTAACGATAATTTGTTGTATATTATCTTAGTCATAATATTCTTCTTGGGACACTTTTCCTTTTGTTCCATTTTTCTTCTCGGGATGCGAGAATATAGCGAAGATGCAAGTCTGAGGTATGGAATGAAGGTTCTAGAGAGTTGTTTAGTAGTCCTCACTATTTTTGTAAAATAATGTATTAATAAATGTGATGAGGATTTATTTGAGTATAGATATGGTACAGAAGATAATATTTGTATTCAAACTCACGCTTTTTCTTTGTTGTAATAATAAAGTTGTAGTTGTTTCTGTACCATGTATTGACAACTCAGAATGGGTGATGTATACCTATTTTGGGGGCGTCACAATATTAATAAAAAGAGGGATAAAATAGAAGATGGGCAAAATACATATTATATTTGGTCAAACGAACTTATTTTAAAATGACTTATAAGTCCTTTTTAAATAAGTCACAAATAGTTAATTATTATTTTTTGACTTCAAGCTCAATTTATAAATCAAAAAATAAATAATTGTCAAACACTTTAATAATAAAAAACAACTTATAATTGATTTGATCAACTTATAAGTTATTCTCAAACAGTTCCTAAGCTTTTTTCAAAAGTAAGTGCGAGTTTGGAGATGGGATAAATATAAATATGTTAAAATTCAACTTAATTATGATTACAACTAAGGCTATAAATTGAATTAAACAGTTCAGATTTAATTTATGCTCGACTCAAATAAATACAAGTGAAAATTCAAATTTGAGTACAAAAAATATTTTTAATAAGAATACAAGTAAAATCTAAGCAAAGTTATACACGATTCGTTTATAATTTAAACTACTCGAACTTTCGATTATGGCTCGATACATAATCGGTTGATACATATTCGAGTAGATACTTGATACATTTTTTATTTTTATTTTTTGTAATTTTTGTATTTGGACTTGAATTCAAAGTTCGCGAGTAATTTAATATAATTCAATTTGAGTCGTACCAAATTTGAGTAATGAATATTCGAACCGTGTCAAATACGAGTAGAGTTTTTCCAAATACAATTCGAATTAGACTTTTGTAGTCGAATTCAAGCAAATCTATATTTAATTTAGTTCGACTTGTTTACACCCATAATTACGACGTCCCCCTTTTAATTTATTATATTTTATCGCATACACTTTTCATGCAATTCAAATTTGTTAAATATTTGTTGACATATATATTATTTTCCTTTTAAAAATTCATTTAAGTATTTAATAATTTTTCTCTCAAATCTTTTCAAGTTTTGGAGAAATTTTTGAAAATAAATTTGTTTAGAATTTGTATCCTTCCCTTATCTTTCTTCGTTCTCTATATTAAAAATCTTTACAAACAATAGACTTATAATATATTTTCTAAAGTTTCTTCCTTCATTCTTCTTTTCTCCCAACTTTGAAACTCACAAACAGAGTATCAGCTTTAAGTTCAATTCACACATTTATAGTCATGTGATGATTTTGGGAAATTTTTTTTTGGGAATTATCTATTGATTATTAAAATAATTTCAATTAAAAAAGTTTTACTTGTATTTAAAATTAGTTTATAAATTTTTGTTGCCCCTCCAAATTTAATTTTACCATTAATCTGCCTCCTTAAATTTATTAAATTACATATTTGCCATACTCCTATACCCATATAAAAAAATTCCTGCAGGGGCAGCTGTCTATGCTGTCCCTTGTTAGATATGCTACTGATGATGAGTATAAGACAAATTTAACTGAAAATGGTTGATTTCTAACTAAAACTAATGTTAAGTTTGGATTGAAGAAAATATAATTGAGAGTGGAATGATTCATTCTAATTAGAATAAATTATTTCATACTCTCCCTTACCAATGAATAAAATTCATAAATTTAGGAGGAATAAAAATAGTTCAATTCATTTCAATCGCAATCAAACACGATTTTTTTAAATTTAATTCCCACCATCATTACTTCTTATAAGAGATTACTAATTGTTGGTCCATAGCCAAAATAAAAACATTACTATGACCATTTTCTAAAATTATGATAACTATTTGGTTTAAATGTGATAAATAGTTGCAAGTTGTGGACTGAAAATTATGATAACTATTTGGTTTAAACAAAATATATTTGTTTTATGAGTATATCTAAACTTTTAATTTCTTTCTCAGAAAAATGATAAAGATAATAAAATTATGAATTTCACTTTTTACCCATCTCCATCTGGATGGGTTTAGCCCGATACAAGTCCAGATTTTCTTAACAGCTTTCCTTATTGTATTTAGGGTCCTTTACATAAGTATACAACAAATAGAAAGTAATTACAAAAAAAGTGCATCAACTAAATAATTACAAAAAGAGTGTAATTAGGACTCATATTACAAAAATAGTACAATTCACATTAATAAAGAAAACCTAAAATCAAGGATAACTAATAAATCAAATTCAAATCTTGTCTCTAACAACAATTTCAAATCCATATTTCAAAATTCAAATCAAAATGAGAAAATTAAAAATAAAAAATTATGAAGGAGCTAATGTTCATCATCCTCTCTCTCTCGCCCACTTGGCCGCCATCATCATCGCCATTACCATACGGAGTTCCTATTTTAAATTTCTTTTGACGATTTGGTTACCCACAAAAATTGAAATGGTTACCTTTATCTAATTTTGACTAAGAAGCGCATCACATTTAAAATAAAATTGGTAATCAAATAAAAGCTGAATTGGTTACCTTATCAAATGGTTTGGTAACCAACTATATGAAATTTGGTTACCAACGCATCACATCCAAAAATAAATTAGTAACCTAATAAAACTAAATTGGTTACCTTATCGGAAGGTTTAGTAACCAACTGCATAAATTTTGTTACCAATCGCATCACATTCAAAAATATATTAGTAAGCTAATAAAACTGAATTGGTTACCTTATCAAATGATTTGGTAACCAACTACATGAAGTTTGATTACCAACCGCATCATATCCAAAATAAATTAGTAACCTAATAAAATCGAATTGGTTACCTTATCGGAAGATTTAATTCTACGGTGAAAATAAAGAATGATCCCGATGGCGGTGGGAGGCGGAGGGATCGAGGAGAGGAGGCGGGAGGAGGAGGGTGGGGCATGGGGTGTGGGGGAGAGGAGGTGGAGGAGAAAGGGGGGAAGAGGGGAGGAGAAAGGAGGCGTGAGGAGGGATCGGGAGGAAGGGAGGTGGTGAGGTGGGGCGGGAGGAGGAGGAGGCGCAGGGAGGAGAAAGGCGGGATGAGAGGAGGGGGTGGGAGGGAGTGGCGGGAGGAGGGGAGGAGGGGAGGAGGGGAGGCGGGAGACGGGAGGAGGGGGAGGCGGAGGAGAAGAAGGGAAATAGAAATGGAGTGGGAAAAAATTGTGGGAGAGATGGTGGAGAAAATCGTGTGCATAATTAAAGGGATTACACTCTTTTTGTAATTAAGTATTGTATTTGCATTAATTATGTAAATATTTAATGAGTGCACTTTTTTTGGATTATTTTATTAAAATATACTATTATATGTAATTGTTCCTTGTATTTATTTATTATTTGATGCAATATTGTGGGCTTGCGGAGACCTAATCCAACCCATCATACGACCCAAAAAATGGAGTAGTTAATTTTGTGAATGGGTTTTCCTGCAATGAAGTGGGAACGAAGACGACGTGTCAGCTAAACAAAAGATCAGGAATTGAAATCAACCGGAAAAGTTTACAAATTACAAATATACAGTAAAACCTCTATTTAAGAATACTCTATATAAGAATAACCTCTACAATATTATAAAAAATTTGGTCCCAATTTGGGCCAGTTATAAATAAGAATAACCTCTAAATTATAATATGTTATATTCTTTTTAAGTCCCGCATTAAGAAACTATACCTCTATATAGTAATAATTTCATATATATATATATATATAGTTAGATCTTTTTAATCAAATTCCTCTTTTCTCTTTCAAAATCATCTTCTTCATCAAAGTTCTGAAATCACCTTACTTTCCTATAGTCCACCTAGTTCGTGTCTAACCTTTGTAAGTCTTCAGGGTGTGAGCAGTGTCGGGTTATAGAACATAGGTATGTGTCTACTTTGGGTAAAGAAGGGTATGCATGAATGGACCTTGAGTAAGATTTTATTTTGAAATAGTCAAGATGAGTAGATTATTCAGATCCAGCTCTTCAGTTAGTAACAAGTCAACTTTGCCTCCTGTCCCAGACATAGTTAACCAAGGAGAACATAGTTATGAAAATATTAATCAAGTTTTACACAATTTGAACATACCTAGAGTATCTCCAAAAGATATTTATCATTCAACGTTTTCAAATAAATTCAAAACTGACTATAATGTCAAAACAGTTGAAAGAGTTTACGCAATTAACAAAGAATACGAAAATTGTAGTCTTTTATCGCCGGAAGTTATTAAAAACATGAAAGAAGGGTTACAATTTTATTCACATAGGTCTTGTTCAAGTTGCGATCAAACCTCTCAATGAAAAGGAATTAATTCATCTATCTACCTCCGCCTTAGAGATGCTAGATTTTTGAATTATTATCCAAAGATTATTGGTGCCATGGAAGCAAGTTTGCATAATGGACCTATCCATTTCAATTGCTTTCCTGATTTCACCTTGAGTCTTAGTGATTAAAACTTATTCAAAGCTTTATCATTAAATATTAAAACTGATAGAGAGATTACTCAAATGATTGAAGGATCTCAACCCATTGCTTTGATTTACAGAATTTACTACAAAACAATGAAATCAAACTTAAACGTTCATGCTCTTAATAAAAGTCCAAAAGATCAAACAGTTTTAATTCAAAGTTCAACTAGTGATGCTAATATCCAGATCCCAAGAACAATTCTTTGGAAAGATATTACCTTACCTAATCATTGGACTTTACCGAATGAATTACCACAACAACCCATAGTTAACAATTTGTTAAATATAGATAACATTCAACAATTTTCGGATGGAACTGTTAAAATTAGTTTTGAACGTACTAGAACCCCAGTTATCATTGAAGACATTTCCAGTTCTTCAGCTCCTTCAGTTATCCACGCTAGAAGAGATACTGAAGTCCTTAGTAATCCTTCGGTTAGAGATATCAAACTTAAAGGTATCCTTAACTAAGGACAAGTTAGTCATCCTTGTTATACTCAGAATGATACCGTTGAAGATGAAGATTCTTCTTCTCCCAAGATCCTCAAGATACCCTTATTACGATCCGATTTTAATGCCCCAATTAATAATCAATTAAGAGTCATTAAAAAGAATTTCGTTTTAGATTGGGATAACTTAGTAAAAGATTTTAATTCAAAGTTTAACAAAGAAAAGAGACATCTATTCAGATCTACTCAACCCATATAAAAGGAAAGAGATAAGATAGTTAATAGATGGAAAAGATTTATTAAAAATGAAGAAATTAACATCACGTTTTACGATTGGTATGATCAGTACCAAAGTAAATGTAATGTTATTAGTAAAACTCAATGGATTAAAGAAGATAGATCTAAACTATCGTCCAGTCATCCTCCTTTAGAGACAGTTCTAATTCCAGTTAAAAACACTTCAGTTATCGCTAGTCCCTTCAAGATTCCTGACGAAACTAATGATAATAAAAAATTAATTGAACAGTTAAACTTTAGTAATCAATATCTAGCAACAGTAGGAAAACAGCTAGATAGGATTGAAGAAAAATTTGAAGAAGGAATTATTAAAAAACCTGATTCAAAACTTGAACAACCTTTAATTAAATTACCAGAAAACAGATATAATCTAAGTTTACCTAATAAAGAAAGTGAATTGGTCCAATCTATTGAAAAATTATTTAAAAAACTTAAAACAGAACCCGGCCCAAGTGGAACTATTGTTGTCATCGATCATGTTGAATCAGATGATGATAACGAAAGTTCTTCGGATCACTCTAATCACTCATCCATTTCAAACCTTAATGAACAGCTAAATAAATTAACTGTTAATAACACAAGTATTACCAGAAATTGGTATTCTAGACCAACTCCTTTGGATCTACACTTCGAAGAGAGAAATTTAGATAAACAGTTTTCTGTGTCCTCTAATAAGATTTATGAATGGAATATAGATGGATTTGGAGAACAAGAAATTCTTAATAAACTTAATCATATGTCTATGGTAGCCAACAGCTATATTACCAAATTTAACTCTTTATCTCAATCAGATATAGTTGAACTAATAGCTAGTGGTTTTACTGGTATTCTTAGGTCTTGGTGGGAAAAACATCTCACAGAAGACATTAGATGTTCCATAGTTCATGCTATCGAAAAGAGATAATGAAAGGCAATCCCATTTTTGATGAAGATCTTTGGTATTGGTCTTCACGATGGAGTAAATACTTTAATATTTACTATAATTAAACATTTTGTTGAACCCCTAGTAATATTCATCGAAAGAATTCATGATTAATTAAGTAATCTTATATGTCCCCACTCTAAGTCATTTTAGATGGTACAAAGATGTATTTACTTCCAGAGTCATGATGAGAAATGACGATAATAAACTATTTTGGAAAGAGAAATTCGTTAATGGTTTACCATCTTTATTTGCTCCACAAGGTTAGAGAAGAATTAAGTAAAATTTAGGATATATAGATTATGATAATCTAACTTATGGTGATATTATTAGTTATATTCAAAAATCGGATTAAAAATGTGTATTGACTTTAAGTTAGCTAAACAAGCGGAAAAGATAAAAATAAAGCTAAATCTGAGTTAGAACATTTTGTGAGCAATTATGGTTTACCGGTTGCTCCCTCTGTAAGAAAGCACAGGCATAAGAGTAAACATATTGAGTCACATAAAAGTCATAAGCGTCGTAGGAAAAGACATAATCATGATAAAAAGAGTAATAATCAAGATACTTATTACAATAGACCTAAGTCATCTAAGAAAAAATCGTATAACAAGTCAAAGAAATATGATAAGAGTAAAATTGTCTGTCACAATTGTGGGCAGAAAGGACACTATAAAAGTGAATGTAGAGTCAAGTAAAAACTAGCCCAATTAAATATTTCACCCGAAGATACAGAACAGTTATTAGAATTAATGAGAATTGAAAATAACAGTAGTAGTGATGAAGAAGCTTACGATATTCGTAATCTTATATAATAATAATGTGGACGCCCCAAAATAGGTATACACAACACCCATTCCGAAGTCGCCAAATACATGGTAGTACGAAACAACTACAACTTTATTATTACAACAAGAAACTGTGAGTTTGAATACAAATATTATCTTCTAGACAATATCTATACTCAAATAAATCCTCATCACATTATTGATTCATTATTTTACAAAATGGTGAGGACTACTAAACAACTCTCTCTAGAATCTTCATTCCATACCCGACTAGTACTCGCTACATTCTCGCCTCCCGAGAAGAAAAATGGAACAACAAGGAAAAGGGTGAGCTCAACTAGCCCAAGAAAGAATATTATGACTAAGATAATATACAAAAAAATTATCGTTAGTCTTCAACAGGAAAAATCGATAGAATACAATGTACAACAAGTTTCGGATCAATATTCGCAATGAAATAATAATTCATAGAAGAGTTACGTAGAGAATGAAATCTACTATAATCTATGAATTTAACAGTCCATCATCAATATTTTATCCCTGTAACATCAATCAATATACATCTGGAATCAAATATTCATCTTTGCACTACAGGCCAAAGATATTCATCAATCGGTCATGTTCATCTCAACACCTGTTCATCTTTGCACTAAAGGCTAAAGATATTCATCAGGTAATCATTAATCTTTGCACTACAGGCCAAAGATATTCAATAATATCATCATTTAAGACTGAGGATGATGAAAAATATTTTTAAAGAAACGAATCCAGTGAAACAAAATGACAAGGATTAAGGATTAAGGATTCGTACTTGGTTTATCCACGCCCAAAAATACCTCAAAAATAATCATAGTGGTGTAAAATTCAAGAATGATCAAAACATGGATACAATGAGAAAGTTAGTATCCGGAATAGATATTTTGGACGAAAAGAAGAAATTTTATTTTTCTATTGAATAGTGCAGATATCGTGAATAATAGTATCAGATAATTGAATAAGGTCGATATACGTGAATAGTAACTCAGACACCAAAAGATAGAAATTCCACAAAAACATCTTCACGCTTCATGAATAGTACTCGTGAATAGTAATCGTGAATAAGAATTCATTAATAATAAGAACTCGTGAATAGTAATCGTGAATAAGAACCCATGAATAAGTAACCCCGACATGAAAAAGTTCCAAATTTGATAAAACTTCAGATCAACATTTCAAAGATAATGATATTGAAGAAATAATATCATTACAAAAAATAATATCCTTACCCTCGAAGATCAAGACTTCTATTTAGAATCTAGGGTATAGTCTTTTGAAGGAACTTGCACCGTCTAGCAATACTCAAAGTATACTCAAAATACTCACAAGAATACGCTCAAAATATCGAGAGAGAAATAGAGAGAAAACTTGAGTTTACGGTGTGATTTTCAATTCTAACCCAAGACCCTATTTATAGGAAAACGCTTAGAACACCAAAGCGAGTAAAATTGAATATAATAATAATATAATTATACAAATTTTCCTTAGCCCACCTTTTGGTCAAAACACCAGCCACACATGTTAATGATGTCCAAAAAATACAAAAACGTTTTTCTTAACAAAAATAATTTAAACTCCCAAAATCAATTATTTTGAGCTTTGAACTTCAATAATTCATAATAAATAGCCCTTTCATCAGAAAATTCGAATCTCATGAGTTTTTATAGGAAATTCAATTCTCTACAACTTTACAGAAGAAAGTTTTTCCAAATTCCAAACAAAAATCGACCGAAATCCACAAACAGGCGATTTTCTGTGCTATAATCAAATTTGATTAATAATTGTGTCCACCAACACACAAAACATGTGTTAAACATTTAATGCCACAAAAATACTCTTCCTCCTCATATACTCATATATCCCACATTCATTGTAAAAATATCACCGTTAATATATTATTAAAATAATATATTTAAATGAATTATTTTATCGAAAAAGATAAAATATTAATTTTCAACAATTGTCATTTTAAAAATTTTCTCCATCTATATCCACATAAAATCAATATTTTCCTCATCATATAAATCAATAATTAATTATTCACAAATAATATTACAGAATCACAATATTGACAAACTGCATAGCCTCAGGAAGAGGGGCTTTCCAATAAGAATTTCTTCTTCTTGGCGGCGCAATTAGATGACCAAACCTCTCCTTAGTATGTAACTTTCTAGACATTGCCAATAATGTTATCTAATAATATTATTCAGATAATATGAATTATTGCTTCGATAATGAAAAATCTTGTGTAATGACAATTATCAAACAACAACAATATAAAATATCAACGCAAAGAATTATTAACTCAATAAAAAATCGAATAAGAATTAATCGGTGTAACCATTATTGAGTAGTGCCTTCACGTAAGAATCAATAATTGGTGCAATACCGTGTGCTATCGCTCAACAACGCCAGACATTAGTGTGTTTTAACCACGGGTATTCCAACAAGATTACTTGAGAATAACTACGCCAAGTTATTTAAAAACAACTTATATTTGCTGTTTTCTTCATCCAATCGCTTTCCGTTATGGGGCCCACATGGTCGGTCTACTACCGTTGCATTTAATATTCCCCGACAAGATTTAATATTCCACGACCAAACGAATATTCCCCGACAACAATGAATATTTTATAACCACTTGCTAATTTTGAAATATTTGCGTATTTAACCCTTAACTATCCACATTAATCAAATCAACCCTTACTATTTCAAAATAAAGGAAATTCCTTTTATTTAAAAATTTTGGTCTTACAACCTCCCTCCTTATGAAATTTCGTCCTCGAAATTCGACGACGTATACTGGTGTTTTGAAAAGGTGAGGATACCTCGCTTTCATTTTCGTTTCCAATTAGAGGTCATTTCCTATATAGCATGATTCCTCCACAAAACTTTAACTTGTGGTATAACCTTTACGCGTAGGACATGCTCCTTCCTATCCAAAATCTTGACAGTACCTCCTCATACGTTAAGTCTCTATTATCTCAAATGGGTTCTAACTCAATAACGTGGTTCGGGTCTTTCACATATTCTGAAATACGTGATATGTGAAACACATTATGAACACGAGACATACTCTTGAGGTAACGCAAGTCTATAGGCTACATTTCCTACTCCGGTCAAGAATTTGAAATGGACCAATAAATCGTGGATTGAGCTTTCCTCTCTTCCCAAATCTTGTAACTCCTTCCATGGAGCAACTCGCAACAATACATGATCCCTACATTAAATTCCACGTCTTTTCGATGAAGATCCGCATAACTCTTTTGTCGATCTTGTGCTGCTTTTGTATACGTTGTCGAATCATTAGTCATATCGCATTAACTTCGGACCCCAACAATGTTGCTTCACCCACCTCATCCCAACATATCGAGAACGACATTTTTGTCCATATAATGCTTGAATGGAACCATGCCTATATTTGTTTAATAACTATTGTTGTATGAGAATTCCACCAATGGCAAGTACTTATCCCAACTTCCTTTGAAATCTAGGACACAAAGTTTTAATATATCTTCAAGAGTTTGAGTAGTCCTTTACGATTGCCCATCCGTTTGAGGATGGTATGCCAAACCGAATAGTAAATTCGTGTCCATAGCTTTTCTACAAACTAACCCAAAATCATGAAGTGAATCTTGGGTCACGATCTAAAACTATGGATCTTGGCATGCCATGCAATCTCACAATCTCATTTACGCATATACGAGAAAGACGTTCAAGGAATAAGTCTCTCAGTATCGGAAGAAATGAGTAGACTTGGTTAATCTATCAACAATAACCCAAATCGCATCTATGCCTTGAGAAACCACAGGAAGATTAGTAATGAAATTGAGTGGTAATGTGTTCCCACTTCCATTTCAAAATCTCAAGTGGTTGCAACGGACCCTTAGGTACAAGATGCTCCGCCTTTACACGTTGGCAAGTTAAACACATCGAGATAAACCACGCGATCTCTCTCCTCATATTGCTCCACCAAAATGTATGTTCAAGATCATGATACATTTTAGTACTTCCAGGATGGATTGCAAACAATGTGTTGTGTGCCTCCATCATGATTCTATGCTTCAAATCAAAATCATTAGGAATGCAAAGTCCGGAGTTGACTCAAGTATTCCTTCTTCATCAATTCTCGCTTCCTAATAGCTCCTTGTACTTTCTTCTTCATACGCATCACCTCCTGCCAATTGGCTTGAGTAAACTTTAACTTTATTGATTAAAGTCGATTATACTCAGATATCATCACGTGGGTACCTAGAGTTTTCATCTCCATCTCTATTATTTGTAAATTATACTTAAATAATATCGATCAGTGCAGATACGATCTTCTACTCAACACGTCGCCTACCACGCTCGCTTTTCCAAGAGGGTATGGTTAGAATATGTGCCGAAATGAATCGCCTCTTGAGCTCTTGGAAAATCTTCTCGCATTCCTCGCTCCATACAATTTTGTATCTTTTCGAGTCACTAAGTTAATCGAGTAGCGATTCGAGAATATCCTTCAACGAATCTCCGATAATATCCAACTAAGCCTAGAAATCTACGATTTCGACATCGACTTAAGTTGCTTTCAAATCGTGACTCATATCCCAATCTTGGATAAGACGTCACAATGACACCTATCGATTTTACTATCGCATCTAATATGACGTCCCTACAGAGAGAGTTCGCTTAGGTGAATTCCACAAAGGAAGTCACAAGATAAAGGCTCGTGTACCAAATTTATAGTTGAATTTTAACTCCCGAAGTTCAATAGAGCCATTCGATATAAGATTTTAGAAATGAGTTTTGTACCGGGTTCAAAGTCGATACAAAATTTAATATCGCTTTGGGAGTAAGCAAGAAATTCTTCGAAAATACGCCGGAAAACTCAATAACAACAGAATATTATTCAAATCGACGTGTCTTTATTCAAATCCATAACATGGACTAAGAAAATTTGACATCCGTAATAAACGAATGACTTCATGACTTGATATGAAAATGTTTGACTACAATGGTTTGATTGCTTGAATTGAATAACAAAGTTGCTTAGGAATATGAAAACTAACAACCTTACGAAAATAATCAATTTCGGCATGATGAGTAGTTAACCTTAAAATCACATCAAAACAAATATCTCTATAGAAATAAGGTTAACAGGTAATGTGATAGTGCCAACTCGAATCAAGCAAGATTTATAAACAAGTGGATGTGATGAAAGTTTCTCCTAACGGAGTTTCCACAGATAGGTCAAAGTCTAATTTCTCCGAGTCAAGTTTAAACGTTGAAGCGCAAGTAAGAGAGATAAAGAATGGGTAGAACCGATATATCTAGTAAGGTATATACTTCGCAAGAATTTATAATCGACTAAACCCGTGCTAACTTCGTCGGGTTCCTTGCATTTTGAAGTCGGCCACGACAAACGCTATTCGAAATCGTTGACTTTGACTTTTTCGGGACGATCTTTTGAGTCACCGTCCCCATTGAACTAGGTTTCATTCATCGCATAATCTCGAGCGATATGTCCTTCCTTTCCACAATTATAGCATACCTGAACTGTTGTGGGCGGTTTGATTTGATATGTCCTCTTTTCCGCATTTGTAGCATATACGACCGGGTGCTCGTTCTCCTCCCTTAAAACTAGTTGCTCTTTGGCGACGCGTCTTCACACGGTCGTTGTTGAATCTCCTCTTTTAAAATCTCCTCCCGACTCGCTTCTTCTATTTTCATGGCCACGATTACCACCGAGTGGTTACCGCTTTTGTCTCGTATTCTTCTTTCTCCGTTTGGTTATCGTTATTCGATGGATCGCTATCTTCGTATGATCCCGGTTATGGTCCCTCGGTTGAACGTACTCGTTATCTCGCTTCTAACAACTGAGCCCTGTTGACAACATCTGAATAGAGAGAAAATTTATGAGAAATGAGATACTGACGTATGTCGGGTTTCAAACCTCTCAGAAACATCCGCGTCATACGTTCCTCATTCTCCACCAAATGAGGTGCAAACCTGGATAACTCCGCGAACTTTGCCTCGTCTTTGGGACACCGTCATGTTATTCTCGCTTCTAGTCTAATAAACTCCACTTCCTTCATACGATTTAATACTTTCGGGAAGTACTTGTCATTGAACTGCTTTCAAACGTCTCCCACGACATCGCCGAGTGAAATTTGGATGGGTACGCTTCACGATTCCCACCAAGAATCGCCCGCCACGGAACATAAAGGTGGCGAATGGAACTTTCTGTTCCTCCGCATCCCAAGACATCGAATATCTTGGTAATTTGTTTGACCCACGCCTCCGCCTTTAATCGGATCCGGCTTTCCCCCTGCACTCGTGGTCCCAACTCTTTGAATCGCTGCATCGTGTGACCACTCGTGAATTGCTATCATTTCCTCCTCAGATTTTGAACACGAGTCTCCTCGTCGATTTTGCATGAAGCGCAAAAAGCTTCTAAACATCCCTCGTTCATCATCGCTTTCGTTGGTGTTGTTTGGGAGGAACATTGCCACCACTGTTACGCGTTCTCCTCGTTGGTGAGACAGCATCTCCACGGCCTCATTTACTCCTTTGTTAATATTCTCACGACATTCTCAAATCATCGCCATAAAATAAGGGTTAATTAAGGAAATCAATATATCACATAATATCCCTATATCTTGACCAACTAACAAATAAGCTTAGGTAGGACACACTAGCGAAGGATTTACTCGCTCTCCCTCCTAGTTTTATTCCCGATCTCCGCCAGAGATCATATCCCTAAGCTCGATATTAACCGTGACGACCCCAAAATAGGTATACACAACACCCATTCGAGTCGCCAAATACATGGTGCGTAAACAACTACAACTTTATTATTACAACAAGAAATCGTGAGTTTGAATACAAATATTATCTTCAGATAATATCTATACTCAAATAAATCCTCATCACATTATTGATTCATTATTTTACAAAATGGTGAGGACTACTAAACAACTCTCTCTAGAATCTTCATTCCATACCCGACTAAGATCGCATTTACATTCTCGCCTCCCGAGAAGAAAAATGGAACAACAAGGAAAAGGGTGAGCTCAACTAGCCCAAAAAGAATATTATGACTAAGATAATATACAAAAAAAATTATCGTTAGTCTTCAACAGGAAAAAATCGATAGAATATAATGACAACAAGTTTCGAGATCAATATTAGCATTTGAAATAATAATTCATGTAAGAGTTACGTAGAGAATGAAATCTACTATAATCTATGAATTTAACGGTCCATCATCAATATTTTATCCTCGTAACATCAATCAATATACATCCTGAATCAAATATTCATCTTTGCACTACACAGCCAAAGATATTCATCAATCGGTCATGTTCATCTCAACACCTGTTCATCTTTGCACTAAAGGCTAAAGATATTCATCAGGTAATCATTAATCTTTGCACTACAGGCCAAAGATATTCAATAATATCATCATTTAAGACTGAGGATGATGAAAAATATTTTTAAAGAAACGGATCCAGTGAAACAAAATGACAAGGATTAAGGATTAAGGATTCGTACTTGGTTTTATCCACACCCAAAAATACCTCAAAAATAATCATAGTGGTGTAAAATTCAAGAATGATCAAAACATGGATACAATCAGAGTTAGTATCCAGAATAGATGTTTTGGACGAAAAGAAGAAATTTTATTTTAAATTGAATAGTCTTGCCGTACACGTGAATAAGGTCAGTCAGATCGTGAATAAGGTCGATACGTGAATAGTAACTCCACACCAAAAGATAGAAATTCCACAAAAACATCTTCACGCTTCATTAATAGTACTTTCGTGAATAAGAATCGTGAATAGTAACTCCGCTGAATAAGAACTCGTGAATAAGTAACTCGTGAATAAGAACCCATGAATAGTAACCCGACATGAAAAAGTTCCAAATTTGATAAAACTTCAGATCAACATTTCAAAGATAATGATATTGAAGAAATAATATCATTAAAAAAATAATATCCCTTACCTCGAAAGATCAAGATTTCTTAATTTAGAATACAAGATATAGGTTGAAGGAACTTGCACCCGTCTAGCAATACTCAAAGTATACTCAAAATACTCACAAGAATACGCCAAAATATCGAGAGAGAAATAGAGAGAAAACTTCACGGTGTGATTTTCAATTCTAACCCAAGACCCTATTTATAGGAAAACGCTAGAAACACCAAAACAGTAAAATTGAATATAATAATAATATAATTATACAAATTTTCCTTAGCCCACCTTTTGGTCAAAACACCAGCCACACATGTTAATGATGTCCAAAAAATACAAAAACGTTTTTCTTAACAAAAATAATTTAAACTCCCAAAAATCAATTATTTTGAGTTTCTAACTTCAATAATTCATAATAAATAGCCCTTTCATCAGAAAATTCGAATCTCATGAGTTTTTATAGGAAATTCAATTTCTACAACTTTGTAGAAGAAAGTTTTCCAAATTCCAAACAAAAATCGACCGAAATCCACAAACGGGCGATTTTCTGTGCTATAATCAAATTTCTATTAATAATTGTGTCCACCAACACACAAAACATGTGTTAAACATTTAATGCCACAAAAATACTCTTCCTCCTCATATACTCATATATCCCACATTCATTGTAAAAATATCACCGTTAATATATTATTAAAATAATATATTTAAATGAATTATTTTATCGAGGAAAAAGATAAAATATTAATTTTCAACAATTGTCATTTTAAAATTTTCTCCATCTATATCCACATAAAATCAATATTTTCCTCATCATATAAATCAATAATTAATTATTCACAAATAATATTACGTAATCACAATATTGACAACTGTGCAGCGGTTCCTCAGAAAGAGGGGCTTTCCAATAAGAATTTCTTCTTCGGTGGCATGCAATTAGATGACCAAACCTCTCCTTAGATGTAACTTTCTAGACATTGCCAATAATGTTATCTAATAATATTATTCAGATAATATGAATTATTGCTTCGATAATGAAAGATAATTGTGTAATGACAATTATGAAACAACAAAGAATATAAAATATCAACGCAAAGAATTATTAACTCAATAAAATAATCGAATAAAGAATTATCGTAACCATTATCGAGTAGTGCCTTCACGTAAGAATCAATAATTGGTGCAATACCGTGTCTTCTTGCTCAACAACGCCAGATTATTGTGTTTTAACCACCGGGTATTCGAACAAAGATAATTCAGAATAACTACGCCGATTATTTAAAAACAACTTATATTTGTCGTTTTCTTCATCCAATCGCTTTCAGTTATGGGGCCCACACATGGTACTGTCATTGCATTTAATATTCCCGACAAAGATTTAATATTCCCACCACCAAACGAATATTCCCGACAACAATGAATATTTTATAACCACTTGCTAATTTTGAAATATTTGCGTATTTAACCCTTAACTATCCACATTAATCAAATCAACCCTTACTATTTCAAAATAAAGGAAATTCCTTTTTATTTAAAAATTTCGGGGTCTTACATAATGCATCTAACGATGAATCAGATAGTGAAAATGAAGTCACCATATGTACAGAAAATTGCAATAAAAACTGTTGTAAAAGAGTTAATGTAATTACAAAAGAAGAAGAAGAAAGTTCTTTATTAGTTGATTTAATCAGTAAAATTACAGACCCTGAATTAAAAACTCTGTATTTGAAACAATTAAAAGATTTGCTAAACAGAGATAAAAGAGTCACCGATAAGGTTCTTAGAGCCAAAGAAAAACCTATTTTCAGTCTCAATAAAACTCTTAAAAGATTTAAATCTCCAGTAAAAGAGATTACCCTCCCAGAATTAAATCAAGAAGTTAATAAACTTAAGAAAGAAATTTCTAACTTAAAATTAGATATTAATAACTTAAGAAAAGAGATTGATGATAAAAAATCAGATCTTCAAGTTCATGATTCCTCTTCTAGTGATGAAAGTCACGATGAACCGTAATCATCAAAAGCTTAAAGAGTCTGATCTCTTTATTCAAGGTCTCTCCCTTAAAAGAATTAAAGATATTACTATTCAAAAGTGGTATATCTCTATTAATTTAGTCATCGATAAAACTTTCTCAAGATCTGACTCCTCTTTAGTGACATCAAAGTGCAGATTTGAACTGTATTCAAGAAGGTATTATCCCCACACGATATTATAAAAAGACTAGTGAAAAATTAAATTCTTCTAATGGTAGTCAAATGGAGATAAAGTATAAATTACCTAATGTTCATATTTGTCAAGACAGTATGTGTTTTAAGACCTCATTTGTCTTAGTTCGCAATCTTACTGACAAAATCATTTTGGGATTGCCATTTATCTATTTATTATACTCATTTACTACTAGTAATAAAGGTTTAAGTTGCGAACACTTAGGAAAAAGAATTACATTTAAATTCCTAATCAAACCAAAAGAAAGAGATTTAAAATTTATTCAAGAAGAATCAATTTCTAAATCGTTGAATCTGTTAAACTGCAAAGTTACTCACTTAAATTTCCTTAAAGAAGAAGTTAAGTATTAACAAGTTGAAGAACAACTTAAGAGTAACAGGGTTCAAGAAAAAATAAAAGAATTAAAGGATTATTTAGTTAAAAACTTATGTTCGGATTCTCCCAATGCCTTTTGGCATAGAAAAAAGCACACAGTTAGGTTACCCTATGCTAAAGAATTTAAAGAACATTTAATCCCCACTAAAGCTAGACCCATCCAAATGAGTCATGAACAAATGGAGTTATGTAAAAGGGAAATTAATGATCTTCTTAGTAAAGGTTTAATTAGACATAGCACGTCACCATGGTCTTGCCCAGCCTTCTATGTTAATAATGAAGCTGAGAAAGAAAGAGGAGTCCCTAGATTAGTTATTAATTATAAACCATTAAACAAAGTTCTAGAATGGATTAGGTATCCCTTGCCCAACAAGGATGATCTCCTTGGTAGGTTAAGTGTCTCCACAATCTTTAGTAAATTTGACCTAAAGTCAGGATTTTGGCAAGTTGTCATTCATCCAGATGATAGATATAAATCTGCATTCACCACTCCGTTCGGACACTACGAATGGAATGTTCAGTCATTTGGACTTAAAAATGCACCCAGTGAATTTCAGAATATTCTTAATAATATTTTGAATCCTTTCAGTCATTTTATCATTGTATACATCGACGATATCCTTGTATTCTCCTAGACTATTAAAGAGCATATTAAATATCTAAATTCGTTCTTCAAAACAGTTAAACCAATGGTCTTGTTCTCTCTCCTTCCAAATGTAGTCTGTTTCTGACTAAAGTCAGGTTTCTCGGATTAATCTTCTATCATGGACTCACACGACCAATTGACAGAGCTATTCAATTCGGCACGACGGTTCCCGAGATAAGATTATCGACAAAACTCACCATGAGGTTTTTCGCTCGCTTCAATTATATTGGCATGTTCTACAAGGACCTCGGGAAGATTTGTAAGCCTCTCTTCAAGCGCTTACAAAGTAATCAATTCATGGTGACATTCATACTTCTGTCGTCCAACAAGTTAAAAAATATGTTAAGGTTTTGCCCTGCCTTGGCATTTCAAACGATTTGGCTTTCAAAATAGTTGAAACCGATGCCTCTGACATTGGATTCGGTGGCATACTCAAACAAAAGTTAACTCCCACTTCTGATGAACAAATTGTTCGTTTCCATTCTGGCGCATGGAATCCTACACGATTAAAATATAAAGATTATTAAAAAGAGATTTTATCATTAGTTTTATGTATTAAAAAATTTCAGAGAGATTTATTAAACCAAAAATTCCTAGTTAGAATAGATTGCAAATCAGCAAAATTTATTCTTGAAAAGGATGTTGAAAATGTTGCCTCTAAGCATTCATTCGCTAGATGGCAAGCAATTTTAAGTATTTTTTATTTTGATATTGAATACATTAAAGGTAGTAACAACTCAGTTCCAGATTTTTTCACTCGTGAATTTATTAACACAAGTACTATTACAGCATTATGAGTGTACGAGGAGGTTCATCTTCTCGTGGTCATGGCTGCTCAGCTGGTCCAGTTAATCAATCGAAAGGAACTGTTGTTCCTCATCCAGTTACCCAAACTCACAATAAATTTCAGGTGCTTGGTACAGTCCCCAAGCCCTACTCCACAGTTCTCTCTAGTTAGTCTAAACCTTTCGATAATTTCGCCAGTCAAACTCCAGCTACCTCATCAAAACCTAGTCACCAAGTGTCTGATTATCGTCAAATTTTTGATCATCACTTATTTCATATCGAGTTACAAATAAAACCCAAAAATGACCCAATTCAGTTAGCTGCCCAGTATTTTCCTGCTGGATGGCATTTTCTTCCATTAGTCCCCTATAAATCTTTAGTGTATTATAGGGATATTCTTATTGAAACAGAGTCAGTTTTTATTAAACCAATTTATGCCAACGATGATAAGTCCAAGCTTCTTTATCATTCGTTGTATATTAAACAAGTTCTCAATCTATCCGATTGGGGTAGTCATCCTTCTGATCTCAAGTCACTTTCTAATCACACTAGCTCTTTTTGTTATTATGATTATATTGAGGCTTGGCATAAAATCATGCTTCATCAAAATGAAGATCATAGTCATTCGTGGTTTTTTCAGTTTGACCACAAGTTCAAGAGACAATTTCCCAAATGGTTTATCCTTTGGTGGACAAGGTACGGTTTGTGCCATGATATCTTCCCCAATCCTCTCCTTGCCCAATTAGAACATTTTTTGTCATCATAGTAATTATCATTCAAAATATGAGAAAATTCCAGTCTTCCTAATATTTTGTAGTAAATACAAAATCCCTTGGATTCTGAAATGGCAATATATCGTTTCAGCTACCCAAGAAGTCACAGTATTTCAGTCTCCGTCGTCCATAGGAATTAGGACTGCTCAGACTTATCTTTCCCCCATTTCTTGCGTCTCTCGCCGTTTTTTCATTAAATGGTGGGATAAATTCGGTGTTGATAGAATAGTTGGCCAGGTTTAGAAAGAATTTCCGCCTTCTCCTCTACTGACTCCTCCAGTTAACACCCATTCTGTCACAACGGCCTCTACCGTTGCTTCTCCCAGTAAATCAGTCAGTAAAACAACTGATAAGTCAAAAGAAAAATCAGTTGTTGTTCCTCCCGATTCTGATGAAGTTACTAATGTTTCGAGTTACTCTAATTCTCAATTAAGGCGTCTTGCAGATGCTATTCATTTGAGACTTGATCAGCTACATGAAGAGTCCGACAAAGCCTCTTCTCAGTCCAAAAATTCTAGTCAAGAGCTTGGAGACGATGGCAATTGTGATCCTTACGGCACGATCGATCTTCAAGATGCTCAAGATCCATTTTTATTCCTACAGTAATCAATCAAAGTGTGATGTGACATTTGCACCTGCTCCCGTGACCTCTGTCACTTGACCTCGATCCACCTGTAACTCCGCCCCCAGATTTAATCACCAGTAGCTTTTCCACCGAAAGCATCAATCAGTCAAGTATCTGGCCCCATGGCCGCATTAGTCAAAAGAAGACGTCTGCTTTTCCATCGAAAGCAGATTCTTTTACTTTTACCTGTACTTTTACTTTAGTAAAATATTTTTACCTGTACTTTTACTTTAGTGAAAGGTTTCTTATTTTTACTTTACACCAGTTATTGTAATAGTAAATTTTGTAACAATTCGTTTCCTTGTTCTATAAAAGAAAATTGAATTCATTTAGTTCAGACAGACTTAGAAAGACTCAGAATTCCTTCTCTGATAAATCTTTAGCCTCAATCGCTGATTAAGCCTACTCAACCCCTATTCATCTAATGTTCTTATTCTAGTAAAATTTGTAAGTTATAATTCTCTGTAATCTTTGTATCATAAATAAAATTTGTTTTATTTTAGTAATTTAATTGTGTTTGTATGCGCACTTGTTCTTCTCAAATAATCTCAAATAATCTCCTATATATATATATATATATATATATATATGAGAGAGAGAGAGTGAGAGACAATATTAATTTTAAAAGAATACATTTTCCTATAAAAGACATTTCCTAGAAAGGACTACATTTTTCTATAAAAGACTACATTTCCTATAAAACACCACATCTATATAATAAAACAGAGCGGCTTTAACAAATAACGGCCTAGATTAAAGTTTCATCATCCAATGGATCAGATTTAATCTAATTACTCTAATGGCTTTGATTTCAAAAATACGCACAATTCAAAAATTGCTAAAAAAAATGCCTTATACCTCTGCAAAAATCACTAGAAAAACACGCCTTATTCAAAAATCACTAAAAAAAACTTCACGTCATCAGCTCTCTCTCTCTCTCTCTGTTCTTATTCAAATTTAAGCTTCACGTTATCTGAGCTTCCTTATTCAAATTTCAAACTTCTATCTCTCTCTGTTCTTACACTCACAGAGAGCTCTATCTCTCTTAAGCTTCTATCTCACTTATCTCTCATACCCAGCCAACTCGATCCCCCCCACCCCCCACC
Organism: Panax quinquefolius; assembly: GCA_020205615.1. Classification (NCBI taxonomy): domain Eukaryota; kingdom Viridiplantae; phylum Streptophyta; class Magnoliopsida; order Apiales; family Araliaceae; genus Panax; species Panax quinquefolius. The sequence goes on along the minus strand of CM035169.1, from coordinate 27,297,875 downwards.
CAACAACTCGATCCCTATCAACTCCCTTAATCTCTTATCTATCATACCCAGCCCTAATTGGGTTCACTTGAAAAACGCAGAAGCAGAAGCAGAAGAAGAAGTCGAAGATCTAAGACCTTCTCCTCTCCGCTCTCCTCTTCCTTGGCACCTTAGGTCGTGTTGATCGACTTCATACGGACAAGATTTCGATACCCATCCACCAAATTTCAACCGGGTTATTGCACCTTATCTTGGTTATTGCTTCACCGTCTTCGCATCGCTTCTTCTTCTTCTTTTGCCTGTAAATCTTCTCTCCCTTCTTCATCTATTGTTTGTTATTACTTGATTTGTTCTTATTAATCTTTATAAATCGATTGTTCATTATTGTTTTGTTGGTATTTCTTTTTCAAACCCCTTTTTTGTTTGATTACTGTGATTTTTTGTGATTTTGAAATATTAAACCCCTTTCATATATTGGTAATTATTGTGAATTTTTGGTGATTTCAAACCCCCTTTTTCAAATCTCCTTCACTGCTTTTGGTGATTTTTTTTTGGCATCCCAAAATATGTTGTTATTAGACTTGGAAAAAATGCAGTGTCTTCTAGTGAATATAGTTGCATAAGTTATTTTGGAAAGAAGTACTATGTTATTTTGTGTTCTACTGCTCTTGTGTTTGGAATGTCTCAGAGTTGCAACTTTTTCCAGTTATCATCTCCTCCCTGTATATATATGTATGCTAATTATTGTGAATTTTTTTTGGGTTTCCTGTTTATATAATTGTTTAAGTACTTTAGTTTACTTAGATTAAAGTTAAGAGTTTGATGGAATTTGAGTGTACCAGGTCACTCATTCATTCAACTTTTTTTTTAAATTATTTTGATTCATCTATTTCTTTTTTTCTCATCTGAACTAATGTTCTAATACTTTAATCAAGGTTTATATACTCTATCATCATATATTCTTATTTAGATGATTATGGAGGGTTGTTTTGTGTATTAAATATTTTAATTTATTATAGTTCTATCTATATTAGTTTGGAAAAAAATTGGTTTGAATTGATGTGTGTTTGCATATTAATTGGTTTCAATATGTGTGTTTGCAAGTTACGGAGGGTTGTTTTGTGGCAAGTTTTGAATTTATATGTTAGTGGCAAGTTACAGTAGTGGACTCTTCAACAACTATTCTTTGTGAACTAAGTAATTATGTCCATATTCATCCATATCATTGACTCATTTAAATAGTATGGGTGGTGGTGCATTGTCATTCACTCTTCTTACTATATTTCTTAGTGAGAGTCTTACTTTATTGTTGTTGTAAGACAGCACATACAGTAGATAAATTGATATAGATGGGCAGGAGAGTTTTATATAATACTCCGTATAAAATAGATGCAAAGATATTATATTTCGAGATTAACAAATTAAGTTTAGAAATAACCACCTTATGATCCTAACTCCTCATTCCAAATATACTAAATGCCTAATTTAGAATGTAGTATATTATTCTTATAATAATTGTGTAAAACTCCAACTTTTTGAATAAAGATGAATTTTCTATAAATATTATTTTTCAATATTATGGAGTGAAATTGATATAATAGTTGTGGGTAATATTTATAAATTTTGCAATCACGCAAGTTGTTATATAATATTCGATTGGTCGGGAATATTCATTTTAACAGAAATATTAAGTACAACTAAGACAATCATTGGTGGACCCCCCTAACGGAATTATTCATCGGATTTAGAAAACGACACAAAATACTTTTTATGAAAATAACTTTGAAGTTTTACCGTTAAGCTGAAACGCCTTGTTAAAGTGTTAAAGAATACGATGTCTGGTCGTGGTTGCATAGTAGTATTACGGTATTGATAATTGATGCTTACGTGATAAGTCACTCAGGTTTTGTTGGTATTATTAATGTAATAATACGAAAAAATCTTTTATATAAAAATGTAATACTTTTATAAAGTTATTCTATAAATAGAATATATTATATTCTATTATGCATAGTGTTGCATAAAGTTATCTGCATAGTGTTTTGCATAGTAAAATCTTTTTTATATAAAATGTAATACTTTTATAAAGTTATCTGCTTTATTAGACAATAATTAGAATATATTATATTTTATTATGCATAGTGTTTTGCATAAGGTCTGCGATAGTAAAATTTTTATAAAGTTTTTCGTTTTATTAGATTATAAATAGAATATATTATATTTTATTTAAAAGATTTTGCTTTAAATATGGACCGTCGATTAAAGTAAATCAATGGACCGTTTCATGAGTTAGTTCTTTATGCAGTCCATTTTCTATAAATAGAAGCTCATTCCTTCATTATTTTCTTATTTAATTCACCGAAACTCTGAGAGAGAAAATTATAGAGAGAAAGAAGAAAAGATTTTGCTACTTAACTACTCTTATATTCAGTTCTTTTTACTTGTAAGGGTGTTATTCTTTCTTATTCATGAAGAGAACTGTTGTTATTCTATCGCTTATTATTCTCTGTTGGAATAACTCAGATACGTGATCTCACCCTATACTTGGTGACATTCTTCATTATTCCGTCTTTCTTATTCTCATTTGGAATATCATATTCATGCGTTTACTACGGGACCGATTCCGCCTTCTTTACTATTCTCGTTGAATATCCCGCATGCGTTTTTTACGGACCGATTAAATCTTTATTATTCATTGGAATATCCCGTCATGCGTTTTTCACGGACCGGGTTCGCTTTTTATTATTATTCGTTGGAATATCCTCTCATGCGTTTTTTACGGACTGGACCGATTCCGCCCTTATTAGTATTTCATTGAAATAATATGTCTATCGGGCACCGCATGCATGGTGATTTACGTTGTTATTCCATTCTTTATTATCTCGTTGAAACATCCTGCCGGTGCAATTTTACCGACTCGTTCCGTTATTTAGTATTACATTGGAATAACTCATACATGCAAGTACCGGCGCGTGGTGATTTCTTTTGTTATTCCATACTTTATTATACTCGGTTGGTTAAAGTTTTGACTTCTATACTCTATGAAATTAGTAGAATATCCTCGATATTCAAGGCTTCATCCAAAGATCTTTTCATGAAAATATTCTTCCGATCATTCTTGAATTTTACTCTACAAAGCAAAGATTCATGTCGATAATTTGGAAATTAGTAGTTCTTGGACAAATTAATTCTTGAACTTGTTTTATTGAATTCTTATATCATTGTCATCATCCTCATGTTTATATTATGTTTAAAGTCGCCCTGTGGTATTCAGTAGTGCATAGATGGACTTGGTATGATTATGACTGAGGGATTATTGATTGTAATCATTGACCAGAAATGTTACAAATGATGTGGTAAAAGTCCTCATTGGCCCGTAGTGCATTGATGGATGATTGTTGGCATGATCATGACCATTAATGAATACACAAATATTCTTGGCCCAGTAAGGCATGGATAATTATGGTCGTGATACTAAAGAATATCCTCTTAGTAGTAGTGTAGGGGTGATTCGATGATGTGGAATATTTATTAAGCTGAGTCTCAGCGATAAAAGTGATGAAAAACCTTTTTAATCATAAAAGATAGTAGATTTTATTTTCTACTTGACTCTTTTAATGGATTACTTGTTCATTCACAGTTAAACTTGATGTCTATTATATTTTATCGCTTTAACATTGTTGGAGACTAATGATAATTTATTTTGCATTATCTTAGTCATAATATTTCTTCTTTGGGCTAGTTGAGCTCACCCTTCCTTTCACTTTATTCTCTTCAGGAAAGGAGAATATATTTGGGACAAGCCTGTGGGAACGGAGTGATGGTCCAGAGGATAAAGCATTAGTAGTCCTCACTATTTCGTGAAATATTGTGATAATAATTGTAATGAGGACTCCTTTTGAGTTTGTATAATCTCTAGTAGATAATATTTGTATTCAAACTCACAGTTTATGTTTTGTCGTATTATTATACTTGCATAAGTTGTATTAATAAGTTGTATTTGAATTGCATCACGATATCCGCAACCCAAGATGAGTGATGTATACCTAATTTTGGGGGCGTCACAAATTGTGCATTCAATGGGATATTATTTAGTGCTTGAGCATTCTTCCCTTCAGATGGGAGATTGTTGTCTTTAAAGATAGGTCAGGGAATTATGAAGAGATCCTGCAATACCTCTTGGTACTGGCCATGAGAAACTCATTTATTGAAAGATGTGTAACATTTTACGGAGACTACATTTATTTTTTGTGTTAATTTTCATATTATTTGGATCTATATACGAACACTTGGGACCTTATGGCCACTTCAATATTTTTTTAGAGAAAATATAAATTTTGCGCGCTTGACTGTAGAAACCTCGTGTGGCAATCCTATTGAAATCTTTGGTTCTGTTTAACATGGCTCAATAAATTGTTTACAGGATGATTCCCCATAAGACTAAGCGTGGTATAGCTGCACTTGCTCGGTGAAAGGTTTATGAAGGAATCCCACCTTCATATGACAACATTAAGAGGATGGTCATCCCTGATGCTCTCAAATTAGTTCTTTTATGACCAGTAATATGTCTGTTCCCCTCATCTTTCATATAGTTGTGGTTTGCTAAAAAAAATTATCTTTTAAAAATCGTGGTTACGAGGCTTGGATGTTGGATGGAACTATTATGATACTATCAAAGTGATATTTAAATACCTAATTATTATGTTCTTATGACAAAAAAAGGCTTTTTCTAAGCTTCTTCAGATGTTTTACTTTTGAATAATAATGCAATAAATTCTATTTTTTCATCCGATTTGATCAATGATAGTATTTGTGATATGCTATTTTTTTGTTGTGTTATAGCCAACACTTTCATACATGATATCTCCGAATGTTTTTCCTTTTGCTTTTTATTCTTGAACTTTTGAGTTTGTGCTATTATACTTCAAAATGAGTAAGAGATTGTGTTGGTGACCATTGGGTGATGTTGGTGACCATTGGTCGTGTGGTAAAGATACTTGTAACTTCTTCATTGGAATAGTATTCTTCGACTAATGGGTTTAAACTTCCAACAATTATTTGATTCACTAACACCTTATGATGTTTCCACTGTGTTATTCGTTTGAAACAACTCCTATCTCTCTCCCTCTTTTTCTCTTCCTCTAACGTCCAACAATTTAGTATCATAATTATTTTTTTCTATATTCACTTCGGCTTTGATTCCAGCTCATGTTGTTCTTGAATTAGTAGCCCTAATAGTAGCTCATGTTGTTCTTGATTCCAGCTCATGTTATGAAAAAAAATCGATTGTAAATAAATTGATGATGATCAATCTTACACCATTGTTTGGTAATACCAAGCTAGCTGTAATGGTAACTTCCCTACTACCCAACTACACTATGTTAACTTCCCTACTAGCAATTATCAAAATTCTGTTAGAATCTATACCATTTGTTGGTACCACAAATATTTACTGCAACTAAAGAATTTTGCTTTTGAATTTTATAATTTTCTTCTATTTCCCTCATCTCTTGATGAATAGATTAAGGCCAGAAGAGAATTCACCGGCTCCCAGAATATTGGAAAATGAGAAGTCTTATTACTATTTTGGGGAAAGCTTCGAGGCGGGGCATTGGTCGATGATTTATAGCAAAGGCTTTCATCAATACGAGGCATAATTCACGAGGAGGAGGTATTCAAAGATGTGCTTCATGTAAGATACTTCTCTTTGTCAATCTAACTTGCTTTAGAGGGGATCTAATCGACTTTTATCTTTACTAATAACTATCGTAATTTAGTTATGTTGTACTTGTATTTAATTGTGATGAATATCTCTTGTAATCTATGACACAAGCTCGAATGTTATGGAATTTAATGCAATGTAATCAATAGTCAATCAAATGGGAGAAAGTGTCGTTGTTTCATCCATCTTTTGTACTTTTATGATATTTTTCCGTTTTGCGTTCATCAGGTAAAGTGTGATTGAAACTTGATTCTACCCTCAACCTGAAAAGAATAAATAAGAAAAGAAAGCATTTGATTGCTTAGATGGTTATAAAATATATGCAAGTAAACTGTTCTAAATGGGTGTAGGTAATGTTATATGTAATTTACTTAAGACCAGATTAATGTCTAGGAAAAGTCAACACAATGAGTAATACTTTTTATATGTTTTTATTAGATTATTTTATTTATTTTTTGAATTTCTTATGCATTCATTTACTAATTTAGTTTACACCACTCTATCTTTCTTGGAAAGGTCTAGAACCCTATTCGGGCAACGTAATCCCGGAAGTGGTTTTTTCCGAGATATATCGTGTGGTGGTTTTCTTTGTAAGATATTCCATTGTGTTGCTTGGCCTTAAATTATTCATCGTCATTTGGATATCGAGTACACTAAGTCTCTTTTATAACCTGAATTCCTCGGTCAATATGATGTTCACTCGCAGGAGCTTGAGAAGAAGAGGAAGGAAAGGGCCTGGAAGTCTATGAGAAGAAGAAGCAATTGATTTAAATTGAGGGTGAAAGCTAAGAAGTCTTTGAGGAGAAGCTTGGTTCCCAATTTCAACATAATTGCTTCAATCAAGTATTAGGATAGAAATATAGATTTTAGAGCGAGAAAATTTTGTTTCTAGAGTATCATGTTTCAAATTTCAATTTGATTCTTTTAGTCATTATTTCTAGATTGAGAGGTTTATCATTTTGTGTGGTTATTTTGAACAGAAAAAGTTGTTCTATACATGGTGCACCTTTTTTTCCAAGTTAACTGACTATTGTTTTGTTACTGATTTTGTGCATCTTTAATAACCGTCTATTACTCCCTCTTGTGACTAAAGATACAAATTTTTATCTTCAAAAAGAAGATAAAAAATAAAGCAAAGAAGAAATATGTCATTTAGTAAGATTTATTATAATAAATGAAAATATGTCATTTAGTAAGATTTATTAGTATAAAAACATAAAAGTATTTATCATTTTATATAAGTTTATTAAAGATAAATTTTAAAGATATTTATTATATGTCACAAGATATGTCATTTTTAGTACTTATCATTTTAGTATGTGTTACGTTGAATTGTTTATAAAAACATAAAAGTACTTATCATTTTAGTATATGTCACAATTGAATTATATAAGGTTATTAAAAATAAATTTTAAAAAAAATTATTCTCTTCTATTATACAAAGGCTTCAAAAGCGCAGTTAGTTATCGCTAGTTTTCCTATAAAACACTATTTTGCATAAATATTTTTTGAATAATAATTATTAGGGAGTTCTTATTGATATTTTTGTCAAAGTGAATATTTTTGGGTGTTCAAAAAATATTTTATACTAATATCTTTATTTAATAATAACCTTTTAATTAAAATAAATAGTTTTATTCCCAAGAAAGTATTCATAAATAGAGGTTTTATTATATATATATATATATATATATATATGTATGTATGTATGTATATACCCCTCTTAGAGAGAGAGAGAGAGAAAAGAAGAATGGAAGAAACCCTTGACGAAGATGGAAAATCACTTGCAGCTCCAATCATCTTCATTATTGTTGTTGCTTTTCAGTTTATATCCGGATACTTGGACAACATGAAGAAGGTATTCCATTTTGCAATTCATACCTTTAAGTAATTCGTAGCCGAATTATGAGCAAAATTCGCTCTGAATTTGAAATTACATTATTCCTGGATATTACTCTTTAGAAATTGAATACACCTATGTACCGAATATTGAGTTTTTATTTTATTTTACGTGACCATTGTTTTTTATAGTTAAATCTGAATTTTGCAAATACTTTTGCATATGATACCATGATATGATTTGATCAGTTTTGCTGCTATTTTGTCTCTGCATGTCATCATTTCCTGAGGTAATTTCATTTATACACATTCAAGGTAAAATTGGATGTTATATCAGTTACAATGATGGTGTAGTACGATACTGGATGCCATAATGGATACTGGGGGCACTACTTTGGTTTGATAATTTCCTTTTATTCTCGGTACTTAATTGGAATAATTTTAATGGATTGTATGATTATCTAATAAGTTGAATCTGTAGATGGTTAATTTTTAAGTTAGTTGCATTTGTAAGTTGTAACTCATACTTTTATTTCCAGAAATTATCAATGAGTGCTACAGATGTTCAATTGCGTGCAGAGATTAAACAACTGTTGAAAGAGGCGAGCTCGTTTTCACAGTGAGTGATCTTTTGATTCCAATATTTTTTTAATTTTCCATGCTCAAGATTTATTTTGGTGTAAGTTTAGCTCTGCTCTTGTTGGATGCATGCTTGTTTTTATGAATTTAGAGATTTCCAATTATCAGTGTGTGTTATCACAACGAAATGTTGAGTACCCATTGCTGGCACATCCACAGTAGTCTTTTGCAAATTTTTATGTGTTAACAAATTATAGATTGGAATTTTGATACCAAAGTTTTGTCTTATTTCCTTTCTCTTTTAATACCAAAGCGAATCCAATTTAAATCAACAATAGTATGTGGATGTCAATTGGAAGATCACGATTAATAATGATTTAATCTGTTTTTGTTTGTTTTAGTTTAAGGGTTATAAAAACTGATCTCGTGAGCATATGACTAGTCACTTGAACTTGTTTGAAGTCAACTCAATTAACTATCTGGGTTCATAACAATGATCCTATATTGCTAAAGTAGTGTGATTATTTTTTAATCTATGTGTCATTTGGGGTTTTGATAGCCACCTATACTCTCATCATCTTTGTGCTTACCCTGCTTCAGGTGTGACTTGTGAGTGGGGCCTTTTTTCTTTTAATTCGTAACTAGTTGCATATAAGCAAGTCATTTAAGTTCTCATGGGAACATTCATTTTCAGAAAATCCCTATTTCCTTGAGTATTTGTGTACTCATCTCATCAACCAACATCTTACCATCATACTATTACAGTGTTAGAAACTATTACTATCTAAAAAGCTATTAAGTTTTTGAGAATATGTTTTGTAGTTATTATTATTACTGTTGGTTCTGGAGCATACGTTCAGGCATATTTTCACTTAAAATATTTTAGAAGTACCTCTGCATTTTACTCATGAAACTCCTTTAACTTAACACACCATCTATGTTGGTGAAGCTAATTGAAAAAGGTACCGAAGATACTAGTGAAAGTCTTTTTCTGACCTTTAAGACTTCACTAAACTCATTGGATATAGATGAGAACGTACAAATTGGTTTACACTTTCCTATTTGTTGTCTTGTTTCTGGTCTAACTTTTCAGTGATCTAAATGCTTCTTATGATAATTGTGAAATAGTTCGACATATTTTATCTCAAACATTATAGAACATGTACAACTCTGTGACTCTTTGTTAATTGCAGACCTTCAACATTTGCACAAGCCGCCAAACTAAGGAGGATGGCAGCAGCAAAGGAGAAAGAACTTGCCAAAAGTATGGTACTTTATTGAACAAGTTTATATCTGAGGCTTTTTCCTGAAGCATATTTTCAAAACTTCGTGAGAATTTAGATAAAGACCTAATTTTGAGTTCCATCCTTTCCATATTTGGACGACTCAGAAATGATTTCCGTGGCTAAAGTAATGCGAGAGATAAAGTCTTTGGGCTCTACTATTCTCTGTAATTTACTTGCTTAGGATTACCTTTCCTGTAGTATGTGTGATGACACCCAAATTGGGTAGGACCGGAGGGAGTATGAGGCAAGTTATATTACTCTGCTGCACCAACATAAGTTTTCAACTTCAACATCTATAGCTTTGGTTAGAACTTCATCTCTTTGCTAGTTGTTAGGGTGTTGGCAACAAACAGTACTTGTTAACCCTCATGCATATTCCCTTTACTTTTTTGAATTAATATTTCAGATTGAATATTCTGTTTCTCCTCCTATGAAGTCCTCTTAAGGTATCTCCTTTAATCTCCCCTCACCATTTTCTCCCCACTCAACCTACTTAAATACAAACACCAATATTTTTAACCTCCAGAGAATGGCTAGAATCTCGGGACACTTTCTCAAGGAGAGATCATAATTCTAAGGCACCTTGGATCCCTAAGTACAGCTGGGTATTATGGTGATTATTTAAAATGGCTTTCTTTTTGTGCCAAAAGAACCTGAGTCCTTCCTTACTTTTTTTTGTATAGTGTAAGTTTTAACGGTGATACATATTATCAGATGAAAATATAACTTCATGGTAATGCTAGGGGTGTCAATTTTTTTGTGACAAATGATTTGGCATTGAATATTTTAATGATACTTATTGGGTTGGCATAGTTAATACAAGAGATTTATCTAACCAATGTAGTGATGACACATCATCTGAGACACTTTTTGAAACAAAAAATTTGAGACACCTAACATTATTTCATTGTAAAATATTGAGAGTGATGGTAGGTATAAATGTGTATGCTTTTTATGGTCGAGGCATCATATGCTGTGCTACATTAGCAAGCCCATTCCTTAATATCTCTTAATTGGACTAGCAAACTCTATGAATTTGTATAACACATAATATGGGTTAATTGATATTTTGGTCACAGTACTATGAGTCGATTTTCATTTTGGTTATTGATACTTTTTTTGTTACGTTCGCATTATCTGACTAACAAAAATATTTCAAACAAGTGATTTTATAATTTTCCGTCAAAAAATTAACGGTATTGCTTTTGAAGCTAACATATATGATGATGTGGATGGTAGGGTCCACTATTTATATTAATAAATAAATAAAATTATACAAGTGGATAGTAGCAAAAGTTTTTATTATTCTTTAATGCTTACCTAGCAAAACAAATATAAAATATTCTTAAAAAACACAAAATAAAGCCAAAACATAATTATTAAAAATTAAAAAAAAAAGGATATGACAACACATCTGCATCTTCCCTGACTAACATCCCCATCACAGCTCCTCCATAACCACCTTCTTCATCTCAGCATAGCAGCGGAAATAGTGGTGCTCTGCACCTTATATCAACTGACCCAAGCAGTAGTACTCCCATCACAAACTTTCTTCTTCTGTCGTCACCGTAGATTTCCATCGCCGTTAAATGACAGTAAATCTCTCTTACATTTATTGTGAAATTCGCTGCAACAACGTCATCTGCAAGTACCACAACCACTGACACAGTCTCTAATTTGCGATCCAGCCGTTGCCGCCTTGGAATCCCGCCTCTCCGTTCTGCCACCATGTACCAATTCAATCTTCCTCCATAACCCTAACCTTAATTTGCCCTCAGTTCAACAGGTAAGACCAATTTGATGTGCACCTCGTTGCTTTTTTATATCCGTAATATCATGTTGGTCTCTTAAAATATGATGATGGTTATACTAGTATTGAAGGGTTGATGCCGTGATGGGTGATGAGAGGGGTGAGAAGCGGGGGAAGAAGATACAGGGGCAACGGGATTGGGAGGAGAGAGAAGAGATTTTGTTTTTTTTTTTATTTATTTATCCACATAAGTATTTTATTTTATTTTTTAATCTGAACGCGGGCCATATATTTAAATTACTCACATGACACCTATCTATTGTTTGTCAAATCAGCACTTCCGTCTATTTTTTTAACAGAAAATTATAAAATCACCAAACTAAAATGAAAATCGACCCCTAGTACGGTGATCAAAATATCAATTTACCCCACATAATATTCATGTTGGCTTTTGTTTGCTTAATGCAATTTGGATGTGCTCAGTGTTGGTGAAAGCTCTTAACAAGTATTCATGACAAGCAGATCAAGTATTGCTCAGCAAGGAGATGAAGTTGACATATGATTCACATGTAAAAAAGCTCATGATGCTAAAGGTGATTTCCAAACCATTTTGTCATTTTGAAGGTTACATAATTCTTTGTTAAGGTTTGAAAAGTTGATCCATCTAGTTATGGTACAGGTCTTTATATATTCTGTGCTTATTATGTGGTTTTGGCGGTTTCCTGTTGCTGCCATATCTGAGCAACTTGTGCAGCCCTTTGGTAATACAAAACTGTCTCCCTTTTTGACTTAGACTGCTTCTATTCTTCATAGATACGTGTTACCACCACTTTTGCACTCTTCTCCAAATATATATTGCTTGCCCACGTTGTGACTGTAATACTTCAATCTGTTTGACAACTGATGGACCTAATATAGTTGTCAGAGTAGGAAAACCACAATTATGATTTTTTAAATGAAAGAGAATAATTGAGAAAAGTACTGCACAGTTGTTATCTAATTGAATCAACCTTTTTTTTCCAGGGTGGGTTCTATCTTGGAGAGCCGGAGGTCCTTCAAATGACAATGTTATGGTAAATAGAACTATGATTTGTATTTTTACAATGATTCAGTTGGTCACCTCTTTGATTAGAGGACCAAACTCCGAATGGCAATGTTATGGTAAATAGAATTTGTACTTTTACAATGATTCAGTTAGTCACTTCATTCGTTAGAGGACCTTACTCAAGTGATGGGATACACTCCTCGACTCCTCGTAGTCATCTTTTCTTCCTCCTTAGCCCAAAGTTCCCAGTTGTACTCATTGGATGAGGGTGTATGTAAATTTGCAATGTGGTGATTATAATATTGTTAAGGGTACTATTTTGATGAAATAATCAACAAAGTGAAAATGTGCCACAGGAAGCTGGAAGGTATTATTTGTGCGAATCCAATGATCAATTTTTTGTTGCAATTGCAGGTCGGGATCATACCATGGTTGATAGTGTCTACCAGGGTTGGAAAATTTGTTTGTCGAAAAATACTCAAGTAAAAAACAGAAAAATCTTCAAGTGATGGAGGATTCAAGCCACCAAGGATTTGCAGAAATCTTTTTTTTTTTTGGCCTGCTGTAGCATTAGATATTCTTATTCTTGTATATATTGGTTTTCTGCAAATTCCAGTTTGATACTTCTTGCTGGTTTGGCAAAATTGCCTCTTTGTGAGAACTGTGTATTTATCAACAAAAAGGCTGAAATTTTGGAAAGAAATATTGATATTTCTTAATATATATAAAAACCAATTAAATTTTCTTATCCATTGGCTTTGCCTTTAAGTTTATCATTCATCAACATTTGTTGTTGCTATTTCCTTCAACTATATATGAAACTCAACTGTCATGTTAAGCTAACTATTTTTTAATTAATACTAGCATTCTTTCTAGTTTGAGATATTTTCCAATATAATTATTAAAAATTAACTTAAACATTAGGAATTAAATATTAGATTGTTTTTTTATATAAAAAAATGGTAAACCTTATTGTTTGCATATTGTAAGACATGATATATAATTTAGCTTATTTTTTATTAAAATTATATTCCACAATATTGTTAATTGGTCAAAAATTCCAGTTGCAATCAACTCACAAAGTTTTAACATTCAAAGCAAATAGAAAATTATTTAGCCAAAAAAAAATTCAAATATTATAAACTATATAAAAGAAGTGTCAATTACAAATATATATCAAAATTTAGAAATTTCCCAATTGATTTTTTTTTAAAATCAAATCGAGAGTTTCTTTTTATTTTTCTTTTGTCCCTTAAAATTAATCATCTTCAACAACTCAATTCTGCTAGTAACAGCGTCCATCTTCAAATCAACTTCCCTCAGTAGCACCTCATCCATGGACTTGTTCTTCTTCTTATATTCCCAATTGATCGACCTCTTCTTCACATCAATCTTTTTATTTTTTTCCCCATCGCGATCTTCATGATATTTTCGGTACGATTTGATTAGACGGTTCACTTCATTGGGATTTTCCGGCCAAGTCTCCCAGATTCCGTCTGGCTCAGAACAGAGCATGCAAACTTAGATGTCGCATAAAGTGGAGAGCTCTTTTGTCTTCTTTTTGATGCACTCTTTTCTACTGTTGTATGACTTTCTGCGAGCCTTTTCAATGGCCGCTCCACTCTTCTTCTTCTTCTTCTTCTTCTCCTCCTCCTGCATAATTGATATCACCATATTTAAAGAGGCGGAGAGAGAATGACAATAACAGACTGAATTTTAGTTAGGTCAATTACCAACTTAGGAATTAGGAATATATCTATATATAGACTTTAGCAGGGTAAGGATTTAGGAAAGATTTATGAGTTAATTACACACACATATAGAGAGAGAGTCAGAGAGACTTCAGCAGGGTAAGGATTTAGGAAAGATTTATGAGTTAATTACACACACACATAATATATATATATATATATATATATATATATATATATATATATATACTTGGGCGTTACTTTTCATTATAATTATCATTCCATTGTTGTTGTTAAAGATTCGACGATTTAATGAAAATATCACAATGATGTGACTAATTATTTAAAACAAATAATACATTAAAAATAAAGAAAAAAATATACTTGCATGATATGTATAAAAGATGATTTTGAATTTTAGCGACATGATGTAATTCGAGATGGATAATAGGCCAAAAATTGGTGTATTATATAAAACTATATCACAATAATAATCAAACAATTAATAAATCTATGCTACCCTTGGAAACAATATTAATGTTATATTATTAAAAAAATTGAAGCGTTTTGATGGTACATAATAATACATTTATCGAAAACGTAGTGCATTAAGGATAAATTTTTAAAATTATTATTAAAATTAATTAATATATAGTTAAATCTCGTAAAATTATTTTTAAGCCTAGTGAGATTATATTATGTCATCACCTACTTGACACGAATATGTGGCTCATTTGATTACATTAAGTGACATTCCTTAACATATTTTATTACATATTAGGTTTTTAATATAGTACTTATGTAATTAATATACTTTGCGATTGTTGGATAATTCTATATATAAAAAAAAAATTATTCAGTCAAAAAAATTGGACTAAACTATTCAACTCAAAATCGCCTGAATGGCTGATCGGTTTAGCCATTCAGACAATTATTTTTCAAAACAAACGCGTTTAATTATTTGAATCGATCATTATTCAATTTAATTAGATCGACAATAACGGTAGGGTAAAAAACTACCGATTTTTTTGGCCACTAAAAAACAATGTTCAAAACCCGAAGTTTTGATTTGGATGATAAAATTCATGGTGAAAGCCTTTTATGCATGTTTTTTGGACTTAACCCAAACGGGCTGGGCTGGGCCAAAAAAATTTAAATTTATGCGGACTTCAAATATACGTCCGGATTTTAGCGGATGGACCGAATCGGCCCACGGACTTTGAACCCGTTTGTCAAGTCTAAGTGCAATCAAACAGCCGCTTAATGTTTTGTGAGTAAAAAAAAATAAAAATAGATGACCAGTAGCTAGAGCGGTCACAAATCCCGGTCCACTTGCTCATTCAAAAATAACTTATAAGTTAGTTTAACCATCCGGAACAAGGCCTAAGTGGGGCCAACATATACGCAAGTATTGGATTATTATTATTTTCAAAGTTTCTGAGTAGGGCTTTCGTGTTTTATCACCTCTTTGAAACCAAAACTTTGCCTAGGGCTTACAATTTTCTCTCTTGAATTTAGATTTCTAGCTCATAGAGGATATTCTCGGTAGCCATGTACGGATCAAGGGGGTAAGTTGAGAATTACGATTTCTTTTTAGCTATTACTATTCTGCTTCTTGTTTATCGATGTGGAATTTGCTATGTTTCAATGGCGTAAACCCTAATTGATATTGCGATGAATTGCTTTATTTTCTTTTGATTTTTTCTTGTATAATCAATCCTATGTATATCTTTGACAATGTTTTGTATTTCTACAGTAAAAGTAATTCTGTGAATTTGGATATTAAGCGAAACAGAATAATATGGTAGGGGGTATATATATAAGGGTTTCATTCTAATATGCAAGTCACCTTTTTGTGTAAATTTTGAATTCAGTATTTTTTAAGCAATCTTGAACATGTAAACATATATTATAAACAGAGGTGTTTTTGATGCGAGGCAGACGCAATCCAAGGACATTTGATACAAACTTTTATCAAAATTAGGAATGTAATAACTTTAGTTTTAGTTTATTGTTGGTTGAAGGCACTTAGTTTGTAGGGCTGATTTATTAATTTATTTATTGCAATCTTCTTGAAGTGATTATAATCGAAGTTATGAGTCTTGCACTTGGTTACTCTATTTGTTTTTGGCTTGAAAAATGATATATCATGCTCTAGTTTTTGTTTTTGTATTATTTTTCTGTTATTAATTCATAAGTTTCCTGTCAACTGTGTGGGTATATGATTTTTATATTCTTACTTGGGAATTTTATTTAAAATTATGCATGCTGTTTATAAGGGTTGATAAAATATGGAAACATTGTTTGAAAAATAAACTTAGAATGAGAAAGATGGATCGTACGGAAACATGGGTTGGGTTTGGTTTATTAACAACGTTGAGTGGGGGATTTTTTTTCTCTGTTGGGTATATAATTGAAGGGCAATGTTTGGGAGCGGGGGGGTTTCGGACGGGTACGAGATCGGCTCAAAGAGACCAAGAATGATGGAATCAACTCCCTACTTCGCAGTGAGCAGCAGTTCAAGTGGTTTCCAGCCTTACGGCTATGGCAGTGGATTCCAGCTTTCTGGCATTCCTGTGGTTCGTCTGAGGGGAATTCCTTTCGACTGCACTGATATTGACATCTTCAAGTTCTTTGCTGGGCTTGACATTGTGGATGTATTTCTGGTGAATAAGAATGGGCGATTCTCCGGAGAGGCTTTTGTCGTCTTTGCTGGAGCAATGCAGGCTGACCTTGCTCTACAGAGAGATCGACAGAACATTGGGCGGAGATATGTGGAAGTTTTCCGGTGCAAAAAGCAGGAATATTATAATGCTGTGGCATCTGAGGTGAACTATGAAGGAGTCAATGATAATGACTTCCGTGGGAGCCCTCCTCCGGTTCGACCAAAGAGGTTCCAAGACAAGGATCAGATGGAGTACACCGAAGTATTGAAGTTGCGTGGTCTCCCATTTTCTACCAAGAAGTCTAATATTACCCAGTTCTTTAAAGATTATAAGCTGGTAGAGGATAAAATACATATTGCTTGCCGCGCAGATGGGAAGGCTACTGGAGAAGCATATGTAGAGTTTGTCTCAGCTGAGGAAGCTAAGAAAGCCATGGCTAAAGACAAGATGACAATTGGTTCGCGATACGTGGAGCTCTTTCCTTCAACACCTGATGAAGCTAGAAGAGCCTTATCCAGATCAAGGCAGTGATGAAGAGTCTTGTGGGATTCAATCAAGCAGATTTTTGGTAATGAGATTTGTGATCTTCCTTTTCTTGGATATAAACTTCTCTCAATTAGTAGTGTATTTGAAAATTTGTAAACTAGCAACTTGTGCCTTGGCCTTTGGGTTGATCCTGATTACTGTTGAGAAGGCACTATTTTGATCTAGGATTATTTTGAACTCTTTTCATTGTCACTGTTTCAGCCTGATAGTAATGATTTGTGATTACTTTTTAGTGACCTATAATTTGTCTGGTTGGAAGTGTGTTTTACTTTTATGTATGGTCTATAGATCATATACAGAGGGTTGAGATTGGTCCATTGTCAAGTACAGTAATAGCCCCCATAGATAATGCCTCTTTTCTCCCTTGCCAGCTCTCTTAAGCAGCTAATGCACTAATGGTTTCAGCTTATTTCTCAAGCTCATTTAACTGCACTCAAGTCTCCACATTGTGGGTCTTTGTGATGTATATCACTTTATTTTGTTTAGTTTCAAGTCTTTAACTAGATGGAAGGAGTTTCTAGTCATTTCCTAATGAATGAAGATGATATTCTTAATTAGTTGATTATTCTGCGGGAACATAATCTGCATGAAGAACAATGGAGGGGATGCAGATAAAAATAAGGCAAACGTAACAAAGAAAACTTGGTTGGATGAAGATTTACAATGCAACCGACTAGTGAACTACAAACATCAGAAGTAAGTACTAAGAATAAAACAATAAAATTAGAAGAAAAAAAATGTTTTTTTCCTTGTGCTGAAAGAGGCAACTGAACCAAGTGTCTTAAGGTTAATTATGTCTTGGTTTAATGTATTTTTGTGCTTATTGTGGGATTTTCTAAAAAAAGTTTTGAAAGTGAGATGATAATATATATATATATATATATATATATATATATATATATATATATATATATATATCTACTATGATCTGAAAGCATTTGTATAATGTAAGAGAATAATTTTTTTAAAATTTATTTTTAATAACCTTATATAATTCACTGTGACATATACTAAAATGATAAGTACTTTTATATTTTTATAAACAATTCTTTGTAACACATACTAAAATGATAAGTACTAAAATGACATATCTTGTGACATATAATAAATATCTTTAAAATTTATCTTTAATAAACTTATATAAAATGATAAATACTTTTATGTTTTTATACTAATAAATCTTACTAAATGACATATTTTCATTTATACTAATAAATCTTACTAAATGACATATTTCCTCTTTGCTTTATTTTTTATCTCCTTTTTGAAGACAAAAATTTGTATCTTTAGTCACAAGAGGGAGTAATAGACGGTTATTAAAGATGCACAAAATCAGTATCAAAACAATAGTCAGTTAACTTAGAAAAAAAGGTGCACCATGTATAGAACAACTTTTTCTGTTCAAAATAACCACACAAGATGATAAACCTCTCAATCTAGAAATAGTGACTAAAAGAATCAAATTGAAATTTGAAACATGATACTCCCAACAAAATTTTACGCTCGGAAAATCTATATTTCTATCCTAGTACTTGGTGAAGCAATTATGTCGAGTTGGGAACCAAGCTTCTCCTCAAAGAAGCTTCTTAGCTTTCACCCTCAATTTCATCAATCGCTTCTTCTTCTCATGTACTTCCGAGCCCTTTCCTTCCTCCTCTTCTCAAGCTCCTGCGCAGTGAACATCATATCGGTGAGGAATTCGGTTATAAAAAGAGACTTAGTGTACTCAATATCCAAATGACGATGAATAGTTTAAGGCCAAGCAACACAATGGAATCTCTTACAAAGGAAAACCACCACACGATATATCTTAGAAAAAACCACTTCCAGGGATTACGTTGCCAAATGGGGTCTGGACCTTTCCAAGAAAGGTAGAGTGGTGTAAACTAAATTAGTAAATGAATGCATAAGAAATTCAAAAAATAAATAAAATAATCTAATAAAAACATATAAAAAGTATTACTCTTTGTGTTGACTTTTCCTAGACATTAATCTGATCTTAAGTAAATTACATATAACATTTCCTACACCCATTTAGAACAGGTTCTGCACATATATGTTTATAACCATCTAAGCAATCAAATGCTTTCTTTTCTTATTTATTCTTTTCAGTTGAGGTTAGAATCAAGTTTCAATCACACTACACAATTAGAACCAGCAAACGAAAAAATATCATAAAGTACAAAAGATGGATGAGCAACGACACTTTCTCCCATTGATGACTATTGATTACGTTGCATTAAATTCCATAACATTTGAGCTTGTGTCATAGATTACAAGAGATATTCATCACAATTAAATACAAGTACAACATAACCAAATTCTGATAGTTATTAGTAAAGATAAAAGTCGATTGCGTCTCTAAAGCAAGTTAGATTGACAAAGATAAGTATCCTTACATGAAACACATCTTTGAATACCTCCTCCTCGTGAATTATGCCTCATCTTGATGAAAGCCTTTGGTATAAATCATCACCAATGCCCGCCTCAAGCTTTCCCCAAAATAGTAATAAGACTTCTCATTTTCCAATATTCGGGGGAGGGGTGAATTCTCTTACGGCCTTAATCTATTCATCAAGAGATGAGGAAATAGAAGAAAATTATAAAATTCAAAAGCAAAATTCTTTAGTTGCGGTAAATATTTGTGGTACCAAAGAAATGGTATGGATTCTAATGAATTTTGATAATTGCTACAAGTAGGAAGTTAACATAGTGTAGTTGGCTAGTAGGGAAGTTACCATTACAGCTAGCTTGGTATTACCAAACAATGGTGTAAGATTGATCATCATCAATTTATTTACAATCGATTTTTTTTCATAACATGAGCTGGAATCAAGAACAACATGAGCTACTATTAGGGCTACTAATTCAAGAACAACATGAGCTGGAATCAAAGCCGAAGTGAATATAGAAAAAAATAATTATGATACTAAATTGTTGGACGTTAGAGGAAGAGATAAAGAGGGAGAGAAAGAGGAGTTGTTTCAAACGAATAACACAGTGGAAGCATCATAAGGTGTTAGTGAATCAAATAATTGTTGGAAGTTTAAACCCATTAGTCGAAGAATACTATTCCAATGTAGAAGTTACAAGTATGCTACACAACCAATGGTCACCAACATCAGCCAATGGTCACCAACACAGTACTACTCATTTTGAAGTATAATGGCATGCACAAACTCAAAAAGTTCAAGAATAAAAAGCAAAAGGAAAAACATTCGGGAGATATCATGTATGAAAGTGTTGGCTATAACACAAAAAATAACATATCACAAATACTATCATTGATCAAATCAGATGAAAAAATAGAATTTATTGCATTATTATTCAAAAGTAAAACATACAAGAAGCCTAGAAAAAGCCTTTTTGTCATAAGAACATAATAATTAGGTATTTAAATCTCATTTTGATAGTATCATAATAGTTCCATCCAACATCCAAGCCTCAGAACCTTGATTTTTAAAAGATAATTTTTTTTATCAAACCACAACTATATGAAAGATGAGGGGAACAGACATATTACTGGTCATAAAAGAACTAATTTGAGAGCATCAGGGATGACCATCCTCTTAATGTTGTCATATGAAGGTGGGATTCCTTCATAAACCTTTCACTGGGGAATCATCCTGTAAACAATTTATTAAGCCATGTCAAACAGAATCAAAGATTTCAACAGGATTGCCACACGAGGTTTCTACAGTCAAGCGTGCAAAATTTATATTTTCTTTAAAAAAATATTGAAGTGGCCATAAGGTCCCAAGTGTTCGTATATAGATCCAAATAATATGAAAATTAACACAAAAAATAAATGTAGTCTCCGTAAAATGTTACACATCTTTCAATAAATGAGTTTCTCATGGCCAGTACCAAGAGGTATTGCAGGATCTCTTCATCATTCCCTGACCTATCTTTAAAGGCAAAAATCTCCCATCTGAAGGGAAGAATGCTCAAGCACTAAATAATATCCCATTGAATGCACAATTATTATAAGAATAATATACTACATTCTAAATTAGGCATTTAGTATATTTGGAATGAGGAGTTAAGATCATAAGGTGGTTATTTCTAAACTTAATTTGTTAATCTCGAAATATAATATTTTTGCATCTATTTTATACGGAGTATTATATAAAACTCTTCTGCCCATCTATATCAATCTCTCTGCTGTATGTGATGTCTTACAACAACAATAAGGTAAGACTCCCACTAAGAAATACAGTAAGAAGAGTGAATGACAATGCACCACCACCCATACTATTTAAATGAGTCAATGATATGGATGAATATGGACATAATTACTTAGTTCACAAAAAATAGTTGTTGAAGAGTCCACTATCGTAACTTGCCACTAACATATAAATTCAAAACTTGCCACAAAACAACCCTCCGTAACTTGCAAACACACATATTGAAACCAATTTATATGCAAACACACATCAATTCAAACCAATTTTTTTCCAAACTAATATAGAACTATAATAAATTAAAATATTAAATACACAAAACAACCCTCCATAATCATTTAAATAAGAATATATGATGACAGAGTATATAAACTTTGATTAAAGTATTAGAACATTAGTTCAGATGAGAAAAAAAGAAATAGATGAATCAAAACAATTTTAAAAAAAAAGTTGAATGAATGAGTGACCTGGTACACTCAAATTCCATCAAACTCTTAACTTTAATCTAAGTAAACTAAAATACTTAAACAATTATATAAACAGGAAACCCAAAAAAAATTCACAATAATTAGCATACATATATATACAGGGAGGAGATGATAACTAGAAAAAGTTGCAACTCTGAGACATTCCAAACACAAGAGCAGTAGAACACAAAAATAACATAGTACTTCTTTCCAAAATAACTTATGCAACTATATTCAGTAGAAGACACTGCATTTTCCCCAAGTCTAATAACAACATATTTTGGGATTGTGACGCCCCCAAAATAGGTCCATTCCATCCAACCCATTCTGAGTCGCCAAATACATGGTACAGAAATAACTACAACTTTATTAATACATTTGTCGTGCAAAATACGACAACATATATACTGTGAGTTTAAATACAATTATTGTCTTCTAGACAATATACATACCCAAATAAATCCCCATCATAATTATTGATACATTATTTCACAAAAATGGTGAGGACTACTAAACAACTCTCTCTAGAACCTTCATTCCATACCCCGACTAGTACTCGCTACATTTTCGCCTCCTGAGAAGAAAAATGGAACAACAAGGAAAAGGGTAAGCTCAACTAGCCTAGTAAAGAATATTATGACTAAGATAATATACAACAAATTATCGTTAGTCTCCAATAGAGAAAAATCTAATAGAATACAATAGACAACAAGTTTTAAATCAACAACTACAGCGGAAACAACAATTCATTAGAAGAGTTAAGTAGAGAATGCAAACTACTATCTTCTATTTATGAATTTAAAAGTTCATCGTCGATATTTTATCCTGTAACATCAATCAATATATATACGAATCAAATATTCATCTTTGCACTACTGAGCCAAAGATATTCATCATTAGGTCATGTTAAATACTAAACACTGTTCATCTTTTACTACGGCCAAAGATATTCATCAAGAAATCATTCATCTTTGCACTACAAAGCCAAAGATATTCAAGAATATCATCATTTAGGATCGAGGATGATGAAAAATATTTCAAAGAAAAGCGAATCCAATTGAAACAAAAGAACAAATATTAAGGATTCGTATTTTAAACAATCCAAGTTCAAAAATACTTCATAAGTAATCGAGTGGAGTAAAATTCAAGAATGATCAAAACATGGATACAATCAAAGCTAGTATCCATAATAGATATTTTGGACAAAAAGAAGAAATTTCATTTTTAAGATTGAATAGTCAGATTCGTGAATAGTCCAAGTACACGTAAATAAGTAACTCAGACACCAAAAGATAGAAATTTCACAAAAAAAACATCTTTACGCTTCATGAATAGTACTCGTGAATAGTAACTTTCGTGAATAAGAACTCATGAATAAGTAACCCATACATGAAAAAGTTCCAAATTTGATAAAAAGTTCCAACCAATATTTCAAAGATAATGATATTGAAGAAATAATATCATTTGAGAAGAAAATAACATCACTTACCTCGAAGGCGATCTTAGTTAAAACACAGGATATAAAGGCTATGATTTGAACTTGCACCGTATATAGCAATACTCAAAGTATACTCAAAATACTCACAAGAATACGCCGATAATATAGAGAGAAAACTTTAGTTTCTTGTATGATTTTCAATTCTAACCCAAGACACCTATTTATAGGAAAACGCTTAGAACAACACCAAAGCAGAAAATTTAATATAATAATATATTTATAAAAATTTGTCTACGCCAACCTTTGAGAATCTGAAATCATTAACCTAACACATGTAAAATGAGGCTCATACATCTAAAAAAACGTTTTGTTAATTAAAACAATTAAAACTTCCAAAAATTAATTATTTCTGAGCTTCGGAACTTCAATAATTCATAATAAATAGCCCTTTTATCAGAAAATTCGAATCCCACGACTTTTTATAGGAAATTCAATTCTCTAAAACTTTGCAGAAGAAAGTTTTTCCAAATTCCAAACAGAAATTGACCGAAATCCACAAACGGGCGATTTTACAGGCTATAATAAAATTTTAGTCAAGAAATGGGGTCCACCGACACACAAAATATGTGTTAATCATTTAATGCCACAAAAATACTTTTCCTCCTCATATACTCACATATCGCACATTCATTATAAAAATATCACCATTAATATATTACTAAAATAATATATTTAAATGAATTATTATATCAAAAAAGATAAAATATTAATTTTCAACAATTGTCACATTAAAATTTTCTCCATCTATATCCACATAAAATTAATATTTTCCTCATCATATAAATCAATAATTAATTATTCACAAATAATATTACTGAATCACGATCTTTGCAACTGTGTAGTTCTCAGGAAAGAGGGGCTTTCAATAAGGATCTCTCACTATCAAGCCGCAATTAGGTGACCAAACATCTCCTTAGACATGAACTTTCTAGACATTGCCAATAATGTTATCCAATAATATTATTCAGATAATATGAATTATTGCTCTCGATAATGGAAAATACTCGTGTAATGATAATTTATTGAAACAACGGTAATATAAAATATCATCGCAAAGAATTATTGAATCAATAAAATAAATCTTTGATCGAATAAGAATTATCAGTAACAATTATTGAGTAGTGCCTTCTTCACGTAAGAATCAATAATTGGTGCAATACCGGTGTCTTCTTGTTCAACAACGCCAGATTAGTGTGTTTTAACCCAACGGTATTCCAACAAAGATAATTCTGTAATAACTACGTCGTTATTTAAACAACTTATACTTGTCGTTTTCTTCATCCAATCGCTTTCCGTTATGAGGCCCACAAAAGATCTGGCTAGGTCATTATATGAATATTCCCCAAGCATTATGAATATTCCACGACCAAACGAATATTCCCCGACAATAATGAATATTTTATAACCACTTGCTTATTCGAAATATATGCGTATTTTACCCATAACTATCCACATTAATCAAATCAACCCTTACTATTTTAAAATAATAAATAGAGGAAAATAAATTTCATTTATTAATAATTTGGGGTCTTACAGGGATGCCAAAAAAAAATCACCAAAAGCAATGAAGGAGATTTAAAAAAGGGGGTTTGAAATCACCAAAAATTCACAATAATTACCAATATATGAAAGGGGTTTAATATTTCGAAATCACCAAAAAATTACAGTAATCAAACAAAAAAGGGGTTTGAAAAAGAAATACCAACAAAGCAATAATGAACAATCGATTTATAAAGATTAATAAGAACAAATCAAGTAATAACAAACAATAGATGAAGAAGGAGAGAAGATTTAGTGCAAAAGAAGAAGAAGCAAGAACGAAGGACGTCAAGCGAAAGAATCAAGATAAGGTCAGATTAAGAATGGAAATTTGGTGGGTGGGTATCAAAATCTCGTCCGTAGGAAGTCGATCAACACGACCTAAGGTGCCGAGGAAGAGGAGAGCGAAGAGGAGAAGGTCTTAGATCTTCGACTTCTTCTTCTGCTTCCGCATTTTTCAAGTGAACCCAATTAGGGCTGGGTATGAGAGATAAGAGATTAGGGGAGTTGAGAGGGATCGTGTTATTGGGTGGGGGGGATCGAGTTGGCTGGGTATGAGAGATAAGAGAGATAAAAGTTTAAGAGAGATAGAGCTCTCTGTGAGTGTAAGAACAGAGAGAGAGAGATAGAAGTTTTGAAATTTGAATAAGGAAGCTCAGATGACGTGAAGCTTAAATTTGAATAAGAGTATCTCCAGCAGATGGACTATCTGCTGGACTATATTTAGTCCATCAGACATCAGCAAATGTCCTTTAGTCTTCACTCCTTCCAACAGATGGACTATCCTATGGACTATCTCGTGGACTATAATATAAAAAGATTAAAATAATCAATGAATTCAAAAAAACTCCAACGGACATAATCCAACGACCATATTCTAACGGTCATATTCCAACGGCCATATTATAACGGCTATATTTTAATAAACAAATAGCATCTATAAATATAAGTCACATCTAGTCTCTCATATTCACTCATCTTAACTTCATTCTTCCAGTCAAATAAGTTATTTTAAATATGTCTCGTCAATTCGAACCATCTATAAATATGTTGCACGTGGATGAAGAAGAAGATAAAGAAGCATATGGACAATTTTTAGGCATGGTGGCTATTGAAGAAGAACAACAAAATGTCAATAGGCATACATCACGTCATCGTGGTTATTTTAGAAGCGGTGGCTTCATACGATCTTTGGATATGGCATGCATTTTTTGGATTACCAGGCTCTCATAATGATATTAACGTTTTGGAGAGATCATCTATCTTCTCTGATCTTACTGAAGGTCGTGCTCCACCAGTGAACTACTCAATTAATGGAAATGAGTACACAATGGGATATTACCTTGCTGATGGTATATATCCCCCATGGGCAACATTTGTTAAAACCATTTCGCACCTCAAGGAAATAAAAGAAAACTATTTGCTAAGACTCAAGAGGCACTTAGAAAGGATGTTGAGCGACTATTTGGGGTACTGCAAGCACGTTTTGTGATAGTTTATGGTCCTGCACGATTTTGGGATCAAACAACACTAAAAGAAATTATGACTGCATGCATAATATTACATAATATGATCATTGAAGATGAACGAGATGAAAATCAAGAACCAACAACCTACGATACACATGACGAGATTCCAACTGTAGAAGTGTCTCATGAGCGTACCCCACAATTACTTGAATTTATTGAAGCAAATCATCGCATAAGGGATAAACAAGTTCATTCTAAACTGCAAGAAGATATTATTCAACACTTGTGGACACTATATGGCGGAGCATAATCCATTACATTCTACTACAATAATAAGCAAATTACGATTCTCTAATAATAAGCAAGTCAACTACTAGATGTAACTCTTTTCATGATTTCTTTCTTGCGTTGTTTGTAATATTCAGCTACTTCAGGCTCCATGTTAGCAGTGTCAATCATCATGATCCTTTCATCCTCTTGTGCTTTCAGTATATTCAACTTCTCTTGCTTTTGAAAATATATCCTGTCCATGTTCTCTTGTCTCTTTTATTGGTTCAATTTCATCTGATGCTCGAACTTCTTAAACCTCAACTCCATAGGTGTACTAGTATCACCGATTCCTTTGCCCTTTTTAAATAATGCTTTCGAAGCCTTTCTTCCCATTGGCCTCTCTAATCTTGCAGAGATTATATCTTCAATACCATCGTCTTCACCCAAACTGACTTCTTCTGCAGTTGATGGAGAAGATGTTGCTGAACTTGACTTTCTATTACTTATCTGTTTTTTCCTACTATTATCTGTTCTCCATTTCGGTGCATCCTTTAATATTCTCCAACAATGCATAAATCCAAATGGTTGATTTTGCATACTTTTGAGCATCTCTAATGCTTGACATATCTATTGAAAAATTATTTATAAAGTATTAAATATAAAATATAAGAATAAAACTTAATGAAATTTTACATAATAAAAATTGAAATACCTTATCTTGTTCGCCTACACCGCTTTGTTGCATTCTTTCGATTGAAGCATAATATCCACAAAATTTGTTCACCGCGAGTTGAATTGTTGACCAACGTTTCACCAAAGCAGTATAATTGCGTTCAGAATCAAAATTCTTGTATTCGTGAACTCTTTCCCAATATCTTCCATGTTTCTGATCGTTTCCTTGAATTGGATCCATGCTTACATTAAGCCATGCGGAAACAAGAAGGGTATCTTCATCAATAGTGTAATTTTTCTTTCACCCTGTTCTTTTATTGGACTCATTTTCAGGAGTCTGAATTGGTACATCAGTTTGAATTGAAAATTCATCCAACAAATTTGGATCATCAAGTGAGAAACCTTCAGATAATAATGAAGAATAATACATCGGAGGACTATGATTTTCCATCTAAAAAAAATTAAAGAGATATTATCAATAAAAACTAAAATTAAATATAATAAAAATACAATAATTAACAAAATACTTACAATTGCTAAATGTTGAACTAATTGATTGAGAAATTGTAAAATGTGTTGAATAATGGTACATATTTATAGACTTTCATTTTCTATCCGTTGATTTCATTTTATTACCGTTCTGAACTTCTCAGATCTATCCGTTGGCATACTCTTCGTCTCCTTCATCTGTCTCATTCTCCTTTATCTTCAACCTCCATTTTTCAACCTCCCTTCTTCTCCTATCCGTTGAGCCTTCTATTTAAATATAATATAAATTATAGTCCATCAGATTTGGTTCGCAGATTTAATCGGTTTGGCTTGCCGGAAAAAGGGGCGGACTAAATTTACTCCATCTCTTTGGAGAGCGATTCAAGTCTAGACTAAATATAGTCTCATAAATCGAGCAGACTCATCACTTTGGAGTCGCTTCTAAAACAGAGAGAGACAAATTGATGATGTGAAGTTTTTTTTAGTGATTTTTGAATAAGGCGTGTTTTTCTAGTGATTTTTGCAGAGGTATAAGGCGTGTTTTTTAGCAATTTTTGAATTGTGCGTATTTTTAAAATCAAAGCCATTAGAGTAATTAGATTAAATCTGACCCATTGGATGATGAAACTTTAATCTAGGCCGTTGTTTGTTGAAGCCGCTCTGTTTTATTATATAGACTAGCTATAACCCGTGCCTGAAGGCACGACGTAACGAAAAATATCAAGCTAGTCGGTAGAGTTTTCTTTAAAAATTAATTCCACCACAACAATTAATACATATTCAATCATCAATACATATTCAACTACCAAAATATCGAGCTAGTCGGTACTAATTTCAAGAAATTTTGGTAAAATTTCCTTTAAAAATAGATATTCAAAAAATTCTAAATGTAAAACCCCAACTTTTTGAATAAAGATGAATTTTCTATAAATATTATTTTTGAATATTATGGAGTGAAATTGATATAATGTTATAGTTGTGGATAATATTTATAAATTTTGCAAAATCACGCAAGTTGTTATATAATATTCGATTGGTGGGGAATATTCGTTTTAATGAGAAAATATTAAATACAATGATACAATCATTGGTGGACCCCATAATGGAATTATCATCGGATTGAGAAAACGACAAAAATACTTTATGAAAATAACGGCGGAAGTTTTACTGAATTAAGCGTTGAAACACCGATTGTTAAAGAAACTGATGTCTGGCGTGGTTAAGTAGTAGCACACGGTATTAATTATTAATGCTTACGTGAGTAGTCACTCAGTTTTGTTTAATTATTGCCACAATATTTGTTGTAAATTTTGACGTATTTTACCCTTATTTACTCATTTTTTCAAAATAGTGTTATAAGTATAATATATATATATATATACGCACTTTTGACTTTCTAAGGCGTAAGGCGGTATGTAGGCTGGGTAGGGGGGTGGAGTGTTTGGTTGATTAATGTTGGTTGTTTTATATATGAATTAATTTGGTGGAATCAAGTTGGTGGTATTATTATGATTGTTATTATATATATATATATATATATGTGTGTGTGTGTGTGTTTCTTGCAGGATGTCATGGGTATAATGGGGGTGGGAGAATTATTGGGCAGGTAAGGATTTTACTAAGTATAATATATATACATATAGGCATGTGCCGATTTTATATATATATATTATATAAATCGTTAATTTGTTAATTTGTATGAATTGTCGTATAAGGCAAGTTGTTAAATATATATATTTATATATATATTATAAGTTTTGTTTTATTAGATTATAAATAGAATATATTATATTTTATTTAAAAGATTTTGCTTTAATTATGGACCGTCGATTAAAGTAAATCAACTGGACCGATTCATGGATTAATTCTTATGCATTCCATTTTTCTATAAATAGAAGCTCATTCCTTCATTATTTTCTTACTTAATTCAATGAACCTCTAGAGAGAAATTATAAGAGAAGTTATGTAAAAGTATCCCGCTTCTTCCCTACTCTTATATTCGGTTTTATTTTACGGTAAAGGGTGTTATTCTTTTTATTCATGAAGAGAACTATTGTTATTCCATTGCTTATTATTACATTGGAATAACTCATATCACATGATTTACCTATACTTGGTGACATTCTTCTATTATTCCGCCTTTACTATTATTACATTTGGAATATCCTCGTCATGCATTTTATGGGGACCGATTCCGCTCTTTTTATTATTACGTTGGAATATCACATTCATGCGTTTTTACTTGGGACTGGTTCCGCTCTTTATTATTATTACATTTGGAATATCACATGCATGCTTTTCTTTGGGACTGATTAAAATCTTATTAGTATTACATTGGAATAACTTTATCTGTCTAAATACCGCATGCATGGTGATTTGTTGTTATTCCATTCTTTATTATTCTACATTGGAACATCCCGCTTGTGCGTAATTTACTTTGACTGGTTCCGATTCTTTAGTATTCTATTGGAATAACTCACGTTTAATGCCAAGTAATCGCATGCATGGTGATTTCTTTTGTTATTCCATTCTTTATTATATTAGGTTGGTTAAAGTTTTGACTTCTATACTCCATGAAATTAGTAGAATATCCTTGATATTTGCGCTTCATCCAAAGATCTTTTCATGGAAATATTTTTACGATCATTCTTGAATTTTACTCACAAAGCGAGATCATGTTGACAATTTGGACATTAGTAGTTCTTGGATAAATTAATTCTTGAACTTATTTTATTGAATTCTTATATCATTGTCATCATCCTCATGTTTATATTATGTTGAAAGTCATCTCGCAGCTTCTGTAGTGCATAGATGGACTTGGTATGATTATGACTGTGGATTATTGATTGTAATCACGAGTAGTAATGTTACAAATGATGTGGTAAAAATCCTCATTGGCCCGTAGTGCATTGATGGGATGAGTTGTTGGCATAATCATGACCATTAATGAATACACAAATATTCTTGGCTCGTAGTGTATGGATAATTGTGGTCGTGATATCTTAAAGAATATCCTGGTAGTAAAGTGCGGGGTGATTCGATGATGTGGAATATTTATTAAATTTCGAGTCTCGGCGATAACAATGATGAAAAATCTTTTAACCATAAAAGATAGTAGATTTTATTTTCTACTTGACTCTTTTAATGGATTGTGTAAGACCCCAACTTATTATTAATGAAATTTAATTTTCTCTATTTATTATTTTGAAATAGTAAGGTTGATTTGATTAATGTGGATAGTTATGGGTAAAATACGCAAATATTTCAAAATAAGCAAGTGGTTATAAAATATTCATTGTTGTTTGGGAATATTCATTTGGTCGTGGAATATTCTCATTTTGTCGGGGAATATTAAATGCGATGTATAGCGATCTTTTGTGGGGCCCATAACGGAAAGCGATTGGATGAAGAAAGCGACAAATATAAGTTGTTTAAAAATAACTTGGCGTAGTTATTCACAGAATTATCTTTGTTAAAATACTAAATTGGTTAAAACACAAGAAGACACCAGTATTGCATTCAATTATGATTCTTACGTAAGAAGGCTTTACTCAATAATGGTTATGTGAATTATTCTTATTCGAAGATTTTATTGATTTAATAATTGTTGCGTTGATATTTTATATTATTTGTTGTTTCAATAATTGTCATTACACAAGATTTTTCATTATCGAAGCAATAATTCATATTATCTGAATAATATTATTAGATAACATTATTGGCAAGTTCTAGAATGTTAAAATCTAAGGAGAGGTTTGGTCACCTAATTGCGCTTGAGAAGGAAAAATTCTTATTGGAAAGCCCCTCTTTCCTGAGGCTGCTGGTCATCAATATTGTGATTCTCGTAATATTATTTGTGAATAATTAATTATTGATTCATATGATGAGGAAAATATTGATTTTATGTGGATATAGATGGAGAAAATTTTTAATGTGACAATTGTTGAAAATTGAAATTTATCTTTTACGATAAAATAATTCATTTAAATATATTATTATATTTTAATAATATAATAATGGTGATATTTTTACAACGAATGTGGGATATATGAGTATACGAGGAGGAAGAGTATTTTTTGTTGTAATAAATGTTTAAAACATGTTAAACATGTCGGTGGACCCCATTTATTGGTCGACATTTGATTATATTTGTAAAATCGCCTCGTTTATAGATTTTTGATCAATTTCTATTTGGAATCATGAGATTCAATTTTCCGATAAAAAAGGGCTATTTATTATGAATTATTGAAGTTCAAGAAGCTCAAAATAATTAATTTTGGAAGTTTAAAATATTTTAAATATGAAAAAACGTTTTTTGTCATTATTGTGGGTCTTGCGTGTGTTGGAATTTTTCGAATTGAGATCCTTAAAAGTGGGCGTAGAAATTATAATATATATTAATATTTTATTATATTTTCGCTTTTGGTGTTCTAAGCATTTTCCTATAAATAGGGTGCTTAGGTTAGAATTGAAAATCACACTTAAAGCTGAAGTTTTTCTCTCTATATTATCGGCGTATTCTTATGAGTATTTTGAGTATATTTTGAGTATTGCTATCTGATTGCAAGTTTAAGTCATAGCTTTATATCGGTGTTTCAACTAGAAAATCTTGTCTTTGTGAGGTAAAGGATATTTTTTTTCGTAATGATATTATTTCTTCAATATCATTATCTTTGAAATATTGATCTGAAGTTTTTATCAAATTTGGAACTTTTGGTGTCTGATTATCGTTCACGTATCTGGCCTTTATTCACGATATCGACACTATTATTCACGAATCGGCACTATTCATCGAAAAATGAAAAATTTTCTTTTCGTCCCAAAATATCTATGTGGATACTAGCTTTGATTGTATCTATGTTTTGATCATTCTTGAATTTTACACCACTATGATTATTTTTGAGGTATTTTTGGACATGGATAAAACAAAGTACGAATCCTTAATCCTTAATCTTTGTCATTTTGTTTCACTTGATTCGTTTCTTTAAAAATATGTTTCATCATCCTCAGTCTTAAATGATGATATTATTGAATATCTTTGGCTTGTAGTGCAAAGATGAATGATTTCTGATGAATATCTTTGGCCGTGGTGCAAAGATGAACAGTGTTTAGATGAACATGATTAATGATGAATATCTTTGGCCTGTAGTGCAGTAAAAGATGAATATTTGATTCAGATGTATATTGATTGATGTTCTGGGGATAAAAGATAGAGCGATGAACTTTAAATTCATACATAGAAGATAATTGTTTGCATTCTCTACTTAACTCTTCTAATGAATTATTATTTCATGCGAATATTGATTTAAAACTTGTTGTCTATTGTATTCTATTAGATTTTTCCGTTGAAGACTAACGATAATTTGTTGTATATTATCTTAGTCATAATATTCTTCTTTTATCGGGCTAGTTGAGCTCACCCTTTTCCTTGTTTCATTTTTCTTCTCGGGAGGCGAGAATGTAGCGAAGTACTTAGTGGGGTATGGAATGAAGGTTCTAGAGAGAGTTGTTTAGTAGTCCTCACCATTTTGTAAAATAATGTATCAATAATTATGATGGGGATTTATTTGTGTGTGGATATTATACAGATGGCAATATCGTATTTAAATTCACAGTTTATATGTTGTAATAATAAAGTTGTAGTTGTTTCTATACCATGTATTGATAACTCAGAATGGGTGATGTATACCTATTTTGGGGGCGCCGCGGTTGGTATCGAGCTTAGGGATATGATCTCTGGCGGAGATCGGGGAATAGAACTAGGAGGGAGAGAGGAGTAAATCCTTGCTTAGTGTGTCCTACTAAGCTTATTTGTTAGTTGGTCGATATATAGGATATTATGTGATATATTGATTTCCTTAATTAACCCTTGTTTTATAGCGGTGATTTGAGAATGTCGAATCGAGAATATTAATAAGGAAATGAGATCGTGGAGACGCTGTACTCACCAACGAGGAGAACGTAACAGTGGCAATGTTCCTCTGTGAACAACACCGGCGAGATGATGAGCGAGGGGATGTTTAGAAGCTTTTTGCAGTTCATGTACGAAAATCGCATTTGAGGAGACTCGTGTTCAAAATCTGAGGAGAAATGATAGCAATTCACGGGTTATCAACAAGCGATTCAAAGAGTTGGGACCACGAATTTAAGGGAAAGCCAGATCCGATCATGGCGGAAACATGGGTCAAGCAAATTACCAAGATATTCGATGTCTTGGGATGCACGGAGGAACATAAGGTTCCATTTTCTACTTTTATGTTCCGTGTGGCGAAGCAGACCTCTTTGGTGGGAGTCGTGAAGCGTACTCCATCCAATACCGCACTCGGCATGTCTCGGGGAGACATTTGAGAACTATTTAATGACAAATACTTTCCTAAAAGTGTTTCGTATATGAAGGAAGTGGAGTTTATTAGACTGGAGCAGAATAACATGATGGTATCTCAGTATGAGGCAAAGTTTGCAGAGTTATCCAGGTTTGCACCTCATTTGGTGGAGAATGAGGAACGTATGACGCGGATGTTTCGAGAGGTTTGAAACCCAAGATACGACAATATCTCATTTCTCATAAATTTTCTCTCTATTCAGGATGTTTAAAGCAGGGCTCAATTATTAGAGCGAGATAACGAGTACGGTCAACCGAGGGACCCAACCGAGGATAATACCTAGGAGATAGCGATCAACAAAACAACGATAACCCGACGGAGAAAGAAAAAAGACGGACAAAATGGTAACCACTCTGGTGGTATTCATGGCCATGAAAAATAGAAAAGCGAGTCGGGAGGAGATTTTAAAAGAGGAGATTTAACAACGACCATGTGAAGACAGCGGGCATGCAAGAAAGAATGGTTCTAAGGAGGAGAAACGACCACCGGTTATATGCTATAAATCTGGGAAAGAGGGACATATCACCAAAGCGCCCCCACGATTCAAGGTATGCTATAATTGTGGAAAGGAAGGACATATCACTCGAGATGTATGCAGAGCGAAACCTAGTTCAATGAGGGACGGTGACTCAAAAAGATCCCGAGAAAAGTCAAAGTCAGCGGTTCTCGGAAGAGCGTTTGTTGTGATTGGTCAAAATGCGAGGAACCCAAACGAGGTGATCACGGGTAAGCTATTTATAAATTCTTGCGAAGTTTATACCTTACTTGATAAAGATTACCCATTCATTTATCTCTCCGCTTGTGCTCAACGTTTAAACTTGACTCAGGAGAAATTAGACTTTGACCTATCTCGTGGAAACTCGTTAGAGAAACTTTCATCACATCCATTTGTTTATAAATCTTGTTTGATTCAAGTTGGCGCCATCACCTTACCCCTGTTGACCTTATCTCTTTAAAGATACTTGCTTTTGATGTGATTTTAGGGATTGATTGGTTAACTACTCATCATGCCAAAATTAATTGTTTTTCGTAAGGTTGTTAGTTTTCATATTCCTAACCAACTTTGTTATATTTAATTCAAGCAACTAAACCATTAAAATCAATCACCGTCATATCTATTCATAAAGCTATTCGTTTATTGAAAAACGGATGTCAAGCTTTCTTAGCCCATGTTAGGGATTTGAATAAAGACACGTAAAATTTGAATAATATTCCTGTTGTTATTGACTTTCCTGACGTATTTCCTGAAGAACTTCCCGGTCTACCCCCAGAACATGAAGTTGAATTCTTTATTGATCTTGAACCTGGTACAAACCCCATTTCTAAAACCCCATATCGAATGGCTCCTATTAAACTTCAGGAGTTAAAGGTCCAACTATAGGAATTATTGAACATCGGTTTCATTCGGCCTAGTACATCTCCTTGGGGTGCTCCTGTTTTATTCGTAAAGAAGAAAGACAGGAGTATGCGACTTTGTATTGACTATCGAAAATTGAACCATGTCACCATCAAGAATAGGTATCCTCTACCTCGTATTGATGACTTGTTTGACCGATTCTGAGGGCACATTTTTTTATAAGATCGATCTTCGTTTTGGATATCATCGGTGAAGATTAGGAATCGAGGATATTCCAAAGATCCGCCTTTAGAACTTCGATGCGGGCATTATGAATTCTTAGTCATGTCTTTCGGATTGACTAATGCTCTATGGCTTTCATGGATATGATGAACCGAGTATTCAAGGAATATTTGGATCGATTTGTTTTTGTCTTTATTGATGACATCCTCATATATTCCAAAAGTCATGAAGATCATGAGTACCATTTGAAATTTGGTACTCAAAGGCTTCGTGAAAACAAACTATATGCCAAATTAAAGAAATGCGAGTTACGGCGAGAAGTAGCATTTCTTGGGCACGTGGTCGTGTCAAAATATGGAGTATCCGTGGACGACGAAGATTGAAGCAATACAAAGTTGGGAGCAACCAAGTCGGTGGCCGAGAAATCACGATTAACTCGGGCTTAAATTGGTTATTATCGGAGATTCGTGGAAGGATTTTCTCGAATCGCTACTCCATTAACTCAAATTGACTCGGAAGATATAAAATTCGTATGGAACGAAGAAACGCGAGAAGAGTTTCCAAGAGCTCAAGAGGAGACTCATTTCGGCACTGTTTCTAACAATACCATCTGGTTCGGATGGATTTGTTATCTCTGATGATGCTTGAGCAAAGGGTGAGGATGTGTTCTCATGCAATGTGGGAAAGTCATAGCCTATGCCTCGCGAAAACTTAAAG
This sequence comes from Panax quinquefolius, assembly GCA_020205615.1. NCBI lineage: Eukaryota > Viridiplantae > Streptophyta > Magnoliopsida > Apiales > Araliaceae > Panax > Panax quinquefolius. The sequence goes on along the minus strand of CM035169.1, from coordinate 27,261,505 downwards.
AATATGAGAGAATTATCCTACTCATGATCTAGAGTTAGCGGTGATCGTTTTTACCTAAAGATATGGAGGCACTATCTATATGGGGAGAAAGTGGAGATATATTGAGACCATAAAAGCCTTAAATATTTCTTCACTCAAAAAGAACTCAACACGCGCAATGTGACGTTGGCTCGAGCTATTGAAAGATTACGACCACACTATTCAATACCATTTTGGAAAAATAAGCGTGGTAGGTGACGCGTTGAGTAGAAGATCATATCACGAGGAATGAGTGCGATGATGTCAAGTATCGCATAGAACCAACTTTAATAGAAAAAGTTAAGTTTGCTCAACCCGCGGGCAGGATGATGCGTATGAAGAAGAAAGTACAAGAAGGAGCTATTTAAGGCGAGAATTGATGAAGAAGGAATACTTGAGTCCACTCTAGACTTTGTGTTCTAACGACTCGATTTGAAGTACAAGATTATGATGGAGGCACACAATACACCATTTGCAATCCATCCACGGAAGTACTAAAATGTATCGTGATCTTTGACATACATTTGGTGGAACAATATGAAGAGAGAGATTGCAAAGTTTATCTCAATGTGTTTAACTTGTCGGCGTGTAAAGGCGGAGCATCTAGTACCTAAGGGTCCGTTGCAACCACTTGAGATTCCAAAATGGAAGTGGGAACACATTACCATGGATTTCACATTCTGGGTCTTCCCTACGGTTTCTCAAGGCATCAATGCTATTTGGGTTATTGTTGATAGATTAACCAAGTCTGCTAATTTCTTTTGCCGATACGGAGACTTATTCCTTGAACGTCTTGCTAGTATATCGTGAATGAGATTGTGAGGTTGCATGGCATGCCTGTATCCATAGTTTTGGATCGTGACCCAAGATTCACTTCAAGATTTTGGGTTAGCTTGCAAAAAAGCTATGGGCACGGATTTCTGATTGATTCGGCATACCATCCTCAAAGCAGACGGACAATCGGAGAGGACTATTCAAACTCTTGAAGATCTATTAAGACTCTGTGTCCAAGACTTCAAGAAGGCGGTTAGGATAAGTATTTACCATTGGTGGAATTCTCCTACAACAACAGTTATCAGGCAAGTATAGGTGTGGCTCCATTTGAAGAATTATATGGACGAAAATATCGCTCTCCAGTATGTTGGGACGAGGTGGGTGAAACAACATTGTTGGGACCCGAGTTGGTACGTATGACTACGGAAAAGATCCAAATGATTCGACAAGCGTATAAAAGCAAGCACAAGATCGACAAAAGAGTTATGCGGATCTTCATCGAAAGGACGTAGAATTTAGTATAGGGGATCATGTATTGTTGCGAGTTGTTCCGTGGAAAGGAGTTACAAGATTTGGGAAGAGAGAAAGCTCAATCCACGATTTATTGGTCCATTTCAAATTCTTGACCGAGTAGGAAATGTAGCCTATAGACTTGCGTTACCTCAAAGTATGTCTCGTGTTCATAATGTGTTTCACATATCGTACTTCGTAAATATGTGAAAGACCCGAATCACGTTATAGAGTTAGAAACCGGACGAGATAGTAGAAGACTTAACGTATGAGGAGGTACTGTCAAGATCTTGGATAGGAAGGAGCATGTCCCTACGCCAAGAAAGGTCATACCACAAGTTAAAGTTTTGTGGAGGAATCATGCTTTATAGAGGAAATGACACGGGAATTGAAAGCGGAAATGAAAGCGAGGTATCCTCACCTTTTCGAATCACTGTCGCACGTCGATCGATTTCGAGGACGAAATTTCATAAGGAGGGAGGTTGTAAGACCCCAACTTATTATTAATGAAATTTAATTTTCTCTATTTATTATTTTGAAATAGTAAGGGTTGATTTGATTAATGTGGATAGTTATGGGTAAAATATAAATATTTCAAAATAAGCAAGTGGTTATAAAATATTCATTGTTGCGGGGAATATTCGTTTGGTCGTGGAATATTAAATCTTTGTCGGAGAATATTCGTATATTGGTTGCAATGACCATGTGGGGCCCCATAACTGAAAGCGATTGGATGAAGAAAAGCGACAAATATAAGTTGGTTAAAAATAACGGTGTAGTTATTACTGATTAATCTTTGTTAAAATACTAAATTGGTTAAAACACACGAAGATACGGCATTATTGCACCAATTATTGATTCTTACGTGAAAAGGCCACTACTCAATAATGGTTACGAATTATTCTTTATTCAATATTTTATTGAGTTAATAATTGTTGCGTTGATATTTTATATTGTTGTTGTTCAATAATTGTCATTACACAATATTTTTCATTATCGAAGCAATAATTCATATTATCTGAATAATATTATTAGATAACATTATTGGCAATGTCTAGAAAGTTACATCTAAGGAGAGGTTTGGTCACCTAATGCTGGCATGAGAAGGAGAAATTCTTATTGGAAGCCCCCTCTTCCTGAGGCGCACGGTTGTCGATATTGTGAGTCTGTAATATTATTTGTGAATAATTAATTATTGATTCATATGATGAGGAAAATATTAATTTTATATGGATATAGATGGAGAAAATTTTAATATGACAATTGTTGAAAATTGAAATTTTATCTTTTTTTGATAAAATAATTCATTTAAATATATTATTATATTTTAATAATATAATAATGGTGATATTTTTACAACGAATGTGGGATATATGAGTATATCTGAGGAGGAAGAGTATTTTTGTTGCAATAAATGTTTAAAACATGTTAAACATGTCGGTGGACCCCATTTATTGTTGAAATTTGATTATAGCACGTAAAATCGCTTGGTTTGTGGATTTTGGTCAATTTCTATTCGAATTTGGAAAAACTTTCTTCTGCAAAGTTTTAGAGAATTGAATTTCCTATAAAAATTCGTGAGATTCGAATTTTCTGACAAAAGGGCTATTTATTATGAATTATTGAATTTCTGAAGCTCCGAAATAATTAATTTTTGGAAGTTTAAAATATTTTAAATATGAAAAACGTTTTTTGTCATTATTGTGGGTCTTGCATGTTTTGGAATTTGCTAAATTCAGATCCTTAAAAGTGGACGTAGAAATTATAATATATATATTAATATTTTATTAAATTTTCTGCTTTGGTGTTCTAAGCATTTTTCTATAAATAGGGTGCTTAGGTTAGAATTGAAAATCAAACCAGAAACTGAAGTTTTCTCTCTCTATATTATCGAGCGTATTCTTGTGAGTATTTTGAGTATATTTTGAGTATTGCTATATCTGATGCAAGTTCAAGTCATGCTTTATATCGGTGTTTCAACTAAATCTTGTCTTTTTGTGAGGTAAGGGATATTTTTTTTCGTAATGATATTATTTCTTCAATATCATTATCTTTGAAATATTGATCTGAAGTTTTATCAAATTTAGAACTTTTGGTGTCGAGATTCTTTGTTCACGTATCAAGCCTTATTCACGATCCTACTTTATTCACGAATACGGTGACTATTCATCGAAAAATAAAAATTTTCCTTTTCGTCCCAAAATATCTATTGTGGATACTAGCTTTGATTGTATCCATGTTTTGATCATTCTTAAATTTTACACCACTATGATTATTTTTGAGGTATTTTTGGACATGGATAAAACAAAGTGCGAATCCTTAATCCTTAATCCTAGTCATTTTGTTTCCTTTGGATTCGTTTCTTAAAAAATATGTTTCATCATCCTCGGTCTTAAATGATGATATTATTGAATATCTTTAGCTTTTGTAGTGCAAAGATGAATGATTTTCGATGAATATCTTTGGCCCGTAGTAGTGCGAAGATGAGCAGTGTTTAGATGAACATGACTACGGTGATGAATATCTTTGCTTGTGAGTGCAAAGATGAATATTTGATTCGGATGTATATTGATTGATGTTCTGGGGATAAAAGATGAGCGATGAACTTTTAAATTCATACATAGAAGATAGTAGTTTGCATTCTCTACTTAACTCTTCTAATGAATTATTATTTCCGCTGCGAATATTGATTTAAAACTTGTTGTCTATTGTATTCTATTAGATTTTTCCCTGTTGAAGACTAACGATAATTTGTTGTATATTTTCTTAGTCATAATATTCTTTACTGGGCTAGTTGAGCTCACCCTTTTCCTTGTTTCATTTTTCTTCTCAGGAGGCGAGAATGTAGCGAGTACTAGTCGGGGTATGGAATGAAGGTTCTAGAGAGAGTTGTTTAGTAGTCCTCACCATTTTTTTAAAATAATGTATCAATAATTATGATGGGGATTTATTTGCGTGTGGATATTGTCTAGATGAAAATATCTGTATTTAAACTCACAGTTTATATGTTGTAATAATAAAGTTGTAGTTGTTTCTGTACCATGTATTGACAACTCAGAATGGGTGATGTATACCTATTTTGGGGGCGTCGCAGATTGCTTGTTCCGCTACAGTTAAACTTGATGTCTATTATGTTTTATCAATTTAACATTATTGGAGACTAATGATAATTTATTCTGCATTATCTTAGTCATAATATTTCTTACTGGGCTAGTTGAGCTCACTCTTTCTTTCTTTGTTCTCTTGTGAAATGAGAATATAATTGGGACCAGTCGGGGAAGCGGAGTGATGGTCCAGAGGATAGCATTAGTAGTCCTCACTATTCTCGTGAAATAGTGTGATAATAATTGTAATGAGGACTCCTTTTGAGTTTGTATAATCTCTAGTAGATAATATTTGTATTCAAACTCACAGTTTATGTTTTTGTCGTATTATACACATGACAGTTGTATTAAGTAAGTTGTATTTGAATTTTGTACCATGATGTCGGCGACCCAAGATGGGTGATGTATACCTAATTTTGGGGGCGTCACGATTAAGTATCAAAGCTTGGGATATGATCCACAGCTAAGATGAGAGACTAGAACTAGGAGGGAGAGATGGGGAATTCTTCGCTAGTATGATTCTACTTAAATTTATTTTGTATTTAAATTGGTTGGTCAGAGTTTAGAGATATTATATTACATGTCAATTAACCTTTGTTTTGTGGCAGTATCTGAAAATGACATCCGAAAATGTTGAGAATGGCAATGGAGCACAAGAGACCGTTGAGTCTCCACATATCAATAATCAGGAGAATGTGCATCAGGAAGGCGACAATCCTCATGCAAACAATAACACTGACCAAATGATGAATGATGGATTGTTCAGAAGCTTTATGCAATTCATGCAACAGCATGCGAGAGTGGCTCCTCTCCAAAATATAGGTGGAAACACTGGAAACTCTCAAGGTCACCGTTAAGCAGATTCAAGAGTGGGACCACCGGAGTTTAAGGGAGAGCCAAAACCACTTATGGCGGAAGCATGGATGAAACAGATCACCAAGATATTTGATGTCTTGGGATGCTCCGAGGAGCAAAAGGTTCCCTTTACGCTTTTTATGTTGCGGAGAGGCGATTCTTTGGTGGGAATCGGTAAAAGCGTACTCAACTTCTTTCAGTATTGAAGATGTCTTGGGAGAAGTTCCAAGAGTCATTCAATGACAAATATACTTTCCCGAAAGTATTCGTCACATGAAGGAGGTGGAGTTTATCAAATTGGAGCAAAACAATATGACTGTGTCGCAATACGAGGCAAAATTTGCGGAGTTATCTCGGTTGCATCCCATTTGGTCGATAATGAGGAGGAGCGAATGACACGAATGTTTTTAAGATGTTCAAAGCAGGAGATACGTCAATATCTTATTTTCATAAACCGTGTTTGTACTCGAGATGTTGTAAATAGGGCTCGATTATTGGAGTAGCGATAACGAGTCAACCTTAACCAAGGAGGAAAGTATGGTGACATGAAAATACGGTGGTAATAGTCATCGAAAGCGGATGGCAAAAGCGTGGAGGAATCAACGTGCGAAATGGTAACCACTTCTAAGTGGTAATCGGGGCCAAAACAATAAGAATGGACATTTTAAGAAAAGAGATTCAACAATGATGGAAAGGCGTCGATTACCAAAGAACCGTGGTTAAGGAAGGAGAAGCGACCACCTATCATATGCTTCAAATGCGGAGGGAGGGACATATCGGTCAAACTGCGCGATGCCATCCAAAGCGTGTTATAATTGTGGAAGAGAAGGTCACTGGCCGATTTTGTCGTTCACAGAAGACAAGTTCAGCTAGGATGGAGGCACCAAAGGTCATCCCAAAAAAAAGTCAAAGTTAGTGCAAGAGGAGGCGTTTGTTGTGACCTCCCGAGAAAGCAAGAAACCCGAACGAGGTCATCACGGTAAGCTTATCATAAACTCTAGCGAAGTCTATACCTTATTTGATACCGGTTCTACCCATTCTTTTATTTCTCCTACTTGCGCTCAACGATTAAATTTGACTCCGGAGAAATTAGACTTTGACTTATCTGTTGAAACTCCATTAGGAGAAACCTTCATTACATCTACTGTTTATAAGTCTTGTTTGGTTCAAGTTGGTACCCACACATTACCTGTCGATCTTATTGCATTAAAAATACTTGCATTTGATGTAATTCTAGGGATTGATTGGTTAACTACTCATCATGTGAAAGACCCGAACCACATTATTGAGTTAGAACCGGACGAAATAGCGGAAGATTTGACGTATGAAGAGGTTCCTGTTCAAATCTTGGATAAGAAGGAACATATTCTACGCTCCAAGGTTATACCTCAAGTCAAAGTTTTGTGGAGAAACCACGATATTGAGGAAATGACTTACGAGTTAGAATCTGAAATGAAATCAAGGTATCCTTACCTCTTCAATATACCAGGTACGTACCCTAATTTTGAGGGCAAAATTTTATAAGAAGGGGAGATTGTAAAATCCCAACTTTTTGAATAAAGATGAATTTTCTATAAATATTATTTTTGAATATTATGGAGTGAAATTGATATAATGTTATAGTTGTGGGTAATATTTATAAATTTTGCAAAGTACGCAAGTTGTTATATAATATTCGATTGGTCGGGAATATTCGTTTTAACAAGGAATATTAAATGATAACCAAGACAATCATTCAGTGGACCCTACAATGGAATTATTGTCGGATCGAGAAAATGACAAAAAACTTTTTATGAAAATAACTACGGAAGTTTTACCGTTAACTGTTGAATCTTTGGGTGTTAAAAGTACGATGAATGGCGTGGGTTGATAAGTAAGACAATTGTATTAATTATTAATGCTTATATGAGAAGTCACCGGCTTTTGTTTAATTATTGCCATGATTTATTGTAAATTTTGACGTATTTTATGGACCCTTATTTACTCATTTTTCAAAATAGTGTTATGAGTATATATATATATATATATATATATATATGAACTTTGACTTCGGGGGGTGGAGTGTTTGGTTGATTAATGTTGGTTGTTTTATATATGAATTGATTTGGTGGAATCAAGTTGGTGGTATTATTATGATTGTTATATATATATATATATATATATATATATATATATATATTTCTTGCGAGGATGTCATGGGTGTAATGGGGTGGGAGAATTATTGGGTGTAAGGATTTTACTAAGTATAATATATATACATATAGGCGTGTGCCGATTATATATATATATTATATAAATTGTTAATTTATATGAATTGTCATTATAAGGCAAGTTATTAAATATATATATTTATATATATATTATAAGTTTTGTTTTATTAGATTATAAATAGAATAAATTATATTTTATTTAAAAGATTTTGCTTTTAATTACGGACCGTCGATTAAAGTAAATCAATCTGGACCGTTCATGGATTAATTCTTATGCATTCCATTTTTCTATAAATAAGCTCATTCCTTCATTATTTTCTTATTTAATTCATCGAACCTCTCAGAGAGAAATTATAAGAGAAGTTATAGAAAAGTATCCCGCTTCTTCCCTACTCTTATATTCGGTTTATTTTACGGTAAGGGGTGTTATTCTTTTTATTCATGAAGAGAACTATTGTTATTCCATTGCTTATTATTCTTTTGAATAACTTTGTATCATGATATTTCACCCTATACTTGGTGACATTCTTCTATTATTCCGTCTTTACTTATTACATTGGAATATCACATACATGCATTTTTACATGGGACTGATTAAAATCTTTATTATTCATTGGAATATCCTCATGCATGCGCTTTTCTCTGGGATTGGGTTCCGCTTTTTTATTATTATTCATTGGAATATCGTCATGCAATGCTTTTCATGGGACACAGATTACATCTTTATTATTATTACATTGGAATATATCGTCATGCATGCGTTTTACGGTGAACACGATTAAAATCCTTATTAGTATTGTGAGACCCCGATTTTATCAATAAAGATTTAAATTTTGTGAAATAATTTTTAATATTATGGTGTGAATTTGAGATAATATTATAGTTGTGGGTAGTATTTATAAATTTTGCAAAGTATGCAAGTGGTTATATTATATTCGATTGGTGGGGAATATTCGGTTTAGCGGGGAATATTCATACAACGACTCAATCATTGGTGGACCCCATAATGTAATTATTGTCGGATTGAGAAAAACGACAAAAATATTTTATTGAAATAACGGCGGAAGTTTTCTGGGTTGATCTTGTTGAACTACTCGGTAGTAAAAATACGATGTCGTGTGGTTGCATAGTAATACACGGTATTGATTATTGATGCTTATATGAGAAGTCACTCGGTTTGATTCCATTATTGTCGATTAATAATATGAATTATTATAGCGATAATGACGTTTTGTTTTATTCAGTATTATTAACGTAATAAAATGCGAAACATCTTTTATATAAAATAGAATACTTTATTAAAGTTATTCATAAATAGAATATATTATATTTTATTATGCATAGTGTTTTGCATAGTGTTGCATAGTGTTTGCATAGTAAAATGTTTTATATAAATAGAATATACGATATTTTATTTAAAAGATTTTGCTTTAAATATGGACCGTCGATTAAAAGTAAATCAATCTGGACCGATTTCATGGATTAATTACTATGCATTCTATTTTCCTATAAATAGAAGCTCATTCCTTCATTATTTTCATTTAATTCACTTTGAAACTCTACAGAGAGAAATTATAGAGAGAGAAGTTTATAGAGAGAAAGAAGAAGAGTATTACGGTACTTCACTACTTTGATATCCAAAGTGTCTTTGATATCCTTGATATTTGCGCTTCATCCAAAGATCTTTTATGGAAATATTCTTTCCGATCATTCTTGAATTTTACTCTACAAAGCAAAGATTATGTTGACAATTTGGACGTTATTAGTTCTGAATAAATTAATTCGTGAACTTGTTTTATTGAATTATTATGTCATTGTCATCATCCTCATGTTATATTATGTTATCTTTGGCTTACGTGCATAGATGAACTTAGTATGATTATGACCAGGGATCATTCGGTATAATCATGGCTTGATATAAATGATGTGACAAAAGTCTTGATGGTATTCGTAATGCGATGATGGATAGTTTTTGGTATGATTATGACCGGGGTGATTCGGTATAGTCATGACCATTGATAATTTAATGAAAATCCTTGACCGTGATATGGGGATGATTAGATATTGTGGTTTATTCATTAAACCGAGTCTTAGTGATAAAATTGATGAAAACCTTTTAAAACCTAAAAGATAGTAGACTTTATTTTCTACTTGACTCTTTTAATGGATTGCGATATTCATTGCAGATTAAAGCTGGTTGTCTATTGTATTTTATCGGTTTAACATTGTTGAAGACTATTGATAATTTATTCTTCATTATCTTAGTTATAATATTTCTTCTTTGGGCTAGTTGAGCTCACCCTTTCTTTCACCGTTATTCTCTTGAAATGAGAATATATTTGGGGACGAGTCTGGGGAAAAGAGTGATGGTCCTGAAGATAGCATTAGTAGTCCTCACTATTACATTAAATAAAGTGTGACAATAAATGTAATGAGGACTCCTTGAGTATGGATATTATCTAAATGACAATATTCCTATTAGAACTCTCAAAGGTTATGTATTGTCGTATGTTACACGATAGATGTATAATTAAGTGTGTATTTGAATTTATGTACCATGTAAGTGGCGACCCAAGATGGGTGACGTATACCTAATTTTGGGGGCGTCACAAGTATTCTGTTGGAATAACCTGTCTATGCGAAGTACCGCATGCATGGTGATTTCTTTTGTTATTCCATTCTTTATTATTCATTGGAACATCACGCCGGTGCGAATTTACTTTGACACAGTTACATTCTTTAGTATACTGTTGGAATAACACATACATGCAATAATTTATGCGTGGTGATTTCTTTTGTTACTCCATTCTTTATTATAATCAGTTGGTTAAAGTTTTGACTTCTATACTCCATAAAATTAGTAGAATATCCTTGATATTTGCGCTTCATCCAGTATATTTTCATGGAAATATTCTTCTGATCATTCTTGAATTTTACTCTACAAAGCAGTGTCATGTTGACAATTTGGACATTAGTAGTTCTTGGACAAATTAATTCTTGAACTTGTTTTATTGAATTCTTATATCATTGTCATCATCCTCATGTTTATATTATGTTTAAAGTCATCTGTGGCCTGTAGTGCATAGATGGACTTGGTATGATTATGACCAAGGATTATTTGGTGTAATCATGACCTAAATGTTACAAATGATGTGGTAAAAATCCTCATTAGCCCGTAGTGCATTGATGGACAGTTGTTGGCATAATCATGACCATTAATGAATACACAAATATTCTTGGCTCGTGAGTGCATGGATAATTATGGTCGTGATACTTAAAGAATATCCTTGGTAGTAGTGCGGTGGGGTGATTCAATGATGTGGAATATTTATTAAGTAGTCTCAAATGATAATGATGATGAAAAACTTTTTAATCATAAAAGATAGTAGATTTTATTTTCTTCTTGACTCTTTTAATGGATTGCTTGTTCCGCTGTAGTTAAACTTGATATCTATTATGTTTTATCAGTTTAACATTGTTGGAGACTAATGATAATTTATTCGCATTATCTTAGTCATAATATTTCTTCTTTGGGCTAGTTGAGCTCACCCTTTCTTTCTTTATTCTCTTGAAATGAGAATATAGTTAGATTTAGTCGGGGAGCGGAGTGATGGTCCAGGAGGATAGCATTAGTAGTCCTCACTATTACGTGAAATAGTGTGATAATAATTGTAATGAGGACTCCTTTTGAGTTTGTATAATCTCTAGTAGATAATATTTGTATTCAAACTCACAGTTTATGTTTTGTCGTATTATACACGATAGCTGTATTAGTAAGTTGTATTTGAATTTTGTACCATGTATCTGGCGACCCAAGATGGGTGATGTATACCTAATTTTGGGGGCGTCACACTAAACGTGTCTACAAAATTTACAATCATCAATACATATCCAAACGACCAAAAAAACCATCATTCCATACCCAAAAATTATCATCACCATGTATAATTAGTTAACTTTACAAAAGACGGAATACAAAAAATACAAACGTGCAGAAAATAGAGAAACATGTTGCATAAGACCCATTACTTTACAGTTTACACCAATTATTCTTTACAGCTTTCACCAAGTATCCTTCAATATATGCCTGAAAATATTTGAAATATAAAAATTATCGAAATATGTGAGTCAAAATAAAATAACTGTAAATTCGAAACATAAGAACCTTTACTTTACTCTGAATTATCTAAAAAACAAATGAGCACACACATTTGTATGTAGTGGGAGGAATGATTTAGATTGATATAAGTAAGAATTTAGAGAGATTGTAACAAATTATCAATTTATTTAAGAAAAGATATGGATAAATGTAGACTTACAATCAAATAAAGTATTCTTAGTACCATTTCAACAAACAGTTCATTTGCTTGATGATTTAACTCATAAATCAGATTGGTGGCGTATAATGGTGTGTGAGTTTGATTTGCGAGTGTTTGATTGGTTACAATTATGTGTGTTTTTTTGCATGTATTGTGTGTCTGCATGAGAAGTAGAGAAATATAGAGTCTTAGTTAGAGAGACTTTTAAACCTAGACAATTGTTTGGTCAGTGATGGGTTATCACTAAAAGGTTAACGTCAAACCACCGAAGAACAATGTCAACATCTATCACTAAAAGGTCATCTTCTATCCATGTTACAAAGTTTGTCTTCATCTATTTTAGTAAGGTCTTGATATAGCAACTCTTTTTATTAAAAGAATCACTTTTATCCTGAATCACTTTAAATAACTTATTGTCTGTTCAACGTAAAGTTTAATTCATAAAAGTAAAGTTTGAAATTTAAAATCACCTTATGGTGACCAAACGCACTAAGCACTACTGTAGCAAATACTATAAACACATTTCACTAAACATACCCTAAACGCTTCCTTAACTGCAATGGTGATTATGGATACAAAATCTAGTGATGCCAATTGGAAATAAGCCAATCATTTCCCCTTCAAAATCTAATTTTGTTTAGTGATGTTTTTTGCTTTGATGCCTCTTTTTCTTTTACCGAAATTCTTGAGTAGGATTGAAAGGTGTGCATATAGACCAACACAACTCAAATTTCTTTAAACTAATGTAATATAAATATTAAAACTTCCTTTTAATTTTTCGGGTGAGCCACGTAAATCTTGTGTGACGCCCCCAAAATTAGGTATACGTCACCCATCTTGGGTCGCCACTTACATGGTACATAAATTCAAATACAACTTACTAATATAACTGCCAGTGTACAATACGACATAAAGCGTGAGTTTGAATACAAATATTGTCTACTAGATATTATACAAACTCAAAAGGAGTCCTCATTACAACTATTATCACACTATTTCACGAATAGTGAGGACTACTAATGCTATCCTCTGGACCATTACTCCGTTCCCCGACTCGTCGGCTATGTTCTCATTTCACAAGAGAATAAAGTGAAAGAAAAGGTGAGCTCAACTAGCCCAAAGAAGAAATATTATGACTAAGATAATGCGAATAAATTATTATTAGCCTTCAACAAAGTGTTAAACCGATAAAATACAATAGACAACCGGTTTAAGCTGCGTGGAATAAACAATCTATTAAAAGAGTCAAGTAGAGAATAAAGTCTACTATCTTTTAGGTTTTAAAAGGTTTTCATCATTGTTATAAATTTGAGACTCAAATTTTAATAAATAATCCACATCATCGAATCACCCCTGCACTACGGTCAAGGATATTCTTTAGTATCACGATCACAATTATTCCTGCACTACGGGCCAAGAATAGTTGTGTATTCATTAATGGTCATGATCATGCCAACAACTATCTATCAATGCACTACGGCCACTGAGGATTTTTACCACATCATTTGTAACATTACGGTCATGATTACACCGAATAATCCCCGGTCATAATCATACCAAGTCCATCCATGCTCTATGTGCCCACGATGACTTTAAAAAAATATAAACATGAGAGGATGATGACAATGATATAAGAATTCAATAAAACAAGTTCAAGAATTATTTTATCCAGGATTTATTAACGTCCAAATTGTCAACACGACATCGCTTTGCAGAGAGAAAATTCAAGAATGATCGAAAAATATTTCCATGAAAAGATATTGGATGAAACGCAAATATCAAGGATATTCTACTAATTTCATGGAGTATGAAGTCATAGTTTTAACCAACTGGGTATAATAAAGAATGGAATAACAAAAGAAATCACCATGCATGCGTCTTGCCGATGTAGCAAAGTTATTCAATGAATAATAATAACGGAACCGGTCGGTGAAATTCACAAGCAGGATGTTCCAACAGAATAATAAAGATGGAACGGATCCGGTGTAAAAACACACGAGATAGGATATTCCAACAGAATGATAAAGGCGGAACCAGTCCTGTAAAACACATGCACAGGATGTTCCAAACGAATAATAGAAGAATGTCACCAAGTATATAGGGTAAATCACAGCGTATACAAAAGTTATTCCAATGAATAATAAGCAATGGAATAACATAAGGATTTCACCAAGTATAGGGTACGCCGCATATACAAGGTTATGTATAGGGTATGCCACTTTTACAAAAGTTATTCCAATGAATAATAGTGAATGGAATAATGAAGTTCTCTTCAAGAAGAAAGAATAAACACCTCACCGTAAAAAGAACTGAATATAGAAGTAGTGAAGTAGCGAGAATACTCTTCTTCTTTCTATAATTTTCTCTATAGCTTCTCTCTATAATTTCTCTCTGTAGAGTTTCAATGAATTGTAAGAAAATAATAAAGGAATGAGCTTTATTTATAGGAAAATGGAATGCATAGTAACTAATCCATGAACGGTCAGATTGATTTACTTTAATCTGACGGCCTATATTTAAAGAAAAATCTTTTAAATAAAATATAATATATTCTATTATATAAAAACATTTTACTATCTGCAAACACTATGCAATACTATGCAAAACACTACGCAACACTATGCATAATAAAATATAATATATTCTATTTATAGAATAACTTTAATAAAGTATTCTATTTTATATAAAAGATGTTTCGTTTTATTACGTTAATAATACTGAATAAAACAAAACGTCATTATCATTATAATAATTCATATTATTAATCGACAATAATGGAATCAAACGGAGTAACTTCTCACATAAAGATCAATAATCAATACGAAGTGTATTACTTATGCAACCACACGACATCGCATTTACTTTTACTACTAAAGTAGTTCAACAAGAACCACGGTAAAACTTCCGCCGTTATTTCAATAAAATATTTTTTGTCGTTTTCTCAATCAAACAATAATTACATTATAGGTCCACCAATGATTGAGTAGTTATACGAATATTCCCCTCGCTAAACCGAATATTCAAACCAATCGAATATAATATAACCACTTGCATACTTTTGCAAAATTTATAAATACTACCCACAACTATAATATTATCTTAAATTCACACCATAATATTAAAAAATTATTTCAACAAAATTTAAATCTTTATTGATAAAATCTGGGGTCTCACAATCTCCCTCCTTATGGAATTTCGCCTCAAATCGAAATTAATGTAATACGATATAATAAAGAGATGAGAATACCTTGAATACCTTTATCATTGAAAACATTTAATTCATCTTTTAATCCTAGCCAAAGATATTCATTAACAATTCATCTTTGCACTACAAGCCAAAGATATACAAATCGTAAAACCAATAATGCCGAGACTTAGCTTAATAGTATCACAACCATGAATTATCCATGCACCACCTTCTAACGCTAAGGATATTCGTGTTTTCAATTACTGATCATGATTATCTACCGAATAATCCGTGGTCATAATCATACCAAGTCTATCAATGCACTACTACCAAAGATGACTTTTACCACATCCATGAATTAATATTTCATTCTTCGAGACTCATTTCAATAATTAATCCATATCATCGAATCATCCCTGCACTACAGGCCAAGGATATTCATTAGTATCACGACCACGAATTATCCATGCACTACGACCAAAGATAATCGTGTATTCATTAGTATCACGACCACAAATTATCCATGCACTACGGCCAAAGATAATCGTGTATTCATTAGTATCACGACCATAAATTATCCATACCACTACTACCAAAGATAATTGTGTATTCATTAGTATCACGACCATAAATTATCCATGCACTACTACAAAAAGATAATCGTGTATTCATTAAGATATCACGACCACAAATTATCCATGCACTACTACCAAAGATAATTGTGTATTCATTAGTATCACGACCAATAAATTATCCATGCACTACGGCAAAAGATAATCGTGTATTCATTAGTATCACGACCACAAATTATCCATGCACTACTACCAAAGATAATTGTGTATTCATTAAGATCACGACCATAAATTATCCATGCACTACGGCAAAAGATAATCGTGTATTCATTAGTATCACGACCACAAATTATCCATGCACTACTACCAAAGATAATTGTGTATTCATTAGTATCACGACCACAAATTATCCATGCACTACTACCAAAGATAATTGTGTATTCATTAAGTATCACGACCACAAATTATCCATGCACTACTACCAAAGATAATTGTGTATTCATTAAGTATCACGACCACAAATTATCCATGCACTACTACCAAAGATAATTGTGTTTTCAATTACTGTTATGATTATACCTAGAAACAAATCCTCGGTCATAATCATACCAAGTCCATCTATGCACTAAAGCCACAAATGACTTTCAACATAATATAAGCGTGAGGATAATGATATAAAGAATCAATCAAATGAGATAAAGGATAAATATTAAACATTTATAATATAATTTATCCGAGATTCAAGAATATCCCCATGTTATCAATCACTTAATAATCTCATAATCTAATATCATTAATATTATAACAATATTTTAATCATTTCTTAAATTTATAAACAATTTATCTTAATTGTTTACGTTTTACCATATAATGCATTTAATCATTCAAAATGCCATACTCATAAGATATCATCACCAATTATCAAATCTCTCAAAAATATACATATACTCTATATAGGATTCTCTAGCCATAATATCCTATTTTCAACTTTGTTACTTCACATAACATATTTAACTCATATGTTCAGTAATTAAACTATTTTCATGAAAAATACCAAATCAGTCCCAAAAATATTTCTTTTCTGGGATTTAGCATAATATAGTCCCATGATGAAAATATATTTTCTCGGAATTTTTAAAATTCATTTACTATTTTTCAAAATCAATTTCTAATTAATTCCTTAAGAAATTAGCTACCTCAAGTTTAACTCCAAAATTCCCAAATCTTGGCAGGACCTTACACATGTTAACGTGAGCTTCTAGTTTAAATTTCATGGTCATCGGAGTTATAGAACTCAGTTATAGCATTTTTCATCGAAAAAACCTAAATATTGAAATAGTCATAACTTGCTCATTTTAAGTCGTAATGAGCTCATTTTTGGACAGGAGATACTTTATACCACATACCTTCATGTCCCAAAAGGCCAGAATTTTTCTCATAATTTAAGTGGCCGAAACAGCCCTTAAAGTTTCTGGGCAGTAGCATTTTGAAATTTACAGCTTTGGCCTCCTTTGCTAAAATCAGTCCACACAAAAATCTACAACATCTTTTCCAGTAATTCCACTTGGATTAGTTAGGTAACTCATAGATCTAACTCTAGGACTTGACCACATTCAAAAATTCAAAATATAATAGGAGATATGGTCTATTGAATTTCATGTTACGTTTTTCACCAAAATCGATTTTCAACTCTTTGTGATTTTAAGAAACTTTCATGTTTTTACATACTAACCAACATAACTCATCATAAAACTTACTAATACCACGAATACCCATGATTTTCATTAGTCCAATGCTTTTATTATGACTTTCATCATAAACCACGTAAACTGATCCTTTTAGTTGAAGAAATATTTGAGGGTTTAAGAAATGGGTTTTGTACTGGGGTCAATACAAAATTCGATTTCACGCTCTAGGGTAGGCTAAGAAGTCTTCAAGAATACGCCAAGAAATTTATTAATGATAGAAATATCATTCAAAAATCATTATTCTCGTCCAAGACTTGGATAGTACGTCACATTAATACCAACTGTGACTTCTATCCCTTAACCTGGATAGCACCTCACAATGATACCTATCAACTTGCCATCTTCAGTCACGACGT
Source organism: Panax quinquefolius (assembly GCA_020205615.1). NCBI lineage: Eukaryota > Viridiplantae > Streptophyta > Magnoliopsida > Apiales > Araliaceae > Panax > Panax quinquefolius. The sequence continues at coordinate 27,243,852 of CM035169.1, read as the reverse complement.
CGCCTACAGAAAGTCCGGCTTCGGTGCATTCCACACAAGGAAGTCAACAACGAAAGGTTCGGGGCTCTTTACTTATGGCTTGATATGACAATAATTGACTTTAGTAGTTTGGTTATGAATATAAAAGCTAACAACCTTACGAAAAGAATGATGAGTAGTTAACCAATTGATTCCTAAAATACCATCAAAGGCAAATATTTTCAAAGAGATAATATCGACAGGTAACGTGAAAGTGTTTATTTGAAACAACAAGATTAATAAACAGTGGAGGTAACGAAGGTTTCTCCCAACGAAGTTTCAACCAATAAGTTAAAGTCTAACTTCTCCTGAGTCAAATTTAAATGTTGAACGCAAATAAAAGCGAGATAAAAGAATGGGTAGAACCGGTATCTTATAAGGTATAGACTTCGCAAGAATTTATAATTAACTAACCCGTGCTAACTTCGTTCGAGTCACTTTCTTTTTAAGAAGTCATGAAAAACGCTCTTCATGAAACCACCGACTTTGTTTTATCCAGATCCGCCTTTGGTGCCACCGCCCCAAATTGGACTTGACTTTGGTGCACCACACAAAATCGAGCTAAATGACCTTCTCTTCTTGAAATTTCCACTTCTATTATCTTCGCCATGATTACCACCAAGTGGTTACCATTCTTGGCATGATAATTTCTCCCACGATGGTCATCATTGTTCGATGGTCGTTATCACGCAGTATGATTATTATCGTGTTGTTGGTCGTTACCTTTTGGTTGAGTGACTCATTATCGCTACTCCAATAACCGAGCCCTATTCACAACATCTAAATACAAACACCGCATCACAAAACAAAGGGTTAATTAACATGCAATATATTATCCCTATACTCGTCAACCAATTAAATACCAAATAAACTTAGGTAGGTCATACTAGCGAAGGAATTTCCGTCTCTCCTCCTAGTTCTTATCTCACATCTTAGCCTGGGATCATATCCTAAGCTCGATACCAACCGTGACGCCCCAAAATTAGGTATACGTCACCCATCTTGGGTCGCCACTTACATGGTACATAAATTCAAATACAACTTATTAATATAACTGCGTAGGTGTAATAATACGACATAAAGCGTGAGTTTGAATACAAATATTGTCTACTAGATATTATACAAACTCAAAAGGAGTCCTCATTACAACTATTATCACACTATTTCACGAATAGTGAGGACTACTAATGCTATCCTCTCGGACCATTACTCTGTTCCCCGACTCGTCCCAGCCTATGTTCTCATTTCACAAGAGAAAAAGTGAAAGAAAGGGTGAGCTCAACTAGCCCAAAGAAGAAATATTATGACTAAGATAATGCGAATAAATTATTATTAGCCTTCAACAGTGTTAAACTGATAAAATACAATAGACAACCAGTTTAACTGCAGCGGAATAAACAATCTATTAAAAGAGTCAAGTAGAGAATAAAGTCTACTATCTTTTAGGTTTTAAAAGGTTTTTCATCACTGTTATAGCTGAGACTCAGCTTTAATAAATAATCCACATCATCGAATCACCCCTGCACTACGGTCAAGGATATTCTTTAGTATCACGATCACAATTATTCCTGCACTACGGGCCAAGAATAGTTGTGTATTCATTAATGGTCATGATCATGCCAACAACTATCCATCAATGCACTACTACTAATCGAGGATTTTTACCACATCATTTGTAACATTACTACCATGATTACACCGAATAATCCTCGGTCATAATCATACCAAGTCCATCCATGCTCTACTGTGCCACGTAGATGACTTTAAAAAAATATAAACATGAGGATGATGACAATGATATAAGAATTCAATAAAACAAGTTCAAGAATTATTTTATCCAGGATTTATTAACGCCCAAATTGTCAACACGACATCGCTTTGTAGAGAAAAATTCAAGAATGATCGTAAAAATATTTCCATGAAAGATCTATGGATGAAACGCAAATATCAAGGATATTCTACTAATTTCATGGAGTATAGAAGTCATAGTTTTAACCATTTGGGTATAATAAAGAATGGAATAACAAAAGAAATCACCGTGCATGCGGTGCTCAGACAGGCGGGTTATTCCAATGAGAATAATAATAACGGAACTGTGTCGGTGAAATTCACACCAAGCAGGATGTTCCAACAGAATAATAAAGATGGAACCGGATCCGATTGTAAAACACATGATAGGATATTCCAATGAATGATAAAAGCGGAACCAGTCAGGGGTGTAAAACACATGATGAGGATGTTCCAATGAGAATAATAGAAGAATGTCACCAAGTATATAGGTAAATCGCGTGATACAAAAGTTATTCCAACAGAATAATAAGCAATGGAATAACATAAGGATTTCACCAAGTATAGGGTATGCCGCATATACAAAGTTATGTATAGGGTATGCCACTTTTACAAAGTTATTCCAATGTAATAATAGTGAATGGAATAATGTAAGTTTCTTCAAGAAGAAAGAATAACACCCCTTACCGTAAAAGAACCTGAATATAGAAGTAGTGAAGTAGCGAGAATACTCTTCTTCTTTCTATAATTTTTCTCTATAGCTTCTCTCTATAATTTCTCTCTTTAGAGTTTCAATGAATTCGTAAGAAAATAATAAAGGAATGAGCTTTATTTATAGGAAAATGGAATGCATAAGAATTAATCCATGAACGGTCCAGATTGATTTACTTTTAATCGACGGTCCATATTTAAAGAAAAATCTTTTAAATAAAATATAATATATTCTATTATATAAAAACATTTTACTATGCAAACACTATGCAATACTATGAAAAAAACACTACGCAACACTATGCATAATAAAATATAATATATTCTATTTATATAATAACTTTAATAAAGTATTCTATTTTATATAAAAGATGTTTCATTTTATTACGTTAATAATACTGAATAAAACAAAACGTCATTATCGCTATAATAATTCATATTATTAATCGACAATAATGGAATCAAACCGAGTAACTTCTCACATAAGCATCAATAATCAATACCGTGTCTATTATGCAACCACACGTGATATCTTGTACTTTTACTACTGAAAGTAGTTCAACAAGAACTACAGTAAAACTTCCGCCGTTATTTCAATAAAATATTTTTGTCGTTTTCTCAATCCGACAATAATTACATTGTAGGGTCCACCAATGATTGAGTAGTTGTATTTAATATTCCTCGCTAAACCGAATATTCCCAGACCAATCGAATATAATATAACCACTGCATACTTTGCAAAATTTATAAATACTACCCACAACTATAATATTATCTTAAATTCACACCATAATATTAAAAAATTATTTCAACAAAATTTAAATCTTTATTGATAAAATCTGGGGTCTCACATCTTGTGTCTTTGTGCGATTGTTTTCTTTTAATTTTTTCTTTGCTATTGTTTTTCGATATGTTGTTATTCTCTAACACGTTTCTCTATTAGTTTTTGAAAAAAACTTTATGACCTTTGATTATAACCAAATATATTTAAACCAATAATAATAGCAAAGTATAATATAGAATTAACAATTCATGACAAATTAAATCATTTAAGCTTAAATCCTCGTAATCATTCCACTACAAAATGAAATTTCATCTAATTACTTATCATAAAATATGTTAAGCTGTGTTGCAATCAAATAGATTGTAGACTCAACTCTCAAGAGTTTTTCTTGTGTCATAAAGGTCAACAAAATAGCAGAGTTATTTCAGATTTTTCAGAATGCTAGAACTACCAAACTATGAAAAACATCCCTTTTACTACTTTAGACTTTATGATGTTCAGTTCAATCAATCTAAGAAAAAAAGGTCTCAAGAAAGTAAAAAAAAGGCAGGTAAAATAAATAATAAATGGTTCAT